>CM052802.1:64968366-64996903 GCA_028533885.1 Nasua narica
CAAATTGATGCATGTTCTACTGGACCACAGTTTTCTAGTGTCAAGGTCATGAGAGTTAAGACTGAGACACTGT
Source organism: Nasua narica (assembly GCA_028533885.1). NCBI lineage: Eukaryota > Metazoa > Chordata > Mammalia > Carnivora > Procyonidae > Nasua > Nasua narica. The sequence goes on from CM052802.1 coordinate 64,968,440, forward strand.
TCCCAAATGAATGAGATTAAAGAGACATGGTAATTAACTGCAACACCTGATTCCAAACAGGATCTTTTTACTGTTTTTTACATTATAGTATTAGTGTTTCAGTACCAATTTTCTGATTTTGATGGTTGTACTGTGGTTATGTAGAGAATGTCTTTTTTTTTGGTAGAAATATATACTAAAATATTCACGGGTGATGGGACATAATTAGCTTGGCAACTTACTCTCAAATGGTTTAAGAAAAAAGTTCTTTGTACTATAATGCATTTTTTCCCTCTGTAAATTGGATTGTTTCAAAATGAAAAGTATATATATATATATATTTTAAAAAGGTAAAAAATGAAAATAAAAGATGAAATGATTTTCAGTTATGGGCATAAGGAGGATTTTATGGAGCAGGATGCATTTGAATGGAAACTTGAAGGATGGGAGGATCCAGCTGAGCAAAAATGAAGGGAAGATCATTCTAGGCAGAGGATGCATGTGGGCTGTGTGGGGTAGCTGAATCTCTTGCTCAGACACACACACACACACACACACACACACACACACACACACACACACACACTGTCACTGCCTTGGTTTAGATGTGTCATTTCTTGCTCAGACTATTGCAGCAGTCCCCTAACAGATCTTCCTGCCTCCAGTCAAGGAGCCTAGAACCTACTGTGAGTTTTAAGCCAAGGATTTACAATGAGAAGGTGGATAGTAAGTCGCCTGGGTGGCTCCATGGGTTAAGGATTCTGCCTTCAGCTCAGGTCATGATCTCAGGGTCTTGGGATCCAGCCCCCCATCAGGCTTTCTGCTCAGTGGGGAGCCTGCTTCCCCCTCTCCTTCTGCCTGCCCCTCTGCCTACTTGTGATCTCTCTCTGTGTCAAATAAATAAATAAAATCTTTAAAAAAAATGAGAGAGAAGGTGGATGGTAGCATGGGAGAGACTTGAGAGAGAAGGAGAATATTTTTTCTCCAGGAAAATAAATCCTACTGAGCACCAAGGAATTATCCAAACTTGCTAGAGAATTTCTACATCATAGACCAAGCTGTGAAGTGCAGCAATGATAACGAACTGGCTAATGAGAAATAATAGGTATAAAACAAACTTTAGTCTTATAGCCTCTTTTTAGAAAGAATTTTTTAAAGAGGACTGTTTACCTAACCTACCTGCTCTGGGAACCAGCATCTAGGTATTGAAATAAAACTCACTCTTACAAAAGCTGTATGTATACATTACAGAAATTTGTGATGATAAAAGTTGAAAATGAGAAGTAAAAATTATACATCATCCTACAACTGTAATATAGTCACTGGCAAATTTTCTTCTTTTTAAAAAAAGACAATTAATTTCTTAACTAATTAGTTAATTAATTTAGAAAGAGTGTGAGCAGGCAGAGAGGAAGAGAGAGAATCTCAAGCAGACTCCACACTAAGTGTGGAGCCTGACGTGGGGCCTGATCCCACAACCCTGAGATCATGACCTGAGCTGAAATCAAGAGTCAGACACTTAAGCGACTGAGACACCCAGGTGCCCCGCACTGGCAAATTTTGTTCCATATTCCCCCATCCAGCTCCTGCCCCACTCTCCATACCGTCATAGATATAAGGGAGAATTCTTTGCCTCTGTGTGTGTGTGTAGGTGTGTGTGTGTGTGCGTGTATTTAATTTTACTTAATAATTATATTGTAGCCATCTTGCCAAGCCATGAAGTAATCTTTGAAAACATGATTTCTGAAATTATAGAATGCTATTATTGCTAGAAAGTTAGATATTTCCCCCATAATAAATAGTGCTACAATGACATCTTTTTTGTGTTAATTATTTTCCCAAGATAACTCCTCAAAGTGTAATTGAGTCAAATGCTAAATATTTCAGGGATTTTTATACAAATGAGAAAACTGTCCTCTAGAAATAATATGTCAATGTACAGAACCGCCAACCATAATAAGGGTACTAGATTCTTGTAAAAGTGGTTTGCTTTATCTAGTTTAGGTAAATTATTTTTCTCGGAATGCCCGCAATTGTCATATAGTCTGCCTGGCCTTTAAACCCTGCATAGCTAAAAATATAAAGAGTGGAAAAATGCATAAAGAATTTTTAATACATTTCACTAACAGAATTTAAACATTAACTTATGAATAGAATGAATAATGATTTAGCCATCATTTGAGCTATTTTAAGAAGATGGTAATTGAAACATGAAATTATTCAAGTGGTTTAAAATTTTACAGTGAAAGTCCTATCAACTAAAATAGGTAAGATTTTTAAAAATTATTGAAAATAAAAACTATAATGCTACATTAAAAATCATAATGATGCAGTAGAACAAAAATTTCTTTTACTCAGTTGACACTCACCCCTCTGCTTTGTGAATTATCTGCTCGGAGGATTATAGGAAGTAACATTTTAAAACATTTTTAAATGGCTTCTGTTCCTGCCCAACACAATGATTATCGTCTTTATCACCTAGTTAACATATGCTCAGACAATCCAAACTCATTTTGGTGCCACTCTAGGCAAAATGCAATTAGGAAGGAAAATTTACTACTGAACTCATCATAGAACAAGGTCCCCAAACACATATAAATGATTTTTGATTATCCACTACTTTGCATTCTCTCATCAGCAGAGACAATGAGAATTGGAAGTTGAATAAAGACAATTTTATTTGCAGAACTCAGAGTAATCTCCAATAGCCATGGTGTCTTTCTTTCAGAGTATAGAGAGTTCTATGTGGTTTTTTATAATCTGTAAAGATTCTGAAGGGCATTGAGCCTCTATGAGGAAAAGGGTGAAATAATCAGTTCTAAGAATAAGTACTTGGTATGTGTAGTTATTATTATCACAGTAGGTGTATGTTCCAATAAACCTTTATTTAGAAAGACAGGCAGGGGGCCAGATTGGGCTCATAGACTAACTTGCCAAACACTGCCCTTGAGAATACTCAGCTGATCAGCTGCTCAAGGGGACTGTGGCCCAGTCTGCTCCTCTGTGAGGTGGAAACCACTCTCGGGCCTGGCGCTGTGCTGACAGTTGTACGGGGGGCCCAATGAAAATGGTATTTGGGAGTTTCTGACCAAGTAGTGGGTGCAGAAGCCGGAATGTGAGGGCCGTGCTGGAATGGGTTGAGGCTTTCTCATAAGAAGCATGAACTGTGAGCACAGCATCACCCACGGAGTGGTTGAGTCACTATGTTGTATCCCTGAAACTAATGTAATATTGTGTGTATACTATACTTAAAAAAAAAAAAAGAAGCACCAGTTGCTAATTACACATCAGGCCTAAATTTCCCTCCTTCTCCCTCCTTTACACACACACACACACACACACACACACACAGAAGTTTAGTTACTAGGACAAAGAGTTACAAAAGCTGGGGAGTGAGGGAAAATGTCCACAACAGAGGAGAAAGCATTAAGAAACTAGACTGCTAAACTCTAAAGTACAGAATCCTGCAGAGACATGTAAGAGGAATGTTCGACTCGGTGTCAGCCAGGTTAGAAGTAGACCTGGGGAAAAAATGTTTTAGGTTTCAGCTGAAACCTGAAGGAAAAGTTAGGTGAACATGACCTGGGCTAGACAGGTAGGCAGAAGCCAGATTAGACAGGTGTGAGAGGTCACATTGTGGAGTCTGGACCTTATCATGAGGGCAACTGGAATAGGTCTCTTAGTATCCTCCGTAAAAGCATTTGTTTTGGAATCTTCTCTACTTTTTCTCCTCATATTTCTATCTTAACTTTTCTTTGTTCCTATTTGCTATCTTTTTTTTTCTTTAAGATTTATTTATTTGACAGAGAGCACATGTGCACACAGGCACGAGCAGTAGGGAGAGGCAGAGAGAGAGAGGGAGGGGCAGAGAGAGAGAGGAAGCAGGAAAAGAATCCTGAGCTCCCCATACTTGGCTGGATCACACCACCAGAGATCATGACCTGACATCATGACTTGAGCTGAAACCAAGAGTCAGATGCTCAAGCCACTGAGTTACACAGCCCCGCCCCCCCCCCATCCCTCAATTTGCTATCTTAATTCCAGCTAGGCATTCTGCCTGTTCCTTGCATATTACTTTTTCTGTGTTCCTTGTCCCACACGTCTATGTGGATTCAGTAGGTCATATTCAGCACCAACTGTGGTGACTTGACCCAGAGAATTTTCTTGATCCCTAAACTGAATAATAGTCTTAACATAGCACTACTCTCTATAAAAGAATTTAATATATGATGGAAGTGGCATTTCAAATTGTGGGAGAAAGGTGAATTATTCATTAATGCAGTTTGGACCGCTTAGTAGTCTCAAGAAAAAAAACAAAGTTAGATCCCTATCTCACATCAAATAAGTAACAAATGGATTAGTAATTTACCTATAAAATTATAGTACTGGATGAAAATGAGGGAGTTTCTTTTAAAAATAATCTTGTATTAATAAACACTTTATGAATAAATAAACCAAAATTGATTCATTCATTAGTTTGTTAAAACGAGACAACTCTGTAAGGCAAAAAAAATGCCATTAAAAAGGTCAAAAGACAAATGACATACTAGGAGAAATACATGTAATTCAGATTATGAACTGAGGACCAATTTCATTATTATGAGAAGAATTCCCAAAAATCAATCAGTAAAAGAACAACTACTCCAAAAACAACAAACAAACAACTCTGAGAGGATATAAACAGAGTGCACAGAAAAGGAAATATTGATGTTTTTTAAAACTTGAAAAAATGTTTTAAACCTTGGAAAAAATCTCATAATTGGAAGGAAGGCAAGTGAAACTACCATGAGGTCCAACTTTTCACTTATCAGGTTATCAAAGATTACAAATTTCGATAGCATTGTATTAGTGATAGTGGAGAAATAGGCACTCCTCTACATTGCTGCTGGGATTTTTAATCAATATAGATTTTTCAGAGGAGAATTTGGCAACAGGTATTGAAATTACCCATTCATATACATTTTGGCCTGGCAATTCCCTTATAGGAATTTATCGTACATATAATATATATAAAATCACATGGGTATAATATAAGTATATATATATTGCAAAAAATATATATATTTTGCAGAGTTGTTTCTACAAGCCTATTTATTGAATCATTATAACAATAAGTTTGCAGAAACAAAACAAAAATCCTAACCATCCTTTAGGAATATGCTAGTTTAATAAATTATGGTACATTTATACCTAATATATGATGTAACCGTTAAAAATGATAATGCAGCATGAAATAATCTCCAAAATATATCATAAGAGAAAGAAGTGAGGTGCAGAATAGTGCCTGTAGTATGAAGCCACATGTGTAAACTGCATGCCAGTGAGTGCATTTGATATCTTGGGAAGGCTACGCAAGAAATAGGTCATGGTAGCTGCCTCTAGGGGGGAAAACTGGCTGTAAGACAGAGGTGGGAGAGAGAGGTGTTTTGCGCATAAGCTGCCTCGCTCCTTCTGCAAAGCACACCTGTCCTTTGTTCTTTTTTTTTTTTCCTGTCCTTTGTTCTGACAGGACAGCTGACCCCTCCAAGCTTTTGGTCTTCTCTTGAAATGAAACTATTTCTGTTTAGTGCTCATATATTCAAGAGACCATCTGCCACCTAATCTAAGGAGAAATGCATTTTGAACCCTTCGTGAAATAGAAAACACTGAACACAAGTAAGGAGTAACTATCATTAGTTCTCAGCTAATATTGTGAGTTATGTTAATTTGACAAGTGAAGCAAGGAAAAGTTGGAGCAGAAAAATTCATTTCTCAGATCCTAAGTAGATTTAAGCTCTCCTAACTCCTGTGTATTTAATCTTTCCTTGTCAGAGAAAGAACCATATCTTTCTGAAGTTTAGTACGGTGCTTAGCTCACTGTGGGTGTTTAACGAATGTTAAATAATAATAATAGCTATTTATGGATCATTGCACCACTTGATAATACTTTCCCTCCATTGAATCACACCTTTTAGCAAGCCATTTTTAAAATGTATTCCTAACTAAATTAAGGTACAATAACTCACAGCGAAAATTGATATTTATATAAAAAAGAGAACTGGCACAAAACCAATGATTTAAACTGCAACTTTCCAAGTCTTTCTTGATGGCATTAATAATGGTGCCCTTTTGAAATGTCTTTTCTTCTTTCAAATACCGTATTATAGCTGGGATAGCCTGGCTAGAGGGTACAGTCTTCCTGTGTGCTGTTTTTTCCTTTTCCCTTCGCTTTCACATTTTGTGATATGCCGGGGGGGGGGTGAGGGGGGAGGCATCAGAGGGAATAATAACCTAATTTTAACCTGTAATTGCTCTTGCTCTTTAACTATGTCTGTGTTTTCACAGTCTTCCTGCTCATTATGCTGTATCATTCCTCAGCTATGGCACATGTGTACATGGGGGCTGAGATAATGATCTCTGAGAGCCCCTCCAATTCAGGCACTCTATGTTTCTCTAGAGAAAATGTGCATTTTATGTGTCTTGTATAGCTTTGGGTTATGAAGAAGTATGTCTGTTTAATAAGCCTGAATAAAATATCAACCCTTTAAAAGGATAAAAATTCTCTAGGTCCTCTAAGAATACATCCATGGAGTGGAGTTTCAGAAACTTCGGGGTGTTGAAGCATCACAGAAATTGGTTATTCTTACCTGGAATGCCTTTTTTCCACCTGGCAATCTCCTACTGAGCATTTAAAGCTCAGCCTAAACATCATCTCCTTTCTAAAACTTTCCCCAACAAAGAAGAGCCAGCTCTGCTCCCTTGTGATCTTACAATGCTGCGACACTCTCTTGAGCTCTATACTTATCTCCTTTTGCTACAGCACCTTCCATCAGACTGTGTGCTCCTTATTGGCAAGTGTTTCTTACCCATCTTTGAATCCCCAGTGGCTGGAACATGGGAAGTGCTCAACAAATGTTTCCTGAGGAATGAATGAATAAAATGTTGGAAGTAAGGAGTCCTGAGTTCTAGTCCCAGCTCTACTGCTAATAATGTTTAACTGAAAAACTTGATTAAGTTTCCCAGTTTTCCAATTTCCTCAAATATAAAATGAAGGGATATTTAGAAGCTCTCTCAGGTCCATTTGATGATTTTGTCTTCTTAATTAAATTTACTAATTCCTTTTGGCAGGGATTCTATCTTCTGTGTCATTGTGTATAGCACACTGTTTAATACTTATCACATCACTCAGAAAAACATGTATCAAAAAAGTAAGCTGTGATTGAATTGTTGGGCAAATGACCGGCATCACCTCTAACCAAAGGGCTTGTCTTTATACATGGTTAGGTTTATAAGAGCATCTCTAATAAAGAAGTATTAGTTCATGTTCTTATGCATCTTCAAGTTTGATGGGCCACTCTAAAGTGGTGGTAGAGGCCAGGTCTCAAAGAGACAGTGGTTAATGGAAATGAACAATGATCCTTATTATGAATTAGTATTTTATTGAGCACTTATTTCATGCTAAGTAAATTACACATTATTTCTAATTTCCAACACAACCTTCCAAAACCTTAGAAAACCATTGAACCAAACCTTAGAAAAGTTGTATAACTTGATGTTCCAATTATCTATTGCTATGTAACATCCCCCCCCTTAAGGACATAAAATGGTGACTGTTTTGTTACATTCCCAGATTCTGTGGGTCAGGAATTGAGAAACAGCATATTGGGTATACCTTGTTTCTACTCCTCTATGTCTAGGGCCTCAGCTAGGAAGACTTGAAGCTAGGAGTGCCTGGAAGACTGGGGGCTAGGATCACATAAGGATTTGTCGTGGAAGTTGATGCTGGTAGTTAGCTGAGATCTCAACTGGAGTTTGGAGCCAGAACACCTGCATTTGGCCTCTACATGTGGTCTCTCACTTCTTCACATTATAGTGACTGGGATCCAATAGGAGTGTTTCAAGAGAACTAAGGAAAGCTGTGTTGCTTTTCATGACATAGTTTCAGAAGTCATGTAGGGCCACATCCCCTATAATCATAGGCCTACCCAGACTCAAGGGATAGAGAACATAGATCCTGCCTTTCATTAGAAGATTTATTTTTTTAAAAAGATTTTATTTATTTATCTGACAGAGAGAGAGAGTGATCACGGGCAGGCAAAGAGGCAGGCAGAGAGAGGGGGGGAAGTAGGCTCCCTGTTGAGCAGAGAGCCCGATGCGGGGCTGCTCAGCAGAAAGCCGGATGTGGGGCTCGATCCCAGGACCCTGACACCATGATCTGAGCCGAAGGCAGAGGCTTTAACCCACTGAGCCACCCAGGTGCCCCTCATTAGAGATTTAACGTCTTGTTGTAAAAAGAGCATGTGTGATGAGAAATCTTGTGAGCATCTTAGAAAATCTGCCACAATAGCCCAAGGTTCAGAGCTATAAAGAGGTAGAGATGAGATTCAATCTGTCCATTTTAGACTAACACCTATACACTTTTCATTACAGCACAGGATCTCAGTCATTTGATGATACTAAGACTTGGAAGATTTCCCTTATTTGTAAGTCTGTTAATTTAAGTAAGGTTACCTTTCATTAAAATCTCAATTATGGGGCACCTGGGTGGCTCAGTGGGTTAAAGCCTCTGCCTTCGGCTCAGGTCATGATCTCAGGGTTCTGGGATCGAGCCCTGCATTGGGCTCTCTACTCAGCGGGGAGCCTGCTTCCCCTGCCCCCCACCGCCTACTTGTGATCTCTCTCTGTCAAATAAATAAATGAAATCTTTGGAAAAAAATAACATCTCAATTATTCCCTCCTTACTTTTCTCTATTCCCCTGCATCTCTCTTTTTCATTGGACCCAATTACTTCACTTGCCATTTGTATTTTTTCCTCTCTTTTTTCTTGGTATGTCATTTTTCTCTCTTAAATTCCATATGGCCATAGAATTTCCTTTATTCATTTTTTTCAGAGTCTGGAAAATTATGAAATCGCCCATCATTTCATTCCTATTGTCTTCTGAGAAAGATTATCAGTTAGAATTATATAGTTTAGAGAAAGACTATCTATTTGTAACCATTCCTCGAGCTATTTACTTGTAGCTAGGGGAGTGTGTGTGTTTGTGTGTATATGTGTGTGTTGGGAACACAATCACCTGGCTGTTGGGAATACTTGAGAAGGTGAGACTGGGATTATTTGTGAAGTTTACTAGGGCAGTGGTTTTCAACCCTGGCTGCATGCAAATTAGAACTACTTGGGGGACCATCTGCAAAATGCTGATGCCTGTCACCCACCCCAGAAGCATTAAATCAGAATCTATGGGGGCAGGGCCAGACACTGACATTAAAAAACAAAACAAAACCGAAACTTCCCTGGTGAAGAAAACACAAGATCATGTTTAAGAAACACTGCACTGATTTGATGTTTTCAGTTGAGAATCATTGAGAATCCCTGAATAGGGACTCAGTGGATGGAGGGAGTGGTATACATTCCATGCCAGGGGCAGGAGCCTCATTATTGGGTAGGGAGCGTTCCTATAGAGGGTGGTGAACGGCCTAGAGGCAGTGGGTAGCGCTGGTCACACTTTGGGTCAGAGCACAGTGAGCACTGCCCAGGACTGATGGAGACCCCCCACCTCAAGACAGCTCCCCTAAAGGGGTAGGAAGTTCAAGATACTGAGTCCCTTAAATCAGAACTGGTCTGGAAGGCTGCCAGTGGGGCATGGACTGGGTGCAGTGATGGAGGACTTGGCCTGTAGAGGCAACGGAAACAAGGCAGAAGGTGATTTTAATTGAACAGATTTGGTTCTGAACCAACAGCCTGAATGACACAATCTGGGGGCAGATGAAGCACAGGAAATTTGGAGACTATGTTTCCAATGATGTTCCTTCTCGTTTTTCTTAATGGTACCATATTGTTTTGTTTACTAACTTTAAATTTTCAGTTGTAGTTTTATGTGAGAGTTATCATTTCTATATATGAAGTAACTCTCCATAATTTTAGGGAACTAAGGTTGGACATCTGTCAACATCAGCGAAAATGCAATAGCATTGAATTACAGTGCCTCAGTGATCATCCTACTATTTTGCTTGCAAACTCCTTAAGAGAATTCTGAAAAATTGTACCCTCCTTGCCCTTCTTAATTTGCCATCTAAAAACTATAATTATAAGTTTGAATAGTTGCAAGAAATGTAGCTTCCAGTATATTTAAATTATTGACATATCAAAATAAAGCTGTTATTTTTCATTTAAATGTACCCAAAGAAATAGTCTTATATATTTCATTATCTATTTAAAATATATAAAAACAAATGCTTTTTTAGAAAACAGAGCATTAGGAATATATAAGGATACTAAAATTAACAAACATTTGTTATTCGTAAAGTTTTTTTAAATTTCTTTTTCATTTAGTTCTTCAATACTGTGAATCGCTTTTAAGAGAATTTAAGATACTGCAAAGAGATACTCTAGCTTCTCTTCAGATCATATGAATCTTTTGCCCAAGGTACTTCAAAGGCTTTCATTCAAATTGTAATTTATCCCTGTTGTAAGAAAAGTCTAAGTAGTATAGTGCAACCACACCATGTGGTCATTTAACTTAAGCAAATCTAACTACTCGTGCTTGAAAAAATATACAGAAGCAGGAAGAAATTCAAATACTGAAAACGACTCTGCTATATCACTAAGTGAACATATGACCCTCCATCTCATTTTCCTTGATTCTCTCATGTTGAAAGCATTGTGGTAGACTCAATATGATTCTTATGTTTACTGCTTAGACCATATATTTATGCATACTTATTATCGAATATAATTATAACATAAAATTGCATATGTTCACATAATGGTACTTTATGGACGATGTAAGAATTTTACAAATAATTGTAAATATATTTAATTTTTATCTCGTGTGTCAGTAGTGCAACCTATTCCACACCCCGAGATATGATTCCAATGCATATTATTTTATTCCTACAGATGACCATATGAGCTTTATTCAAAATCAGTGATGATTTAGATCAAAGTCATGGATGATTTTTAGAACTGGAAGGCTGCATACTGTTAGGAAGCCTTCTCTAGCATGAATTGCCTCAGGTAAGGTGCCTCTCCTCTGTATTCTGTAGTACCCTGAGCACACTTTCCTTATAGGGCTTTCTAGAATTATGTCTTGAACTGTATAGTAAATTTTGTCTGTCTCATTGTCCTACCCCTAGATTATGAGGGTCTTGAAAAGAGTGTTCATGTGTTTCCAGGGCTAGACATAGTGTTTGGCATATAGTAGATGCTTGGCAAGTACTTACAAGATAAATGATGATATTAATCTCTTTATATCGATGTCTGGCCAGTTTCACAATGATTTAAAATAATTTGCATTCAATCCTTATTTCTGACCCAAACAACTTCAGGCAAATGTTCTTTTTAATTTTTTTTTATGTGTTGCCTCTCCAAGGGTTGGAGATCACACAGCCGGATTTTAAATCATTCTGTTTTTCATCCCTAAGAAATTCTCCTTAATGTGCAAATAAAAATCTCACCTGCTTTACGTTCCTCTCTTCTTCTTCTTCTTTTTTTTTTTTTAAGATTTTATTCATTCATTTAACAGAGAGAGAACACAAGCAGGCAGAGAGGCAGGCAGAGAGGCAGGCAGAGGCAGAGAGAGGAGCAGGCTCCCTGTGGAGCAAGGAGCCCAATGCGGGACTCGATCTCAAGACGCCGGGATCATGACCCGACCCAAAGGCAGCTGCTCAACCAACTGAGCCACCCAGGCATCCCACGTTCCTCTCTTCTTTGCCCGTTTTCTGTAAACAAGAAAGGTATATGGAAAAAAAGCTCACTTACTTAGAAGATTAGTCTGGGGAACTAAAGGCAAAATGGAAGCACAGGCATGGGTTGTTGATTTATTCTTTCTGCATGATTGATATTAGCCTCAGTGGAGTTCTTGGTGGTGATAGTATCCTTCCACCTGGATGCATTCATGTTTGCGCGTCTGTTTTCCCACACGTTTTTCAGTACTGTCAGACACTCAGTTTTTCAGTACTGTCAGACACTCAGTGTCTGAGGCTGAGCCATGTCCCCAGCAGGCACCTTAGGGAAGGAGTAAATCATCCCACAGGGGACTGCAGGGGACCAAGGACATTTTTACATCTTCCATGGACAGGTGTCATACACACCATTTCAGATTTAATATGTCTCCATTCTTAATTCCAGGCACTCATATCATATTCTTCGTTTTTAAAGCAGGTCTGACATTTCCCTTAATGCCAATCATGAGCATGTATGCCTGGATCTTGTGCCACAAGTTCATGCATTTGTTACTTATCTTCCCTGCTGTGGATGTCAGCCTTGACTTTGCTTTGACAGCACAGGAATATAAGTAGCCAAGTGTTAAGTGAATCTGGAGTAATTAGAGGGCTCATATTTAAAAAGGGGTTACTCAGATGAAGCTCTGCAAAGGAGATGAATTTAGATGAGGTTAAAAAATGTGGACTATTCCCTCATCTTCACTTGCCACCCATTCCTTTCTATTCTATTCTTTTTTTTTTTTTTAAGATTTTATTTATTTATTTGACAGAAAAATAGAAAGCACAAGTAGGGGAGGAGCAGGCAGAGGGAGAGGGAGAAGCAGGCTTCCTGCTGAGCAGGGAGCCTGATGCAGGGCTCGATCCCAGGACCCTGAGATCATGACCTGAGCTGAAGGCAGCTGCTTAACTGACTGAGCCACCCATGCACCCCACTTGCCACCCATTTCTAACATAAGGATCCCTACAAGGAGGCATATATTTGTGTGTGTACCTGTTCCATTACAAAACCCAAGGGCAAAATGAAGGTGACAGTCACTGTTCAGTGGCATGACCTCATCCCTCTTCTGCTCAGTACACTCCTTCAGTTTCTTCATCCGGAGTCAGAGCCTCTTAAGAGTCAAGCAGAAACCTCTAGCTAACAATACCGCTCTGACGCACTTGGCAAAAGAAGGGCATGGAAGTGAATCATTAAATCCCCTGATAAGGAAGAGAAAATTAATTAGAATAACCAGATGCTCAGGAAAAAAGTAATAAAATTCTACTCTGAGCTTGGGCAAATTAAACTCATATAATTGATTTTAGACACACTTCAGTCTCATTCAAGTAGCATGTGAAAGAACGGGAAAGAGTTAAGGTCTGGTAGCATAATAAACTGAATCAGAAAAAGTATTCTTTACTTCATACAAGATCTCACACTCAGATGCCTAGCATTATAACTAAGTCTGACTTCTAATTGTAAAGGCATGAAGGAAGGATTTTAAAACAGATGAAAAGCACATTTGACTTCCATAGCAACAGGAGATTTTCTGAATCAAGTGAGCGGCACGAATATTAAAAAAGAAAAATCAACTCCCCAAATATTAGAAGCTTATTTGAAGCCAAAATATTAAAGACTGTAATGGTATTTGCAAATATGGCCAGGTTCTCTTGATAGTTCCTAGCTTCATTTTTTTCACTGGCACAGTATTATTTCCACTTATAATTAGATAAACAGACAGTGTGTGTGTAAAGCAATTCAGAACCTGTTTTCTGACTCACCATTGTGGAGAAAATCAGTGTTTTTTAATATGGGTTTTGCAGTACTCAGGTGGCAGAAATAAAATCAACAGCAACAGCAGTGTATTTGAAAACACAAAGGGTTAACATCAGGCATTAGGAGAGGTGCCTGAGGCCCTCATAATGAGCAGAGTGTCTGAGATTAGAAATCCTATGAAATTGTAAAGCTGGGAGAGAATCAGAGGGGAAACTGAGGCTGGAAGTTTAAGTGACTTGTCCCAAATTACCCAGAGAGGTGTTAAAACCTATTCGAATTCTGTTCCTCTTTACACCGGTCTGGCCTTTCATTAACTGCCACTTTCCTGAAGTGGTTGTACATGACCCACTCCTCTCTTCACTTGCGCTTCATAGAGAGCTTGCCTAAATAAATGCCTGTGCTAACCGAACATGGGCCTCAGTTGAGTCATAAAGGTAATCTAACTGGTGAAGGTCACCAGGCGGGATAAGAAGAACCCAAAGTATAAGCTTTTCAAACTTATCTGCCAGATCTCATCCTGATTTATCTAGGCAGCTTTTTCAATGTACCACTTAAGTTTGCTTATTTAGACAGTCTCTCTTTCAATGTACTTGTTCATAAACTGGGTAGAACGGCTTGGCTCCCTTTCTAGTGCTCAAGAATGTAGTAACACTAGGGAGGAGTGTCACTACAGACAAAGCTGGGGATTCAGGGCTACCTAGCCTCCACCAACAGCTTAATCTTGGCTGAGATGGGATTGTAGAGCTAGGGCTCTCATTGCCGAAGGAGGCTCCATCTCCTTTCTTTGTATAGGAAAGAAATATTTGTATTTCTTTCACACACATATTTGTATATGTATGTATATGTATATATGCATATATACGTGTATATGCACGTGTGTATATGTATATGCATGTATATGTGTATGCATATATGTAAATGCATATATATATAGTTGACACACAATGTTACATTAGTTTTATGTGTACAGCATGGTGATTCAATGAACTTGGCTCCATCTTCTGATTCTCTTTCCAAAAATTGCATAAAAAAAAGGTTAAAAGAGGTTTAAAATCTATCAGGATGTTACATAATACTTGCCCCTTCTTCACACAGGCCACTTGTTTCTAATCTTTCACCACAGGACCCTCTGTGTCACCTGTGTCTACTGAAGCCCTGTCAGCCTGCCTGTGAGGGCTAATTTTATGTGTCAACTTGGCTAGGCTGTGGCACCCTGATGTTTGGTCAAATGCTGGTCTAAATGTTTCTGTGAAGGTATTTTTTTTAAAAATGAGATTAACATTTAAATTCGTAGACTTTGAGTCAAGCAGATCCTCTGTAATGAGGGTAGGCCTCATCCTCTCAAAGACCTCAAAGGAAAAAAGATATGTTCCCCAAGGAAGAGGTAATTCTGCCAGCAGACTGCTTTGTTGCTTAGGCTGGGACATTAATTCTTCCTGGGTCTCCAGTCTGCTGGCCTGCTATGTAATTTTGAACATGTCAGGTCCCTTAATTTTGTGAGCTAATTCCTTAAAAGAAATCTCTCTCTCTCTGTTTCTCTCTGTCTCTCTGTCTCTCTCTCTCGGTAGTAGAGTGATGGTTCTGAAGCCAGTGGAACTGTTGAATAGGACAAGAGAGAGGATGAATCTCCAATTCAAAATGTGCCCAAAGGATTTAGTATTATCTTACATGTCATGGTGACAATTCTGGAAGCTCATGTTATCCTCTCCCAGTAGGAGGGCCTGCTTGTCACATGCTGCTCTTCTTCCACCCAAGCTCCAGAAGAAGGGTACAAGCTTAAGTTCATGCTACTTTTTTTTTAACCATCACTACGAGAACTAATTACTTAATTTTATTTCCTTCAGGTTTTACTATATCTAACATTTTCTATTCTTCTTCTAGAACAATTCATTTCTTTATTACTTCCGCAAATTGAGACCAATTTGGATTCTTTTGAACAGTATCATTGCCTCACTAACAATCTGTGATGGGAGTCACAATCTGATATGCGACCATAGCTGTGTACGTAAGATGGTGGCTGTAGTTATTTTTCTGTGTTCTCCCCTGTTGGAAAGAAATCCATGTTTTGCCTTTTTATAAAATAAACAGAGCTATAATGTATGAAAAGAGAGAGAAAGAGATAGATTCTGTTTTTCTGGAGAACCCTAATACATTGCCTCATACTGTTTGGGAGCTTGGCCAACATCTGGTAGATGGACATTTCCCTTTCAAGTCTCTGACTGGTAGGATCCTCCTCCAGTGGGCAAAATACTCTCTGAGACTCTTGAAACTAATGTCTCTAACAAAGAAGGGAGGGGTCCTTCAGAAGCAGATGTCAAACTTGAAAAAAATTGCTACTTTTCCTTGTAGTTCCTACCAACTTGGCATTGTGCAGCTGAGAAGGCAAGGGCAAATGGGCATCTGTCTCATTCATCCAAATATTTATTGAAGTATTTATTGACCATCTACTCTATGTCAGTTCTCTTCTGAACATTGGCGAATCAAAATCGAACAAGACTGATGAAATTCATGCTATCACAAAACCTGAATTCTAGTTGGGGAAGAAGCCAGCAAACACCTGTACAAGTTAATTTGGGGTTGTGGCAAGTGTTTGAGGGAAAAAAGGAAAACAGGGGCAGAGTGAAGGAAGAGAAGTTACTTATTTTATTTTATTTTATTCTATTGTGGACAGCTTTTGTTGCAACATTTTTCTCTGTATTCGATAATCATTATTTTTTTAAAAAATTTAATTTCAGTATTGTTAAAATACAGTGTTAAATTAGTTTCAGGTATACAATATAGTAGTGATTCAACACTCCCATATAACACCCGGTGCTCATCACAAGTGTGCTCCTTAATCCCCATCATCTATTTCACCCATCCCCCACCAACCTCCCCTGTGGTAACCATCAGTTTATTCTCAAGTCTGCTCTTGGTTTGTCTTTCTCTCTTTTTTCTTTGATTGTTTGCTTTGTTTCTTAAATTCCACATGTGATTTCACTCTATGGTATTTGTCTTTCTTGGACTGACTTATTTCACTTACCATTATACTCTCTAGATCCCTATATCACCTCTTCTTTATCCATTCAGCAGTCTGTGGATGCTTGGGCTGCTTCCATAATTTGGCTATTGTAAACACTGCTGCTATAAACATAGGGGTGCATATATCATTTTGAATTAGTGTTTTCATATTCTTTGGATAAACACACAGTAGTGGAATTACTGTCACATGAATATTCTATTTAACTTTTTGAGGAACCCCCATACTGTTTTCCAGAATGGGTGCACCAGTTTGCATTCCCACCAACAGTGCAAAAGAGGTCCTTTTTCTTCACATCCTCACCAACACATATTTCTTTTGTTTTTGGTTTTAGCCATTCTAACAGGTGTGAGGTGATATTTCGTTGTAGTTTAATTTGCATTTACCTGATGATGAGTGATGTTTACCATCTTTTCATTTGTCTGTTGGCCATTTGGATGTCTTCTTTGAAGAAATGTCTATTCATGTCTTCTACTCATTTTTTAATTGTTTGTGTGTGTGTGTGTGTGTTGATTTGTTTAAGTTCTTTGTGTATTTTGAAAACTAACTCTTTATCAGATATGTTATTTGCAAATATCTTGTCCCATTTAGTGGACTGTCTTCTTGCTTTGTTGATTGTTTCCATCCTGGGCAGAAGTTTTTATTTTCATGTAGTCCTAATAGTTTATTTTTCCTTTTGTTTCCTTGCCTCAGGGTACCTATCTAGAGAAAAGCTGCTATAGCCAATATCAGAGAAGTTTCTGTCAGTGCTCTCTTCTAGGATTTTTATGGTTTCAGGGCTCACATTTAGGTAGTTAATTCATTTTGAATTTATTTTTTCCATGGTGTAAGAAAGTGGTCCAGTTTCATTCTTTTGAATGTACCTGTCCAGTTTTCTTCACACCACTTTTTGAAGAAACCGTCTTTTTCCCACTGTATATTCTTGTCTCCTTGTCAAAGATTAATTGACTGTATAATCATGGATTTATTTCTGGGGTCTCTATTCTTTTTTTCTTTCTTTTTTTTTCTTTTTAAAGAAAAACCCTCTTTTCTTTTCTTTATTTGAGAGAGAAAGAAAAGGAGAGAGTGAGCACGGAGGGGAGAGAAGCAGAGGGAGAGCTAATCTTAAGCAGACTCCCCTGAGTGTGGAGCCTGATGTGGCACTCAGTCTTGTGGAGCTTGATCTCGTGACCCTGAGATCACGACCTGAGCCAAAACCAAGATTTGGACACTAACCCACTGCACCACCTAGATGCCCCTCTGGGGTCTCTGTTCTGTTCACTTGACATACATGTCTGTTTTTGTGCCAGTACTATAGTGTTTTGATGACTACAACTTTATAGCGTATCCTGAAATCTGGGATTGTGATACCTTTTTCAAGATTGCTTTGGCAATTTGGGGTCTTTTGTAGACCCCAAATTGTGTATGGAACACAATTTGGCTCCATACAAATTGTGTGATTATTTGTTTTAGTTCTGTGAAAAGTGCTATTGATATTTTGACAGGGAATGCATTAAATCTGTAGAGTTCTTTGGGTAGTATTGACATTTTAACAATATTTGTCCTTCCAACCCGATTAGTATGGAATATCATTCCATTTTTTTGTGTGTTGTCTTCAATTTCTTTCATCAAAGTTTTATAGGTTTCAGAGTACAGGTCTTTAACCTCCTTGGTTAGGTTAATTCCTAGGTGTCTTAATTGGTTTTGGTCTGATTGTAAATGGGATTGATTCCTTAATTTCTCTTTTTGCTGCTTCATTATTGGTGTATAGAAATGGAATGGATTTCTGCACATTAATTTTATGTCCTGTGACTTTACTGAATTCATTTGTCAGTTCTAGTAGTTTTTCAGTGGAGCCTTTAGGGTTTTCTATATAGGATATCATGTCTTTTGCAAATAGTTAAAGTTTTACTTCTTCCTTTCCAATTTGGATGCCTTTTATTCCTGATCATATCTGATTGCCGTGGCTAGGACTTCCAGTACTAAGCTGAATGAAACTAGTGAGAATGGATATCCTTTTCTTGTTCCTGACCTTAAGGAGAGAGCTCTCAGTGTCTCCCTGTTAAGAATGATGTTTATTCTGGGTTTTTTATATATGGCCTTTATTATGTTGAGGTATGTTCCCTCTAAACCTACTTTGTTGAGGGCTTTTATCATAAATTGATGTGGTATTTTGTCAAATGCTTTTTCTGCATCTATTGTCTATTGAAATGATATGTTTTTTTCCTCTCTTGTTGATGTGGCATATCACATGGATTGATTTGTGATATTGAAATTATAAAGTTCATTGTAAATAGAAATGAATGTACATAATCAAACTGATAAAATAGTGACACATGCTCTATAATACAAAATAATATATATTCTAAGGGAAGAAAAGGAACTGCAAAGAAATGTTAACCTTAGAAGTTTTATTGTTAGCAGTAGTATTGCTTGAATAATTCTGAAACTATTTTGTGTGTACTGCAGGACCGAACACAGGAGTAATACCTGAATGTAGTTGGAAACTACAGAAGAGTTCTCCCAGTGAAAACAAATATGAAGCAGGGAATGTTGAGAATGACCTTCAAGGTGCTTGATTTGAATTGGAAAGATCAATATAATCTCATAATTTGAAATTGTTTCCTGTTTCTCCAATTATTAACATTTTCCCACATTTATTTGCCTTCCTATTCCTTCTCTCGGAGAGAGAAAGAGACAGAAACACAAATTAAACATAAATACACTATGCATATCCTATTTCTGTTCACTAAAAAGGCCTAGAAATGGGCCCCTGGGTGGCTCAGTCAGTTAAGTGTCTGCCTTCGGCTCAGGTCATGATCTCAGGGTTGTGGGATTGAGCCCCATGTAGGGCTCCCTGCTCATCAGAGAGTCTGCTTCTTCCTTTCACTCTCCTCTGCGTGCATGTGCTCTTTCTCTCTCTCAAATAAATAAATAAATAAATAAATAAATAAATAAATAAATAAAATCTAATAAGTAAATAGGTCTAGAAGTAATGATACCCTAATAACAAGTACACCTAAAGCTCAGATCGTGGTTTATAAATACTATTCTCCATTAAAAGAAACAAGTACTCCTTGGAAAAATGGATGATTCCAAACTGGTGTAGAGTAAATCCAAGATGAGCCCAGAACATCTTGTCACTTCAAATAGTATAATCTATGCATATGAGTGTGTGTATAAACACATATAGACATGTATCAATATGCATAATACATTTATGTTTAATTTGTATATCTATCTCTATTATCTGTCTACCTATCTATCATCTATCTATCTATCAAGAGAGAGAGACAGAGAGAAAGAAAGAAAGTCAGAAGACAAATGTGGGGAAAATGTTAATAATTAGAGAATCTAGGAGGATATGTTCATGCTCTTGGACTAGTTTTTCAGCTTTTCTTTAGATTTGACAATTATCAAAATAAAATATTAGGGGAGGGGAAAAATTTCAAGTGTAAGAATGAAAAATAATGGGAAAAGTTACTAAATCCAGAACAAAATATGAAGGTTGGCTGTTCTAGCATTTTGTGAACCCTTTTGAAACTTTGGGAGTATCTTCAAGGATGGGAAAGCATGATCTGTAAGAGAAGAATTTAAAGGAAATAATAGAAGATAATAATGATAAATTTAGGAGAAAACTATGAAGGGATGTCAGAAGATGGGTGGCCCAAAGGGCTTCTAAAGTAGACCAGTATAACAAACCATCCTTGAACCCACTGGCAAATTTTCTGGAGGCTCTTTCTGGGAGAACCAATCTTTGTTAAATTCTCATACCTTCAGCCTTATTCTGATGGACTTATTCTAGTGTTTCTACTTAAAGAGGAAGGCTAAGAGGAAAAGCCTCAAAAACTTTGTAAGAGGCAGCAGCCTGCTGGGGTGGGAGAGCAAAAATTCTATATGTGGTCACCTACATTTCCAGGGTGGGATTTTTTTAAAGAAAAATCTTTTAAAATTAACGTATATTGTATTATTTGTTTCAGGGGTACAGGTCTGTGGTTTATCAGTCTTACACAATTCACAGCATTCAGCATAGCACACACCCTCCCCAATGTCCATCGCCCAGCCACCCCATCCCTTCTACCCCCTCCCCTCCAGCAACTCTCAGTTTGTTTCCTGAGATTAAGAGTCTCTTATGGTTTGTCTCCCTCTCTGTTTTGTCTTGTTTCATTTTTCCCTCCCTTCCCCTATGATCTTCTGTCTTCTGTCTTCTTTCTCAAATTCCTCATATCAGTGAGATCATATGATAATTGTCTTTCTCTGATTGACTTATTTAGCTTAGCATAATATCCTCTAGTTCCATCATGTCATTGCAAATGGCAAGATCTCATTTTTCTTGATGGATGCATAATATTCCATTGTATATATATTCCACATCTTCTTTATCCATTCATCTGTTGATGTTGATAGACATCTAGGCTCTTTCCACAGTTTGGCTATTGTGGACATTGCTGCTCTAAACATTGGGGTGCACGTGCCCCTTCGGATCACTACATTTGTATCTTTGGGGTAAATACCCAGTAGTGCAATTTCTGGGTCATAGGGTAGCTCTATTTTCAACTTTTTGAGGAACCTCCATACTGTTTTCCAGAGTGGCTGCACCAGCTTGCATTCCCACCAACAGTGTAGGAGGGTTCCCTTTCTCTGCATCCTTGCCAACATCTGTCATTTCCTGGCTTGTTAATTTTAGCTATTCTGAGTGGTGTGAGGTGGTATCTCACTGTGGTTTTGATTTGTGTTTCCCTGATGCCAAGTGATTTTAAGTACTTTTTCATGTGTCTGTTGGCCATTTGGATGTCTCCTTTGAAGAAATATTTGTTCACGTCTTCTATCCATTTCTTGATTGGATTATTTGTTCTTTGGGTATTGAGTTTGATAAGTTCTGTATAGATTTTGGATACTAGCCCTTTATCTGATACATCACTTGCAAGTATCTTCTCCCATTCTGTCCGTTGTTTTTTGGTTTTGTTGACTGTTTCCTTTGCTGTGCAAAAGCTTTTTAGCTTGATGAAGTCCCAATAGTTCATTTTTGCCCTTGCTTCCCTTGTCTTTGGTGATGTTTCTAGGAGGAAGTTGCTGTGGCTGATGTCAAAGAGGTTGCTGCCTGTGTTCTCCTCTAGGATTTTGATGGATTCCTGTCTCACGTTTAGTTTTTTCATCCATTTTGAGTCTATTTTTGTGTATGGTGTAAGGAAATAGTCTGGTTTCATTCTTATACATGTGGTTGTCGAGTTTTCCCAACACTATTTGTTGAAGAGACTGTTTTTTTTTTTTTTCCATTGCACATTCTTTCCTGCCTTGTCGAAGATTAGATGACCATAGAGTTGAAAATCCATTTCTGGGTTCTCTACTCTGTTCCATTGATCTATGTGTCTGTTTTTGTGCCAGTACCACACTGTCTTGATGATTACAGCTTTGTAGTAGAGCTTAAAGTCTGGGACTGTGATGCCACCATCTTTGGTTTTCTTTTTCAACATTCCTCTGACTATTCAGCGTCTTTTCTGATTGCATATAAATTTTAGGACTATTTGTTCCATTTCTTTGAAAAAAGCTGATGGTATTTGATAGGGATTGCATTATATGTGTAGATTGCTCTAGGTAGCATAGACATTTTCACAATATCTGTTCTTCCAATCCCTGAGCATGGAACGTTTTTCCATTTCTTTGTGTCTTCCTCAATTTCTTTCATGAGTATTCTATAGTTTCCTGAGGTCAGATTTTAATTTCTGTATGATGATAATGCGCATAAAATGACTTGTGAAAATTGGTCTCACTACCAAATACCTGTTAGAGGAGTTCCATTTCTTCTCAAATATAGAACATTTTATGGTTTTCAAGGTGCTACCACATGTAGACATGATCTCATCTGATCTTGATAACTAACATATGAAGTACCAGCAAGAATATATATATATGTATATATGTAAAGTCCATTATATATGTGTGTGTGTGTGTGTGTATATATATATATTTTATTTATTTATTTGACAGAGAGAGAGAGAGAGATGACAAGTAGGCAGAGAGACAGGCAGAGAGATAGGAGGAAGCAGGCTCCCTGCTGAGCAGAGAGCCTGATGCAGGGCTTAATCCCTGGGATCATGACCTGGGCCGAAGGCAGAGGCTTTAACCCACTGAGCCACCCAGGCGCCCCAAGAATATATATTTTTTAAAAAGATTTTATTTATTTATTTGACAGAGACAGAGAGAGAGATCACAAGTAGGCAGAGGGAGGCAGAGAGAGAGGAGGAAGCAGGCGCCCTGCTGAGCAGAGAGCCCAATGCGGTGCTCAATCCCAGGACTCTGAGATCACGACCTGGACCAAAGGCAGAGGCTTTAACCCACTGAGCCACCCAGGCACCCCAAGAATAGATATTTTAAGCCTAAATTTTGCATATGACAAGTTGACAGAGAGGAGGCTCTGTTGGAGGTCACATGATTGGTAAGTGCAGAAGGGAAGATAATGTGCATGGAACCCATGTTCCCTCTCAGTCACTCTGTAGAAAATAAGCAGTGGTGCCAGCAAGAGATACAGTTCGCCCCAAAAAGACTGCCAGGGAACTTGATTCTTTGTTGGATCTCTAGAAATTGTAGGTAAGTGTGATGAAGTTATAAGACTCAGTTATAAGACTCAATTATAAGGCTCAGGGAAGCTCCTGAAAATCAAGCTTGCTATCAGGAAGCAGATAGTCTATTTGCTCTGGTTTATACTATGCTCATTTCTCAGACATGTCCTGTGATGGTACTCTGGAATACTTCTTTCAATAGGGCATGTGCCCAAGATAAGATAAAGGGAAAAAAGCAAATGAAAAAAATATGCTGCAGACCAATTTTAATTCCCATTAAATTTTGTTTATCAGCCTTTTAAAAGAACAGAGAGTATTTACGGGAACTTCGGATTCTGAAGGGATAAAAGAAAAAGACAAGCTTGTTTTCAATTGTTGTTGCACCTGCTTGCTACTGACTTTGTATTAGAGTACTTATATCACTTGGAGAGTTGTCCTTTTCATGGCACACAGGCTTTGTCATTACACAGTGGGATAGAATGTGCCTTCTGGCTCTCATCCTCTGAGAAGCATCCCACACCTGCTTCGACAGGGTGGGCTCCCAGCAACCTTGTGTCTTTTCTGTGGCTCTCTAGCCAGACATAGTGGG
The DNA here is from genome assembly GCA_028533885.1 of Nasua narica. Classification (NCBI taxonomy): domain Eukaryota; kingdom Metazoa; phylum Chordata; class Mammalia; order Carnivora; family Procyonidae; genus Nasua; species Nasua narica. Next base: position 64,992,019 of record CM052802.1, read on the forward strand.
TGAACTGGGTAAATATGTGCCCATTGGTACCAAAATACACTATTTTGTTGTCTATGTGTATAGATCACTTGAATTCAAGACAGGCACACTGGTGAATTGTGGGGCCATCCTCTCAGGTCTTGAATATACACATCAAAGAGAAGAAAGTCACAGAATAAGGTTAGTTGTCTTATGGATAGAAGCAGAGCAAGAGCCTGTATGGTAAGAGGCAGACAGCCTGAAGAAAAACTGAAATCTCCTAGGCTCTGGGAAGTTTACAGTTCCCAGTTCTAGTGATGTCTGGCTATACACACTATCTTTGATTTCCTTGAAATATCACTCACTGGAGATTGCAAAAATGTCCATAGTATTTTGCAACTTCCATCAAGAGGTGGATCTGTTTCCCCATTCCTTGAATCCAGGCTAGCCTTATGAATTACTTTGACCAACAGAACATGGCAGAAATAGAATTGTGTGAATTTTCAGTCTGGGTCTCAAGAGCTTTGCAGTTTCCTCCATTGCTCTTTTAGGAATCCTGTGACCACCATGTGAAGACACCTTATCTAGTTTCCTGGGTATTGAGAACTACATGGTCCACCTGACTCCTTTGCACTGGCTGATAGCCTGCCAACCTCTAGAAAGGTGAAACATACTAGATAGAATTGCAACTGACCTGCCAGTTGTATGCCCATGCATGAGTCATCTCAGTAGAGACCAGCTGAGGCCATAATAACTATCCGGCCAATTTTCAAAATTGAGCTAAATAAAGGGTGTTGTTTTATATCATTAAGTTTTGGGGTCATTTGTTATTCAGTAAAATCTAACTGATACATCTCTGTACCCTTCCAATTATCTTTTAACTTAAATTTTCCCTAAGATAACTTGAAGTGTGTGGCTTTGTATCTGTATATTTGTACTTGCAATCTAAAGACTCTTCACTAATAGGGGAATTACCAATAGAGAGGGCTATAATTAACAGAGCTATAGAAAGAATATGGAGCTGATTGGCTGAGTCACTAAGGGTGGCATATCCAAAGAATACTTTCATTTGCATTATGAGGTAGTAAAGCGATTGATGAAGCAAAGAACTCAGCCCAACACCAATGGATGCCCATAAAATGTGTTTATTCTACCTTTTACCTTGTAATCGTTGTCCCATGGGATGCAATATATTCTGTGATCTGATAACCAATATGTGGTGTTGCACTGAATGTTTTTGCTTCTTGCATCTTTTTCTGTGTGGGAGCATTTGTGGTTTTGATAGCTTTCTAATTTTGCCAGTTAAGCATTGCATAGCAGAATGGAAAAGAGCATTGTCTGAACAAAATTGAGTCTGACCTAGAAATGGACAAATCTGGAAATCATTCACTATGAAGAGAGGGGCCTATTGATGACATTTTTGGTTTCAGTTGTTAGATATGACTGATTGGATTATCCCCCAATAGGAAGAAGGTGGATAAGAGCATAGTTCAATGTAAGATAGCTAAATCATGTATGGCAGGGAGACTTCTTACTAAAGAGGAATAAAGGTAGGTATATTTGTGCATGTGTGCACATGAGTATGTGTGTGTGTGTGTGTGTGTGTGTGAGCCAAAGGAAGAATAGAGAGACAACTTTTGGGGGAGTGTATCCATAACCCATATCCTCATTTTTTCTACATACTGTTCCCCTTCTGCTAGGATTAGATTCTCAGCAATCATGTTTACATTCCAAAAACTTACCCCCTGGGGGTGCCTGGGTGGTTCAGTGGTTAGGGCCTCTGCCTTCGGCTCAGGTCATGGTCTCGGGGTCCTGGGATTGAGTCCCGCGTTGGGCTCTCTGCTTGGCAGGGAGCCTGCTTCCACCTCTCTCTCTGCCTGCCTCTCTGCCTACTTGTGATCTCTCTCTCTATGTCAAATAAATAAATAAAATCTTAAAAAAAAAACCCAACTTATCCCCTGGCTATCATTGATTGGGCCAGGGGCAGACACCTAGTTATGGCTGGACCAGTCAGTCTCTTCTAAAGAGGTCTAAAAATTTGGACCTTCAAGTGAGAGACAGTTATTGGTTTTCTCTCTGGATTATTTCAACCTGGACGTCTAAAGTAAGTTGCTGTGGAATACTTTCATTTGACTACATGCATGTAGATGCATTAAAAGACAAATCCAGCTTAGGACAGGAGGAAGGGGAAAGAGGTTGGAGAAAGACACATACATCCTGAGTTCCAGGTTCCTGATAACTTCCTAGCAACTAGTTCTGGCTCTTGGGTTTCCACCAAATATCTTTGCGTCCTCTAATAAATTCCCATCATGATTAAGCTAATTTGAAGGGGGAATCTATTACATGTAATCAAGCGAGTGACTAAGGAAAATTCACATCAATAAAGGTGCAGTTATTCTGAGTTTCTTAAAAATTTTATGAGAGAATATTTGCCAATGCCTGGCTATATATAGTTTCTATTTTATTTTCTGTTACTTATGACAGTAATTAATCTGAGAGCCAAAAATATTGTGTGCCAACTCAAATTCAGGTGACATTATTTAGATTATCCCATTTATATTATTATTAGAAAGACATTTTTCAATTTTCTAGGGTATATTTAAATAGACATATCTATTGTTTTTTTTCTTTTAGTGATTTGAGTTTTGAATATATTCTTCATAAATCTGCAGCTTGCTTTTGAAAAATGAGATAAATATCAGTTAGCACAAAGACATGTTGTAAGAGGAACATTACTATCACTTTAAAATGTTTTCTGTGCCTAACAGCCAGTGCTCCTCTAGTTTGTCTTATTCCCTAGTGGTAATTCTTCCTGGAGTTCATAAATCAATATAGTTATATTCACATAGAAAATGGCACTGATTTTAAAAGTTGCATCTTTTAAGGGAAAAAATACCAATTTAGATTTAATGATGATGTATGGAGGCTTTCAGAAGTCTAGTTTGAAAGTAATGTTATTTAAATTTAATTTCCTACTTTGGAGTCTAAGCAAAAAAACTTTAAGAGGTCTTCATGAAAGGAAAAACACAAATACTTCAAAAGCTCTATTGGTGAAGTATAAAGTTAAGGACTAAGAAGTGATTTTCAGGTGAGCTTGATCAATGTGGACAACTAAATAGGGCACCCAACACCCACTGGAGTCAGGTAGGAGCAGAGGGGGAGGGAGAGGGGGAGAATCACAAACAGATTCCACACTGAGTGTGAAACCCTGAGATCATGACCTGAGCCAAAAACCAAGAGTCAGATGCTTAACTGACTGAGCTACCCAGGTGCTCCTGAACATAATATTTTTTATTTAGAAAATGTTTTATTCACTCTGCATTTAACTATTAGACCAATTCTTGGTGGAAAAATTCACCAGGCAGCTGTGTATTCATTTGCCATATGCCATATGTTCTCTCCAAGCCAGACATGATGAAATCTGATTTACATTTAGGAAAGACCAGCTGCCTCCTCCAGCAAACACGTTCACCCAGCACTCAGAAGGTAATGGGAACCTACTAACTGAGAGCCAAATGACTCAAGCATTTTACAAGGGCAATTGGTTTAGTGGGAAGGTATATTTTATTTAAAAAATAAAAAGCTAAAAGAGGTACCAACTATTTCTTTTTCAGCCACTTGTTAAATAGAAATTACAATAAAAAGCATTATAACTTTAAAATAAAATGAATAACTTTATTATTCATTTAAAATATAATATATAATAAATTTATAATATAAATTTATTTATAAATTTAATTAAATTTATTATAATAAAAGCCATCAGTGACAAGTTATAATAACCTTTAGTCCTAACAATAGGGTCTGGTCACCGCTGTTACCTATACCTATTTTGTGGGCTTCAGACCTCTCTCAAATGCTTTTCACAGAAATATTGAAATATGTGGACAGAAACCCTCTCAAATCTTAATGCTTAAATCTCTGTCATAAAGATGACGATGTTAACCACCATCTTTTGAGATGGCACACCAAGCAGAGAAGAGAGTGGATTTAAGTTTGAATATTAGCTTGGTGGTTAAATCTCTGCATGAGTAAAATTCATTCTTCTGTGTTTCACTTTCCACCTTCAAAAAAGCCCAAAACCCAAAAAACAACAGCAGCAGTAGCCTGCACACTTACACAGTACTTATGAGGTGGCCGGCACTGTTCTAAGTACCTTTTACATATCAACTTATTTAACCCTTCAAAAACCCTCTGAGGCAAGTATTAGGGGATTTTCCTCATTGGGGGATGAGGTAGGGAAACTGAGGTGGGGAAAAGTTCCTCATTGGGGAATGAAGTAGGGAAACTGAGGTGGGGAAAGGTCTTATAACTTTCCCTTAGCTATATAGTGAGCAATGGAACTAGATAGAGTTTAGTTCCAGAATCTGCCTTAACCACAATTCAAAAAGTTATAAAGGATATACTTACACTATTTTTTTAATTTAATTTTATTTTTTCAGTGTTCCAAGATTCATTGTTCAAGCACCACACCTAGTGCTCCATGCAATATGGGCCCTCCTCAATACCCACCACCAGGATCACCCAACCCTCCAACCCCCTCCCCTTCAAAACCCTCAGTTTGTTTCTCAGAGTCCACAGTCTCTCATGATTCATCTCCCCATCCAGTTTCCCCCAATTCACCCTTCCTTTCCTTCTCCTAATGTCCTCCATGTTTTTCGTTATGGTCCACACCTAAGTGAGACCATATGATAACTGACTCTCTCTGCTTGACTTATTTAACTCAGCATAATCTCTTCCAGTCCTGTCAACAAAACAGGCAACCCATGGAATGGGGAGAAAATATTCACAAATGACACTACAGACAAAGGTCTGATATCTAAGATCTATAAAGAACTCCTAAAACTCAACACTCACAAAACAGATAATTACGTCAAAAAATGGGCAAAAGACATAAACAGACACTTCTCCAAAGAAGACGTACTTA
>CM052802.1:64997403-65048356 GCA_028533885.1 Nasua narica
TATCTTGTAAATTTATTTGCAAAATTGCTAATTACTAATTAAATATCATATTTAATACTTGATTTTTAAAAAGCATCTGTGTAAGGCACTGAATTAGGTTTAGAGGGACAGAGTGATCAATTGAAAACATAATGAAAAAGGAAAACCTTCTTCTTTCCCTAAAAGTTTACTTAAATTGTGCGGGACAATAGGGCAGGAGAGACTCATGGATTACTAAATGCCAAATTCTCATGCTGGTGACAAAGATTTCCTGGGGTAGGACAGAGTTCAACATTAAAATTTGTACTATAATAAAGTCTTAAGATGTAAGCTACTTAAGTTTAAAGTATACTATTCTTGTTTACAGTAACACAGGAAAGAGTTAATTACAACACCCCATTGTGTTGTCAGAAATCGGACATCGTGGAGGGATGAATATTACAGAATTCATAGGAATGAGTTTTGGAATGTGGAGTCTTCCTGCAGGGTCTTCTTTCTCAATCTTCTTCAGATGAGGTGGGCTTTTAATTCTTTTTTTTTTTTTTCAATTCTTATTCTTCTTGGACTCTGACAGAATCTTCTTACATTTCTTAGGCCTGTTTTTTCCCCAGTGATTTGCAAGCTTAGTGCAAATCCCTACAATTATATTGTTGCTAATCAGGCAACCTATTGGCTTTTTGTGTATTTTATAACTAGACATCTTATTGAATTTCCATATACTCTTTAATGGCATTTTCATTTATTCATTTGTGTTCTCCTAGTTGATAATCATCATCTGTAAGTAATAATACAGCTACAACATGATCAGTATTTATAAATTTATTTCACTTCTTCTCTTTTCTTTCTATTGCATTGATTAGAATGTTCAGAGGAGTGCAAAATAATGGTGCTTTAGCGGGCATCCTTGTCTTATCTGTAGAGTGTTTTATCAATAAGCATGATGTTGGCTATTGTTTGAGAAAGATGTTCTTAATGTAAAAAACTGTTCCTTTCTATTTCTAGTTAACTAAGAAATTTATGTCTATTCACAGTTTACCAGTTTTTAAAAAATTATGACTATATATTGAATTTTGTAAACTTTGGTTCCCATCGAGATGGTCATAGTGTGGTCGATGTGATATTCCTGCTCATATATTTAAAGGCAGTTTGTCTTCCCCATAAAGAGGACTCTGGTAATAAAATACTTGCAACAAGACAGCCACATGTTTTCTTGCTTAAAGATTACATGTCTCTAATCAGGCCTATATTTCTTTAAGAGTAAGTTCCTTTACATATTTTTCTGTTTCTTTGGCTGTAACAAAAAAAATTTAGTTTTGTGTGTCCTGCCGACTCCTAGAGATCTCACGCTACCCAGAGTGTGGTTTGCAGATGACCACCGTCACCATCCCCTGGGATTTTGTGAAAAATTTGAATCTTTGGCCTCACCCCACCCTGTTGATTAGTAGCTTTGCAGTTGGGGACCACAAACATGAGGTTTAACATGCTTTCCAGGCGATTCTTCTGCACACTAAGATTTGAGAGGCACCACTATAGAAAGCACAAATCATGACTTTCTAGATGCAAAACAACTGCAAATGGAACTCCAGAGTCATATACTGGGATCAGTCTCTTGTCCTGCATGTATAAAGAAGGGATCTGTGAGTGGATTCAGGGTGTGGAGATTCAATGGTTGGAGGAAGTAGCAGGCAAAGGCATTGTTGGCTTTTTTTTTAATTTTAAAAATATTTTTTAAAAAAGCTTATTTATGACAGGGAGAGAGAGCAAGAGAGGGAACATAAGCATGGGGCAGCTGGAGAGGGAGAAGCAGGCTTCCCGCTGAGCAGGGAGCTGGGTATGGTGCTGGATCTCAAGATCGCTGGGATCATGACCTGAGCCAAAGGCAGATGCTTAACCGCCTGAGCCACACAGGTGTCCCAGCAAAGGCATTCTCTGGAGCTCGAGGATATATCTGACCTGAGGCAATGTTTAGGAATTAAAAGAGAAAAAATTCTTGCCAACAGGGTTCAGGGCAATGGAACTTGGCCTGGACCCATCTCTCTTTATTTTCTCCAAGGCCAGGACCACATTCTTCACCTCAATTCAGGTCAGGATTATTTGTACAACACCCACACAGGAATAATAATGATAATTGTAATAACACCTATCATTTCTTTATGGCTTATGTTGTATTACTTTTCTTTACTCCTCACTATAGGTCTCTAAGGCAGGAATTGTCATGTACATTTTAGAGATGGGACAACTGAGGCACAGAGCAAAGAAGTTACTTTAGGTGATTAGGGCAAAGTGAGGGGAGAGCATAAGATTACAATCAACAGAAGCAAACTGGAGAATTGGAATAAGAACTCTTACAGACTATCAATACAATGAAGATCAAAAAACTAGTGATATTTTCTTAAAAGATTATGTTTCTTTTATAATGATGCTTTTACAGATGCAAAAACTGTTTCTGAAAGGGGACCAAACTGTGGGAGAAAAAACAAAATAGCACCCAGGAATGGAACTGGAATGGATGCAGAAAACAGTGTAATTTTGACCTTTCTGGGCCATCGAAATTTTGTGGAGTGGCTCTTGGTAGTGAGCTGTTCACTAAATACAATTGTGGTAAAGCTGGGAGCAGCAGCCCCAGCATTGAAGGCAAAGACGGAATGAATCATTAGGTCAGAGGCAGCATCCCCAGCTCAAGAACTGCTGTGTCTGATGTGAGAGCAGGGGTTTCCCCAGTAGAACCTGCTCTGGGAGGTTCTTCAAGCTGCCAAGTAGCCAGCCTCTTGTCAAAAGTGTACTGCATAAAATCCCTTTGTGGGGTACTACGTTACTTAATTGAACATGCAGAGATATTAAGGAGAGGTTTTTCATGAGCAGTTTTTGTTGTTGTTGTTGTTGTTATATTTAAGCTGCCATGCAGGTCCAATCATAAAAGGAGCAGTTATGGCAAAGGCAAAGTCTGTTTCAAGTGTTACACACACAAACACACACACAGACCCTTTACGAGTATTTAAAAAGCTCCTTCTGAAGACAGTTGGCAGGAGACCCTCTCTACCTTCTCATGAGAAATTCTGCAAAAAGGGACCTCATACGTTTATAGGCATTCTTGCCTTCCATCCACTTTCAGTGGTTCAAGTGATATATTTACTTGCTGAAATGGGAGGGAGGAGAGATTAAAGGTGAAAAGGCAAATTATTTACAACAGTTTGTAAACTCTGCAGTGGCTTAAAAACTTGGATATATGAAACAAGTAAATGCAGATCTCAAAGCTGAAACGGAGGCTGGAAGGTCTAATGAAATAAGTACGTGCAGATCTCAGAGTTGGGAGGCACCTGGAAGTTTATCTAGTTTAATCCCCTACAGTTGAAGTCCAAATAAACAAATGTCCTCAGATGGACACAGAGACATACTGCCTAGATCCCTCCTTGGAGAAAGAGCTTGTAGCCAGCTGCTGAGATTGGGTCAGGACAGCCTTCAGCTGTCCGCCCCTTCAGGGATGTCCTTGGCTGTAGAGAGCTGTCTCTCCTAAGATGGGGCTCTCGGGGCAGGTCACATTCAGTGCTTGATGGAGGAAGGGGCTGGAAAGTCTGACCCTTTTGGCCTAGTTTGGGACAACTTTGATGGGTCATTTTAACTCAGACTCCCCACAGGGTTGGTTGAGGCTATTGTTGGGTCTGCTATGCAGTTCAGTTTCTTCCTTAGTCCATTCTTATTTCCGTCCACCCATTCGGTGTGGTTCCCAAGGGCGTTCCCTAATCAAGGTCATGCACAGTAAACCTCATTGTAGACTATGTCTCTCTTAGAGCATGGAGAACCCAACCTGTAACATGTCCCCAGGCATGCTGTACTTCCTAGTGCTGTGGAGTGCATACGACACAGATAGGCTGTGTTTCAGAGAGTGTTAGAAAGCTCTTCCATCAAGTGCTGGAGTCTGCTTCTCTGCACATTTTGTTAACTAGATCTGTCCCCTTAACCAACCAGAACAAGACTAGGCTGTCTACATTCTATTTCGTTTATTTCCATTCTCTTGCCTGGGATTCTGTCTTGCACTCTAAAAGGTAAGACAAAGTTTTAGCTGATTCATTATCATCTCCTTCGTTTTTGGTAATTGTGAGACAAAATGGAAGGGAAAAGCAAATGATTCATAGGTCAACAGTTCAGGAAACATGAAGCAGTTCACGTTTCTTTTTAGGTGACCAACCATTACAGTTTGGGGTGTGAGGGGTACTTCTGCAGGAGGAAGGGGCATGGTGGGAGCCAGGGGAGAAACAGTGCTTCTTTCAAACACATATCTGTTTCTACTTAATATCCGTATGTTATCATTTCCTTCCTCCACTGTAGCCTTAACTCATCGTGTTCTTGTTTCGCTCTCTCCGCGTCTACCGCTACTACCTTGGCTTGGGCTCTCACAGTAACTGCCTCTTCCACACCTACTCTCTTCCACTCCATAGTGCGGCGAGAGTGAGGTCTCGATAACACCAAACTGATTATTTTGGTCAACAGTTTAAAATACCATAATAAAGCATTATCATAGCAAAAAACTGGCAACAGCCCAAATGCCCGTCCATGGGAGAATGGATCATCATTTTGTGGCACATTCATGCGACACGGTCCTGAATAACAACAGCGGTGAGTGAACAGATTACTAGCATCACCACCCACGTGAATGAATCTCATGAATATAACGCTGAACGCAATCATAAAAGATAGCATTCTACACAGTTTATCCAGATATCAAGCTCAAAATGATCTGTGATGTTGGAACGCAGGGAAGTACATTTAGGGAGGGTGAAGTCATAACGGGGTGGGGACACAAAGGGAACCTGTGCAGTGGTAATGTTCCGTTTCTTATCTTGGTGGTGGTTAGTGACATGGGCATGTCCACTTGGAGAAAAGTTGCGGAGCTTAAAAGCTATGAGGCATTTGTATGCCTCCCTGTGTGAACATTATTCTTAATAAATACATTTACAGGGGCGCCTGGGTGGCTCAGTGGGTTAAAACTTCTGCCTTTGGCTCAGGTCATGATCTCAGGTTCCTGGGATCGAGCCCCGCATCAGGCTCTCTGCTCAGCGGGGAGCCTGCTTCTCCCTCTCTCTCTGCCTACTTGTGATCTCTCTCTGTCAAATAAACAAACAAACAAACAAACAAACAAACAAACAAATAAATAAATAAAATCTTTAAAAAATAAAAATAAGGGCTCCTGGGTGGCTCAGTTGGTTGGGCGACTGCCTTCGGCTCAGGTCATGATCCTGGAATCCCGGGATCGAGTCCCGCATCGGGCTCCCGGCTCCACGGGGAATCTGCTTCTCCCTCTGACCTTCTCTCCTCTCGTACTCTCTCTCAAACTCTCTTGCTCTCTCTCTCTCAAATAAATATTTAAAATCTTTAAAAAAAATAAAAATTAAAAAAAATACAATTACAAATCCTGTAATTATCCCCTCAGGCCTATAAGGTAAAGTCCAAATTCATAGGATCCCCTCAATGACCAGCACACTTCTCAAACCTTCTCTCTAGGTATTCTCCTCATCTATGTTCATTTCGCTTAATCTGAATTTTTTGCTTCTTCCTCAAAGGGAAAGCAGGGCAGGTGGCTGGATGATAAATACAGGTTTTTAATGAATGAATGTGGGGTGATAATTGTGGGGCTGATCACACTTACCCTACAGTGCTTTCGTGAGGATTAAATATAAGAATGTACGTGCAGTTCTTGGCACAGTTCCTGAAGCATAGCAGACACTCAGCATATGTTAGTTCCTTCCTCCTTTTCCCCTCCCACCAGTGCAGATGAATGAACCTATGGTAACTCTGGACATTATTAGGGTATTGTAGCTGAAGTCACTTTCTGAGCAATATTGCCTATAAATTTCATTATCCACTTGGTGGAGTTTACTCCCCAAAGACACTCTGACTTGTCCTCAATTCCCAAGAATACAAATCTTGACACAAATGTGACTTTCTTGGGCAAGCTGTCCTAACAAAACTCATACTTTAATGTTTAAGTCAGATCATTTCCAAATCCCTTGGAAATATCACCACATAACCCATTATCTGATAAAGGGATAAAGAACAGCTGCAGCTAAGGAAAGACATTTCATGGGGTCTGGTTTTACTTTATTTGGGCACTGTAGGTAGATGGGGTCATTAGAAGGATCTGAGAGTTTTAGAACTGCAACCTGCTGCTTCTATTGGTTGATGTTTTTCCATATATTACCTTCTTGCTATAAAAATGCTTTTTACCTCAGGCTCCAACAGTGTATGCTCCTATTCTGAACTTGACATTATTATGGCATGTGCATAAAGGTTAGGTCTAGGGAATCAGATGGTTGAGCAATGAGAAGATAACCCAATGCTCAGGGCCTATGGTTTCCTGTAGAGGGATATATTTTCGATTTGAAGCCTTGGAGTCTTGGTGGTGGTGTAATATGCGGATGGAAAGGAGCTTCGGCCAGTTGGGGCAAGGTGCTGCTGGCGATAAGCTCCCTTTGCTCTCCAATAATAATCTCATCAAACCTCAGAGAATGGGAACATACTGCAGTGTCACCCGAGCTAGCCATGTGCCCTAGATTTTCTTTCTTCCTAAATACTCTTTCTGAGAAATCCTGACTTGGTTATTAACCCCAAAAGAAAAGAAGTTTATTTACATAATTGATGCTGACCAGGCATCAGTAAGAAGAAACGGGGAGCAAATGTTTTAACAGGTACCAAAATGGCTAACAAAGGTGCCATCAGGGTGAGTATCCAGGGAAGTCGTGGTTTGTGCATGAACAAGTGACCAAGAGAACGGTGTGTCTGGGAGGGTACTCAGAAGCACCTGGCCCAGGAATATGCCCCAAAGTAAAGTCACCATGAGCAGAAGAGAAAATGCAAACTTGAGTTTACTGTCAGTGATGTTGATTCTTGTGGAATTTTAAATTTGCCAGCTGGTATCTATAAATGGTCAGTTTGAACACTTGTTAATATAAAAATAATCTGTGAAGTCTTCATCCCTGGAAATCTTTATGAAGGGAACAATTACCACCTAGAGGAATATTTAGGCGTGCATTTACCAAGACCCTGAGAACCAGAGTTTTGGCTACATCATTTATAGAGCTCCTTTCCAGCTCTGTCATTACAAGTCTCAATTTATGCAGAGATCTGTAGCGGTCCCTGGGTTTCAAAAGCCCATATCAGGTGATGATGACATAATAGTTAAGTTTTATCAACAATGATGAGTCAGGATTTGAATGAGTTTCTCTGTATAGCTCTCCAGTGATGAAATATCTGGGCAGAAGTACTTCTCCCACCTCTAGGCAGCAAAATGGTTCATTGTGAAGGTGCTATGCAATTTCAGAAATAAGCAACACACTTTGCTTTAAACATGGTGCAGAAATTGAACCGAGTCCCACTCGGGAGGCTTGCTTCATTTTCACGGTTCTGTGGTCTAGGAGCTAAAGTTCTAGGGAGGAGAAAGGCAGGCAGGCTTATTTTTCTTGCACTTGTTTGGTGGGCCTCAAAAGCCTCTGCTCACTTATTTGTTGAAGACAGGGTCATCTCATTTAATTCAGCAGGAATACAAGTGCACCAGCAAGTGCAGAAAGCCTGGCTCCCGATTTTCTCTCTGTATTTCAAACATGTATTTCAAAGGCATTTCCAATATGCTCACCATGGAAGAGGCTGCACAGGCAACCAGACCCAGGCTCCTGCTTCCTGCTCCATAAACTGTTAAATCAGGGAAGCCTCAGATTCACAGGTCCATCCCAGGTGTTTAAGGTCAGGCACATTATGTCCAAATGTGTAACCATAGGAAAATATGACCCAGAGTAATGTCAAGTTCAGAATAGGAGCATACACTGTTGGAGCCTGGGGTAAAAGAAGAATGGTAGGACAACCCTACATTTGGGAAAAACACCCCTCCCCCAACTTCTTTGCCCATCTATTATTCCCTCCTGGACCCAGAGAGATTTGGTGCAGGAGGCAGGGAAAGACAGTGAGGAAGGTTAGGAAGAAGCATCCTGGGATGCTGACACCCTCTGCCTCATCCTTCTGACTCAAGGACAAGGGTTGAGTTGAATCAAAAATTGGACACAGCCCCCCAAATAAAAAAATACAAAAGTATATATATTTTAACTATACAAAATCATGTATCATCCTGTGATGGGAGCAGGAACCCCTTCCATTTATCCGGGATGCCCTTTCATCTTCATTAAGCAGGGGGCCAGTCTCTCACCTTGCAGTATTGGGTGGAAGTAGCTGAAGACTAAACTTCCTGTCTCAACTCTCACTTTTAAGGTTTCTTTGGTAATTTAAGAAAATGAATCAATGCCATCACCTGCCCACCTCGGTATTTTCTTTATCAGGACTAAGCACATCATTATTTTCTGAGGGTTGGAGCAACGGCACCGTCCTTTCTAATCAAAGGTTTTTCAGTCAGCGTTGGCTCTGAAATCACCTCGTCCTCCAGCGGTCCTCGCCGCACCCCCATCTCCGCGTGATTTCCACTCAAGTTTTTTCCTCCTGGCACCCCTCCCACATTCATTTCATCTTTAAGCCGCCTCAAATCCTTTTGCAAGGAAGCAGGATAAAATTCTTAAGCCACAGTTATATACAATGTCGACACTCTGCTTCACACATTTGAGGGTTGTCTGACCGAGAAATGCGTTCCTTACTAAAAGGTCCAAGGGGAGGCACAGTGCCCAGGCGACCCCCATAGTCTCCCTTCCTGTGCCCCAACCCCCCCCCCCCCACTGCCTTTGCACCTCAGAGGGGACAAAAATCCCTAAAGCAGCGCTTGAGCCCCTCACCCGAGGCGGGGGTGAGCAGGGAAGCCGAGGTCGTCCCCGGCAGCGTGCACCCCTCACCTTGTGGACGGTGCGTGCAGCCGCGTCGCACTGGGTGACCTGGGGCGTCCTGCTGGCTCCTGAAGTCTCACTCCGAAAACGCTCGGTTCTCTCCTGAGCTTTACAAAGCACAGCTTCTCTCCACATCCGGCTCTGGAGCGCGCTGGGCTCAGGGGGCGCTGGCCCCTCGAGCGTCCTTTGCCCGCGCCCGTGCCCCCAGGCTGCGGCGAGAAAGAGCTGGGAGCGCGGCGCGCTGGGCAGCCCTGTGGCGCTTCGCTTCGCGAAGTCTGGGTGCCCCGACTGGAAGAGGAGGCGAGAGCGAGAGCGGGGAGGAGCAGGAGGAGGAGCAGGAGCAGGAACAAGAACAGGAGCAGGGGGCAGTCTACTAAATCACCCGGCAGGTTGCAGGCACCCAGGACGCCACTGAATGGCGAAGGGGGTGGGAGGGACGAAAAGGTCAGCCGGAGTGCAATGCGGGCGGTAGCTGTGGAGGAGAACTTGGAGGTCGGAGCTCCGAGGTGCTTCAGGTCTTGCTTGGGCTGTAGAAGAAAAATTCTGGAGCTGATGGTGCCCTCAGGGTTCCCGGTTGCAAACACTAGAGGGCAGCGCTGTCCATGCTATAAGCCTGGCCTATGGGTTTGGTGGTGTGGATGTGGGTTCCACATGGAGAGCCCTTTGTTGGGGGCGGCCCAGGAGGAGAAGGGTCCAGGTGGTCCAGGGAAAGGCAAATCCCATAGTCCTCTACCGTGGCCAGCCTTGGCTGGGGAGAGAGGAAATACAGTCGTTGGCAGGTTTGGACTTTGCCTCGCTGGGACTCCTCCAGGCAAACCCTATGGAAGTGAATTATACATCTTTCCTTGAGGGGAAAATTACAGTCAACATTCACAGGGTGCTTTAAAGAGATGGATAAGAAGAAGAGGGTGAGGAAGAAGTAGGGGGACATTAGGGTGGAGAAAAGTGGAAGGGGTCAGAGAGGCAGGGAAAACAGAGGAGAGAAGGGGAAGCGGAAGTGTTGGAGGTGGTATTTCAGGTTGGCAAGTTCTCTGTGCTCTTCCCAGTGTCCCAGGGGTATCCACCTGCTGCAAGGCCAGAGGAGCTGACTTGGGAGGGACTTTATAGAATCCTGACCCTGCTGAAGGAAGCTTCCTGAGGGTTAGTTGGTTATTTCCCAGAAGGAACTTGGGCGGCTCTGAAGTCTTGAAGTTTATATGGATATTTTGGGAGAAAAAAAAAATCAGATTATTTGAACTACAACCCTGGCAGATGGGAGAGGAGAGATGGGGAGTTATAAAATAGAATAGCAAATCTTATGCAGACTATATGATCTGTAGTCAGCCTGATACAAGTGTAAAGGACTTTGGAACCTCTGTAGACAGCCCACATAGTTCCCCCAAATACCTGCCTCACAGTTGCCTTCCTAGTGTGTGATTTAATGGCTGAATTGAGAAGGCTTTATTTGATTTGACTTAATTTTTTGGTAGATTGGCTTCTCTAAAACAAATGAAATCCTTCTTCAATTCAGAAAGCAAGCATGCATGCCCTTCTTCCTGCCCTCTGAAGTGCCTCTCAGGATCAGCAGGGGCTAGGTGGTGGTGTGAAGGGGAATTTCACTGAAAAGAGAAAGAAAGGTTGGTAAACTCTAGTTGTGAATTGTGATTTGCTTTTGTTAATCCTAAGAGAAAAGGCTTTAGTGTACTAAAGCCAAACAGGAGGATGGGATGGAAGGGTGTTTTCCTACCAAAGAAAGATAGTACTTCCAAGACATCAGTTTGAAGTTTAATGATAGAGCTGTTACGTAAAAACAAACAGAACAAGAATCTTTCCTCGGTTTAGAAAAGAACCTCATAGGATTATTGATCCTATTCTGGCAACTCTAGAATCCTTCCAAAAGATGAATAAAATTTGAGTTCGTTTTGGTCTTTTCTTTTTTTTTTTTAATGGAAATTAATTTACTTTTTCTTTGATCATTACAGGGTTAGCAACTATGGAAACATAACATTATACATTTGGAAACTCTCCTGAACATACCCCAGCATACCTTGGCTTTGGCAGATTTTAGCTTCATGAAGTTCATGGTTATTCGCAAGCTATTAATTAATTAATTTCTAGGATATACTTTACCAATTTTAATGAAACTCAACATCTGCTTAATAGGAGCTGATAATTCAATTTGTGGATTGCCCATTTAAATTTCCATGGAGCTCTTTGAATACTTTAAGATTGTAGGTACACGTAAATTACATGCTGATTTCATAATGGGGAATCAATAAAGATATTGAGTGGAGCCTTGGGCATATGGCGTGTAACAAATTCATCAACTGTGGTGAGAACCCAAAAGTCATTATGAAGGAATGAATGATAAAATTCATTCATTCATTCAAAAATGTTGGTAAACACCTACACTTTACCAGGTGTGAGCCAACTTCTAGGAATACAATAAAGAAGACACAGTTTTGGGGCACCGGGGTGGCTCAGTGGGTTAAAACCTCTGCCTTCAGATCAGGTCATGATCTCAGGGTCCTGGGATCGAGCCCCACATCGGGCTCTCTGCTCAGCAGGGAGCCTGCTTCCCCTTATCTCTCTGCTTGCCTCTCTGCCTGCTTGTGATCTCTCTCTCTGTCAAATAAATAAAATCTTTAAAAAAAAAAGAAGACAGTTTCTTCTTTGTGCATAATAGAATCTAGTGGGAAGATCGATTCACAAACTAAAAAAGTCAATCCTAAGTAACAGTTCGGAGAAGGGGGAAGTAGAGTGTTCTGTGAAAGCACAAAGGAGGGCACTCTAATCCAGCCTTGAGGATCAGGGAAAACTGAATGGAGGTGTGGGTGGTGGTTGTGTATAGGAGAAAGGGTGGTTGGTAGTGATGGGGAGTGGGGAAAATGATGGACAATTGCTTGTGTCCATCCCCAAAACATTTCCTAATCATATGTGTTAGCTTTCTGCTAGAATGCTGGTAACTTACTTAAATATATGAGGGAGCAAACATGCACATGTTGCATTTTCCTCATAGGAATTAGATTAGACTATTCTTAGGGTAGGGACTATGTATGACTTTTTCATGTCACCATTATAGAGAAAAGTCAAGACTGTAGTAGACATTTGCCTGTAGTTTCCTACCTCCACTGTGGAAGTGGAAATAAAATGGGAAAGAAAGGAGTTGTGGTGGGAAGGAGCTCATGCTTACTGAGTTTACACAGTCCTAGGTTCTCTCCATATGGTACCCCACCAAACAATCCCAACAACCCTATGACATACTTCTTATCTCTTTTACTGTTGCTTTTTTTTTTTTTTTTTTTTGAGAGAGAGAGAGTGTGTGGGTGCGGGGGTGGGGAGGAGGGCAGAGGGAGAGAGAGAGAATCTTAAGCAGATGCTGGGGTTCATCTCACCACCCTGAGATCATGACCTGCTGAAATCAAGAGTCAGACATTTAACTGACTGAGTCACCCAGTGACCCTTTGCTGTTGCTTTTAAAGAATGAACTTCAAATTGCATTCTATGTTCATGGTGTGATAAAGGCCAGAGGGAAAGGATGAAATATCCGTAGGTAGCTTTCTGCACTAATCAGCTGTCTGTAAGTTATGCTATGTGATCAAAGTATGACCACCAAAGATATATATCTTTGGTACATACCTTGCCCACAGTAAATATTACCTGTGGATTGGCTGCAGGTCCACTCCACATGTTCATTAGGGGACCTAGGCTGATGGGGTTAAACAAATTCTGAGAGGGAAGAGTAATGGTAGAATATCACAATGGCTCTTAAAGCTTTTACTCAATTATAGATAAATCACTTCTATTCATATTCCATTTGCTAAATTAAGTCATATATCTGAGTATACTTCCTCCAAGGAGGGATTCCAGGAGGGGTGTGTAAAGATGAGCCTGGTAGTGACAAAATATGGTGACCAAATGATCAATTGACAATGATCTCCAGTGATGCTTTTGAATGAAGGCATTTTCTCTTTAAAATATTTATTTGTCTTTATCAAATTATGGAAAAAGCCTAAGTGACTACTGACTGATAAATGGAAAAAGAAGATGTGAGATGTGTATATAAAGGATTATTACTCAGCCATAAAAAGAAGCAAATTTTGCCATTTGCAATGATGTGGTTGGAGCTAGAGAGTATTATGCTAAGTGAAATAAGTCAGAGAAAGACAAACACCGTATGATTTCACTCATATGTGGAATTTAAGAAACAAAACAGATGAACATATAGAAAGGGTGAAAAAAAGAAAAGAGAGAGAGGAAAACAAAGCATAAGAGACCCTTGAGGACAGAGAACTGACTGAGGGTTGATGGAGGGTGGTGGGTGGGGGATGAGGTAGTTGGGTGATGGGTATTAAGAAGGGCACTTGTGGGCGCCTGGGTGACTCAGTTAAACGTCTGCCTTTGGCTCAGGTCATGATTCTAGGGTCCTAGGATTGAGCTCCACATCGGGCTCCCTGCTCAGTAGGGAGTCTGCTCTGACTCTCCCTCTGCCCCTCCCCCTGCTTGTACTTGCACACACACTCTCTCTCTCTCTCAAATAAATAAATAAATAAAATCTTTAAATGAAAACTATATATATATATAAAAAAAGGAAGGTACTTGTTAGGATGAGCATTGGGTGTTGTATGTAAGTGATCAGTCACTGAATTCTACTCCTGAAACGGGTATTGCACTGTATGATAACTAACTAGAATTTACATAAAAATGTGAAAAGAAAAAAAAAATCATTGACTCTATTGACTAATGGTGTTCACCAACCTTAGGTCATAAGGAACGAAATAATGAATCTAGGCTGACGAACTTAGTTGATCATGATATGTCATCAGGATCCACACTTGACAGGTACAGTTGGCCTTGCACTAAGAAAAAGCTCTATTCTCTGGGCATCCACTGGCTATTTCTCCATGCCTTATTTCCATAGGGAAATAACTAAGGCAGACTAGATGGATAAGGAGAACCCTGTCGTGGAACTAAACCTCAGGCTCTAATGGTATTGGCAGTGGCTCATGATCAACATGCTTCTTAACTGAAAGCGATCATGAGAAGCAGCTCACTCAGTGAAGAGTAGAAATAGTTAACACATTTTCTTTTTTTTTTTTTTAAGATTTTATTTATCTATTTGACAGAGAGGAGATCACAAGTAGGCAGAGAGGCAGGCAGAGAGAGAGGGGGAAGCAGGCTCCCTGCTGAGCAGAGAGCCCGATATGGGGCTCGATTCCAGGACCCTGAGATCATGACCTGAGCCAAAGGCAGAGGCTTTAACCCACTGAGCCACCCAGGCGCCCCAATACATTTTCAATAAGTGTTTCTTAAACACCTCCAGCCAGGAAATTGGAAAGCCATATATCTGGTCCTTCCCTCAAGCAGCTCCAAAGTTAAGGTAAGAGAAAGCTCTTGCATGAATTACTACATGAAAAAGCTGAAGGAGCAGAGAAGCCTCTGTGAAGGAATCAGGGCTAAGCTGAATTTGAAAAGATGTGCAGGGTCTGACTAGGCCCTCTCTGTGTATGGCTCATCTTTCTGTCTCGGTGCCTGCCTTCAGGGAAGAGGAGGAACTCAGGGGTAAATACTTTGCCTAAGGATATACATGTGACTGAGCTGAAATATAAACCCAGGCCTGGCTCTAAGATATTGATTGCAGTGTGTTCCAGGGATGGGCTGATGGAGTGCCGAGAAGAGATTATGGGACTTGGTTATGGGACTCAGTTGGCTGTGGGAATCAGACTCATCAAAGCAGGGGATTTCTGTGGCAGAATTTGGCAGTGAGGATGTGTGTGTATGGGGGTATTGGGTGGACCAATCATAGAGTGCCTTAAGATATGTTTATTATTATTTATTATTATTAGTCATATTACTTTGCATAGAGATTTACAACTCTCAAAACACTTTCACTGTCTCCATAAAACCCAACAATTTCAAATCATTTTATTTTTTAATTTAAAAAAAAATTTTTTTTAAAAGATTTATTTATTTGAGAGCGCATGCGCGCGCACGTGCAAGAGAGAGAGAGGGAGAGGGAGGGAGAGAGAGAGAGAGAACACAAGCACAGGGAAGGGCAAATGGAGAAGCAGATTCCCTGCTGAGCAGGGAGCCCAACATGGGACTCGATCCCAGGACCCTGGGATCATGACCTGAGCCGAAGGCAGACGCTTAACGACTGAGCCACCCAGGCGCCCCTCAAATCATTTCTTTAAAAGATTTTATTTATTTACTTGACAGAGAGGAGTGAGATCACCAGTAGGCGGGGAGGCAGGCAGAGAGAGAGGGGGAAGCAGCTCCCTGCTGAGCAGCGAGCCTGATGCAGGGCTCGATCCCAGGACCCTGAGATCATGACTTAAACCGAAGGCAGAGGCTTAACCCATGGAGCCACCCAGGCGCCCTCAAATCATTTTTAACAAAGAAACAGAGTTTACAACATAACATATTAGGTATGATAATACTTTAAATTTATATATAATTATTGTCTTACTTTAAAGCTTTATTGAGGCATAACTTTCACAATGTAACATTTGCCTGTTTTGAGTATACAGTTTGTGGGTTTGTTAAATGTGCAGAATTGTGCAGCCATTAGCACAGTCCAGCCGTAGAACATTTCCATTACCCTAAAAAGTTCCCTCATGCCTGTTTACAGTCAATTTTCCTCCTATTCTAGGCAACCACTGATCTGCTTTCCGTCTTTATAAATTTGCACATCAGTGCATACAAATATGCAATATTATGTGTCTGGTTTCTTTTACTTAGCATAATGTCTTTGGGTTCATCTGTATGTAGCAAGTACCAGTAGTTCCTTCTTTCTAATTACTGAATTGTTTTTGCATTATATGGATATGTAGTACTTTTTCTCTAGTCTTGTCACTAGGTGCTGAACATTTGTATAATTCCCTAACTTTAAATAGCACTTTTAAATTTATAAATCACTTCAGCATATATTATCTTAATTGACCCTCATGAATCAGGGGAGAAGTCAAAGCAGGTCGCTGTTCTCACTTTATCGTGACAATAAGGATGGTAATAGTAGTTGACATTTATGGTGTTCTTCCTATGTGCAGTGCTGCTCTAAACATATTATGTGTATGAACTCATTTAGTCTTTGCAACGACATTTGCGGAGAAGGCTATTATTATCCTCATCTTTTAGATTGGTAGATTGGTTCAAAGAAGTTAAGCAGCATTCCTAAATCTCTGTAGCCAGAGAATGGCAACACTGAGGTTTAAAACCTGGCAATCTGGGACCAGCAGTTAGGCCTAGAGAAGTCAGTAGATAAATTATTTAAGGCCATTGCTAGTTCTGGAGGTATACTCTCAATGTAGATATATTCAGTATAAAATTATTTATCAGATCCCCAAGAATTTGAGAGAAATATGACACCTTCAACAATAATATATAGTATACTTTTTTTTTTTTCAGATAAGGATATAGGCTGTGAAAAGAAAGATAGGTATGGCCTTTTCCAAAGTCACACATCTAGTCAGAGGCAGGGTCTGCATTAGATCTCAGGTCTCCTGACGCCATAGTTGGTGCTTTTTTCATTAGCTTCCTCCTTAAAGATTGATTCGAAGCCTGGTGTGCTGGGAGACAGAAAAAGAGTGAGCTTATATTGAGAAGTGTACTGAAACTGGAAGAAAAAGCATCAGGGAGACATAACTGCTTTTCTTTAAGTCTGAGGTGCATGGAATGTATTTCTGAGGTCCCCAAACCTACTTTAGTTCCAGAAAATTCTTGAATTCACAGGGGGACTGGGTCAACATGGGAATTCCATGTGTCTATACAGAGAGAATTGGCTATGATCCTTTCTGAAAGTGTTGGTATTAAAAAAAGGTTTTTATTTTTATTTTTGAAGATTTTATTTATTTATTTGAGGGGGGGAAATGAGTGGGGGGGCAGAGACAGTGGGAAAGGGAGAAGCAGACTCCCCACTGAGCAGGAAGCCCAGTGTGAAGCTTGACCTCAGGGCCCTGATATCATGATCTGAACCAAAGGCAGACACTTAACCATCCAAGCCACCCAGGCACCCCTAAAAGAGGTTTTTAAAGTTAATTGAGTCAGGCTCTGGAAATTATTATTAACAAGTACTTCCCAAAGTGAATCCTTGGAAGGAAAGTAGATGGAGTTTCTCACAAGGGTGTCTCTCAAAATTTCACCCCTAGGGACTTCAGACATCATAATGGCAACACCAATTATGGAATATTCTGATATTTTACCTTACCCTCAGTGGATTTTCAACTCCTTCCTTTCTCCTTACATTTTGAGTAAGGATCCCTGATGTTATAGCTTAAATGGCACTTCATGTGGGAGGTAGTTCAAGCCTTCCCCTCATGACCATCTTGTTCTCCATGGCCATGTTGCATGGTGAAGGAAAGACTGTGCTCCCCTCCCCCCCCAACCCCGTGGTGAGCTGTTGGGCAGATAAGGGATCTGGATTCTCTCTTCATCACAGCTTCATCAGACTCGGCTTTACCTCCTAGGCTCTAGAGGCACAATGTCAAGGCTTGGTTTTTACCGCCCCATATTCTTTTCTTAGCCAAAACAGGTCTATTCAGAGGATTGAGTTATTCACAAGACTGATTTTTTTTTCCCTATTAACCCTACAGGTGAAGATCTATAGCATTTCATGGAGGAGGCAGGATTTAGGATGGTCTAGAAGGAGTGATGAGTATGGCAGGACAAATAGAGAAAGTCCTATTCTGAACAGAGAGGCAGTTTATGATAGCTAATATGTGAAATTCATTTGAATCACAAGATAAAGTGTTCCACGAATAAGATAGGTCGGTGTGACTGGCCTGGGGGTGTGTGTTTAGGGGTCAGGGCTGGGGTAATGCTGTGGAAATTAACCTCGAAAGGAAGAGGAACCCTGCCAGTCACTGTAAGGAGTATGAAGGATCCGAGTCTGCATTGGATCACAGCAGGTCAAGACTACAAGCGAGAAAAATCAGAGCTATTGCAATCATTATGGGTGAAGTTATATGAATCAGAAATAAGGTTATGGTTATGATAAGGAGGTTATGATACTATAGAAATAGGGAAGTATTTGAGACAGACTTAAAAAGGCAAAATCAACAGGATTTGGTGATCAATGACAGGAGGGACAAGAGGGAAGAGGAATAATGGAATTTCACTTGTTTCTATGCTGGGAGACCAAAAAAGGCAAAGGTAAAAGAAATAAGTAGAAGAATCCAGAAGGCCATTTTAAATACAAGTATCTAGAAGTCTGTGACAGACCTCTTGAGCAGACAGAACCAATTCAGCGGCTTCCTCAGGTTTATACTCTGCTTTTGTGCAGATCGCCTAATTGTTGGGCCAGAGAATGGCAGGTTTCTTGTTCTTTATCAGAAAATTTCTACACACTGATTTCAGTTCAACACTTTGATTAATTTAAAATCATTTTACTAGTAAGAAAAAGGTGGGTGAGGGATAGGCAGGTTTGAGGCAAGGAGAAGAAAACATGAGAGAAGGGGATTTCACTCATTAATTCTATTCTTTCTGATATGTTTCATTGGCACAGTGGTTTCTAATCCTGGTGATGTCTCAGAATCAGCTGGGGAATGTGGAAACAAGAGCGAGAAAACCAGACCCTGCCCCAGACCTACAGAATCAAAATCTCTGAGGCTGTGGCACCCAGTGGCCCTGGAATCTGTGTTTTTCAGAGACTTCCTCAAATGATTCCTTAATGTGTTAAAAAGAAAACCAAAAGACTCTGATATGATGTATTTTCAAAATAGTAGTTTTGTCTTAGAATAAGTTTTCTCTAACTCTTCAGATTATACTGCCTGTCATTTGTCCTGCCAGATGTTTAATGGTTGTCTTCATCTGCTCAGGCTGCCATCACAAAATAATACAGACTGAGTGGCTTAAAAAAAAGAAATGTATTTTCTCATGGGTCTGGAGACTGTAAAGTCCAAGATCAAGGTTTAAGCAGGATTCAGTTTCTGGTGAGACTTTCTTTTGGCTTACAGATGGTTGTGTTTCTCTGCCCTCACATGGTGGCAAGAAACTCTCTTCTCTCTGATAGACAGAGAGACAGAGGTGTTGGGGGGGGTGGGAAGGGAGAGAAGGAGAGAGACAGAGAGATATATTTGGTGTTTCTTCCCTTTTATAATGACACTAGTGCTACAGGATCAAAGTTGCACCCTTGTGATTTCATTGAACCTTTATTACCTCCTTAAAGGCCCTATCTCCAATACAGTCGCATTAGGGGTTAGGAGTTTGGAATATGAATTTTAGGGGGACACAGTTCCGTCCAAAGCAGTGGTCTACAAAGCCAATCTCACCATCTCAAGTGAGATTACCAACAATAAGATATATATACACACACAGTATCATTTTAGCTTCTCTTCATTAGAGTTATTAATATTTTATCTACTTTCTCACCACCGTTTTAAAATTTACAAAGCAGAAATTAAAAAAAAATCTGTGATATCAAGAAACAAAATTCTTTCTAAAGCATCAAAGTGATGCGTCCAGTTGTTTGGTAGGACATATCAGAGTAATCCTAGCAGTCTGGGATAGTAAGGTTAGTCCAACTCTTGATTCTTGGACCACTTGCACAGAATTGTAGACTTTTGTAATTTGTTTAAGGATTAAAATAATCATTTTGTATTTCAGGTAAAAATAGTTTGTTAGCATGTAATAATAACCATAATATTCATGTTGCAGGGCTGTGGCAGAACCAAGATCCAAATCCAAGTTTTCCAAGACAAAAATTTTGTATTTTTTCCCAATCCAGCTTGACTTCCTATTTCCTGCCATTGTTCTAATACAACATTGTTCTATTACAACATTGTTCTATTACAACAACATTGTTCTATTAATTTCCTGGAATGTCAGAACAAAGTACCACAAGCTAGATGGCTTCAAACAATAGAAATGTATTCTCTCACAGTTCTTCGGGGTGAAAGTTCAAAGTCAATGTTTGGGCAGGGTGAGGCTCTGTCTGAGACTCTGGTAGACCCTTCCTTGCCTCTGCCAGCTTCTGGTGGTGGCCCACAGTCCTGGGCATTCCTTGGCTTCCAGCTCTATCAGTGTAATCTCTATCTCTTTTGTCACGTGATGTTCTCACTGTGTGTCTGTCCTTACGTGGCATTTTCCTCTTCATACAAGGAGACTGGACATATTGGATTAGGGCCCACTCTAATGACCTTATCTGAACTGAATTACATCTGCAAAGATCCTATTTCTGAACAAGATCACATTCACAGGTACAAGGAATTGGGACTTTCAACATATCTTTCAGGGGATATGATTCAACTCATAAAATCTGATAACCCAGGAAGAGCTCCTGGATTTCTGTACCAATCACCTTGGTGTCCACATTAATACAGTATGCTATCTCACTGAGGAGACTGTTCTATAATTTAGACAACATTATTAATTTAAATAAATCTTTAAACCAGAAAGAATATGTCTAGTTAATTTCTTCTTGATGGCTGTGCTTTCCTTTTAGGGGTGGGAAGTATTATTTTATGAAGGAAAAAAAGATAATCAGAACTCTAAAGTGCCTGAATTCAGAAGGGTTTTTATGTATCTATGGGAACACGAACTCTGGAGTTTGTGGAGTTAAAATTTTTTTCCTCAGTATAACCATGGGCATTGATCTTGATGGTACTACTGATAGTAGATTTCTTCCTTATTTTTTGAGCTTTTATCAAGTCTCTGCAGTGCGCCAGGATTTCAACAGAACAAATAAGATGCTGTCTACCTTCAAATGACACTCACCCTTGCTTTCTCTCCAGAGGGAAAGCACCAACAAAAACTATCTTTGCCCTTGGCAAGACATAATTTAAAAGATGTGCTGTACCAAATAGGAAAGTCGTAAAAAGATCAACAGAGAAAGAGACAGACAGAGAGAAGGAAAGATAAACTCTAGTAAATAGTAATATTCCTTTTGCATTCGTGTTAGGATGATTTATTCTGTTGTTTAGAGAGACATAGATAGTATATTTTTTGTTTCACTGTTTTTTAATATTCTTTTTTCCTTTGAATCCATTTTTTCTAATACCTATTTAAACACTTATTTATTATATTATTTTTGTTATTTTTTAAAGATTTTATTTATTTGAGCGAGAAAGAGAGAGAGAGAGAAAATGAGTAGGGCAGAGGCAGAGGGAGAGGGAGAGAGAGAAGCAGACTCCCTGCTGAACAAGGAGCCCAGTTCCAGGCTCCGTCCCATGATCACCCTGGGATCATGACCTGAGCTGAAGGCAGATGCTTAACTGACTGAACCACCTAGGTGCCCCTAATTTATTTTTTTAATAAGATTTTATTTATTTATTTGAGAGAGAGTGAGCGTGAGAAAGCACAAGTAGGGGGAGCAGCAGAAGCAGTCTCCCTTCTCAGTAAGAACCCCGATGCCTGCCCGGCTCAATCCGAGGACCCCGGGATCATGACCTGAGCTGAAGGCAGACACTTAACCGATAGAACCACCCAGATGCCCTTCCAATACCTTTTTAAAGCCAGGCCTGATGTTCTTTCTCTGAGACCCAGCTTCATGAACTAGTAGATCAAATTAACAACCTGGAGCTGACAGTTCAGAGGCTGAGATGACGATGACTGCACAGATGTGGATACAACGGCTGGTCACTACTTCCCTTGAGATTACTCCATGTTTCAGGATCGCATTTTCTAAAGTTCAGAAAAATCACAGTGCACTGTCAGAATGAGATGACACAATCTATTGGACATAAATGAAATCAAAAGACAATGTTTTGTATCCTATTTTGATTAAGGCTTATAGAGAGAACCATACAAATCGATGCAAAAATTCAAGATTGATCAGTAAGCTTAGGAGAGTCTGTCTTTGTGTTTGGCTAGGCATCGCCAGCACATTTGTAAATAGTCACTTAGCCATGTATTTGAACAGATTTTTAATTTGAATGGTGGATGAGTCACAAATCTGACTTTTGGTGCTCCTAGATGCATTCCAATGCTGACCTACTATCAAGTAATGATGGAGAGAAAAAGGCAACATTTAGAAAGTTCTCAGTTGGCAAGGATAATACGTCATGTGCTACCTAAAATCCATTTTTTTTTGTCTCCACATTGGTTAGTCTGATTCTGTAGAGAATCAAGTGGAAGTCTCCACATTGGTTAGTCTGATTCTGTAGAGAATCAAGTGGAAGAGTTTTTCCAAACGAGCAGAGTCAGAAATTTTCACCCTGCTGTTGCTGCCTGTGCTCGTGAGCACAAGAGGGGCTTGCCGGTTTAACCACCAGTTTACTCCATTTTGCCTATTAACTGTCCTCAGTTGAACTTGTGTACTTTTGTATGAGTCTTTAGCTGACTCCATGATTTAGCTTCGGACATTGCTCTATAAATTGTATGAAAACAATGTTTACAAACAGCATTCACTGTTTTCCAGGAATCCTTATCACCTACAGGACAAAGTCCAAATGTCTTAGTTTTGCCTTCAAGGCCTTGTCCAAATATATCTCTTTGTCTGTGCCTGAAGCTTCAGTCAAACCAGTTCATTGCTGTTGGGACAGGCCCAAGCCTTCTCTCCACCAGTCCTTTGTGTATGCTGTTTATTATGCTTGAAATAAGTAACAGGTAATTTAAGTTCTATCCATTCCTCAAGTTGCACTACCTTCATAAAGTCTGTAAGAGCTATCCCTTCAATTTACCTTGTGGTGATCTCACCTAAGGGATTTATTTGAAAAAAAGGCAAAGCAGACTTCAATTAAGGGGAGGAAAAACATATTTTTCCCTTCCCTTGGAAAGAGTCAAAGACCAGCATTCAAGGCTTTTGGCTCAAAAGGAATCAGGGATTATGAGATAACATCGTATTGGTCAGCAGGACCCAGCTGGAAGAATGTTGTGATTTAGTGAACTTGTTGTTAGTGCCTCCAATAGCCGCTAGACCTCCTGTCCTCCTCCTTGTCTCAGGAGGAAGAAAGCCAATAACGGATTTCCTCCCATGCAGCATATCTGATATAACTGCTTTAAGGTGAACACTTGAACATTAGTAGCAGCTGGTTTTCCTCAGGAAGATCAAAGTCAAGGAGATAGGGACAGTTTTCATGGTCATAGTCCGGGGCTGCTACAGTGGCCTTATACCTATTCCAAGAAGGATGGTACTACTCTAGCTCTCCTGTAGATACATAAATTCTAAAGCCTGAAGACTTTTAACTTTTACCTTTGGCCAACGCTCTCAACTTCAAGGCTGATTTGAAATAATGGCTCTAGTAAGAAGCTGCATCCTCAGTCTTGTCATTGCCAATAGATGCACCTTCCATGTTAAATCCTGTTAAGGCTGCAGTTTTATAGACACCTCCTATTACTGATTTGGCTCAGAGTATAGAAGCAGTGGTTGCCTTTATAGCTTGGAGGCTTCAAACTGTGGGTCTCTCATTCAATTTGGATTGCAAACCTTAGGCAGAGAACCCCTCCTAAAGCAATGTTTCCTTTAATCTCAGTTTATAGGCTTGGTAGCTCTGATCTGAGTTTGTGTCTCCCTTGTAGACTTTACTAAATGTGACAAATAAGAGCCCCCACATGGATCTCTATGAATATTCCAACTATTTCCTTTGACACTGGAGTCTCTATCAGAACATGGACATTCTTCCAAAGTACAGAGGCAAGCATTTGACTAAGTATTTTGCTACCTCACTCTAAGGAGCACCAACTTCCCAGCTGCTGTTCCTTCACAAACTCTTGACATTCTTTGGCTTAAGTTCTTAGTAGCATTTTGCTTTCAAGTACCAGTTTCCATGTCACTAAGATTTTATTTGGCTATTTATAAGACAAATTCCAACAACTAGCTCCAGCAATATAGAAATTTATTTCTCTTTCATGCTAAAGAAGTCTGGAGGCAGGCAATTTAGAAACAGAACTCAGTGTACCATTTTTCTTCTATCCCATCCTTTGTACTTAGATTACAACTTTTGAGGTTGCCTCATGGTGCAAAGTGGCAGCTAGGGTTCCAATTTTGTTCAAATTTTAGACAGAAATAATGCAGAGGACAAAAGGACAACAAAATCCCCTCTTTGTTGAGTTTGTGTCCTTAATAGTGAGTCGGAATATAGTCTTTCAGATGGCATACTGAGGCTTATAATTAAACCAGGTTTCTGTTAGTAGGTAGGAGAAATTGGATATTGTATAGATAACTGTCACACTATTTCTCTAGCACTTAACTAGCCATTATGCCAAACACTAAATATAGTACTAAGCCCCTGAAGATACACCTTACAAGTACAAAACAAAAATGCCTCAAACTACTCATGGCAAAATGACTTGTATTAGTAAAATACTGAAAACAATCTAAATACCCAGTCTTAGATTAGTTGAGCAGTCATAAAATAGTGTAATTTGCTATTATAAAAATAGTAAAGCAGAACTTTATGTAACTATATGGAATGATTTTCAGAATATTTCATTAAATAAAGCAAGGCACCAATAGGGTATGCAGTGAACTGGCTTTTGTGTAATAAAGAATAAATAAATAAG
Source organism: Nasua narica (assembly GCA_028533885.1). Classification (NCBI taxonomy): domain Eukaryota; kingdom Metazoa; phylum Chordata; class Mammalia; order Carnivora; family Procyonidae; genus Nasua; species Nasua narica. The sequence goes on from CM052802.1 coordinate 65,021,613, forward strand.
AGCCCACACACACATTGCTTAGCTTTTTAAAAAAGAAACATAGGAATGACAACCTAGAAAGTAATGAAAGTGATTACATAAGCAGGTGGGTGAGACTGAGGCAGGGGTAGGGCTGGGAACTAGACTTCTCTGAGTATACCTCTAAATAGTGTTGACTTTTGGAATGTTTTCTACTTTCACGTAAATATTTTACATATTCAAAAATAAGCAAATAAAAAGGATGAAATAAAAAGCAAACACTAAAAACTCAATACAAACACAAACAATCCTTCTTGTGTATAAAGTTGATATCATAGCTACACAGAAAAAGGAATTAATTGAAGTAAATTTGAACACAGTACTTTGATCATGTACACTTAGAGGAATGTATTTCAAGGGCAAAAACAATTACAAAATACATTTGAACCCTTCTTATTAGGTTTGTTGTTGTTAGTGATATTGATGTTGCAACTCTCCAACTATCTTGTTTGTGTAGTAGACTGCGAATGAATGAATATGTAGATTTGGGGGGAAGCAAGGCTTTTTCATTGTGGGAGAAGGAGCTACAAATATGGAATGGGAGAAGTTAAGGAAGAATGCTGGAATGTTGGGCTTGAATTGGGGATAGCAATATGAACAAATTGTGTATATGTACTCTTTGTTGTCTTCACTAATGTCTAAGAAGCAATTACACCCCAGCAGCAACAAGGCAACCTCATTAATTTTCTTAGGTGACATAATTGTGTTGGAGTTAGGTAAGAGAATATTTGTATTCTTAAGAGATGCATGCTGAAATAGGGGTGAAGTCATGATGCTTACAACTCATTTTCAAATGGCTCAGTAAAAAATTAAATCATGTAAAATAGTCTCTCTCTGTCTCTACCTGGAGAGAAAGAGGAAGCAAATGCAGAAAATGGTTAAGAATTGATGAATTTAGGAGAAGAGTACATAGGTAATTACTGGTTTACTCTTTAAACTTTTAAGTAGCTTTGAGAGTAGCTGGAATCTCAGGTTTGGGAAAATATTATCAGGTTGATAGTTTAATTCATTCAAAATTTACCATGAAATTATTATGTTTCACTCCCACACATTTTCATTCTAAGAATTTACCATCTCTGACACTTTCTCTATTCAGTTGTTATACTGCCTGCTTTCCCCAAACCCCAAATGAGTTCCATTGAATAAGAATTTGGTTGTGATCAATACTATAGCTCCAGACCTAGAATGGTGCCTGGCATCTGCTAGATGCTCAGGAAGAATATCTATTGAAAAATATCTGTTCAAAAAGAAAGAAAAGATCCCAAATATTACAATGATCTAACCTGTCACATGTATGTTACCAGGTGTTGGACATAGGGAAGGCATTGTCAACAGAGACATGTCTACTGTTCCTCTCTGGGAAATTCTCTAGTATTATTTCTCTAATTTTTAAAATGTGAAATTTCTAATATTCTAATTTTTTAGATGCAAAAATTTAACATGAAACATGTACAAAATTTAAAAAAATTATATAGTCATAGAATGCTTTTAATAAAAAATCACATTCCACCGCCCATTACCACCTGCACTAAGAAACAGTCATTTTTTTAAAAAATTGAGATATAATTGGGTATAATATTGTATTAATTTTAGATGTACAAGACAGTGATTTGATATATATGTATATTGTGAAATGATTACCACAGTAAATGTAGTTATCTATCACCTCACATAGTTACAATTTTTTTTTTTTGTGATGAGAACTTTTTAAAAAAGATTTGTTTGAGAGAAAGAGAGAGGGAGTGAGGGCAGAGGGAGAGAGAGAATCCTCAAGTAGACTCCCCAATGAGCAGGGAGCCCAAGGCGGAGCTTGATCCCAGAAACCTGAGATCATGACCTGAACTGAAATCAAGAGTCTGATGCTTACCTGACTGAGCCCTGAGCCTATCCCCCTTTTTAAAAAAAGATTTATTTACTTATTTGGTGAGGGGGGGGGAGGGCAGAGGGTGAGGGAGAGAATGTCTTAGGCAGACTCTGCACTGGGCTCTGAGCCCAAAGTGGGCCTCAATCTCATGACCCTGACATCATGACCTGAGCCGAATTTGAGAGTCTGCTGATCAACCAACTCCACCACCCAGGTGTGCCTCTTGCTTTTAAGAAGCAAGCATTTTTAATGCATTTGTTTGCTTTATTTTCAGCGGTTATGTCCGTACTTACAATATGTTTATACCATTATATTCTTAGTAATCAAGTTGAAAGATTCTTTATTGACTTCCTGTTTTGATTGGTGAGGATTTATTAATTTTGGGACACTCACTTCCTCTCCTCCATTCTTCCCAATATAGATATATTGCTAATATAAGTCATCAGAAACCACTACTTAATGGAATATATTCATTATTGTATAGTTTAAAAATTTTCTATGTACTCTTTCTTTCTTTTGGCCAAATTCCATCCACATATGTTTATTTTTTCTAAATGTTCTACCATATTTTGCACTCTGGTTCTCTTCCTGCCCTTTATTCCTTGAAGGCCTTGGAGTTGAGTTGAGGTCGTGCCTTCCTTTGCTCTTGACTGCTGGTCTGACAGTTCCCCAGACATGTTATTTAACTGTCATTTGGGGACTCTCTACCATTTTTTATTTTATTTTTTTCTCTCTTTTTTTTTTAAAGATTTAATTTATCTATTTGACACAGAGGGATCACAAGTAGGCAGAAAGGCAGGCAGAGAGAGAGGGGGAAGCAGGCTCCCCGCCGAGCAGAGAGCCCAATGCGGGGCTCGATCCCAGGACCCCGAGACCACGACCCAAGCCAAAGTCAGAGGCTTTAACCCACCGAGCCACCCAGGCGCCCATCTACCATTTTTTAGGTTGAATCTACCACATCAGGTTTTCTTAACTTTCTTTTTTATGGTTAGTTTATTATTTTGTTGGAGCATATTGTCTAGTAGAATTCTTAGAAAAGGTAGGCCCGAGGAGACTTTATTTGAATTCATGCATTTATAAAAATATCTTTATTTTACCTCACACTTGATTGATAATTTTTCAGAGTGTAGAATTAATTGCTGACAATCATTTTCTCTTGTATTTTTGAAGGCTTGGTCTACTGTCCTCTAGCATACGGGGCTACCAAAGAGAAACTTCATGCTATTCTTCCTCTTTGGTAGATACCTGTATTTTCTCATTTGTGTTATTCGGATTTGGTGTAACATAATTTCTAATAATGTTGCCTGCATCTTTTTGTTTGGTTTGGGTTTTCTTTCAGTATTCTGGACCCTCAGTGGGAATTTTCCAATATAAAAACTTATGTTTCAATTTCTGGGAATTTGTCTAGTATTATTTCTCTGAAATTTGCATCTTCCAATTCTTCTTTTTCACCTCTGAAACTCCTCTTAGCTGGGAAAATCAGTACCTAATTCTTGTTTTATAAATACTAAATCTTTCAACTATCTCTGAGGATTTTATCATGGTCTCAGAAATAACTCTTCTCTGAAACCTCTCAGTTTTTCTAGATAAGGGACCCTCTTGAGAATGGGCATCTAGTTCCCAGGATTTTACTTCTAGAGTGTGGAAGGCAATAGAGGAAATAAGTATTTTACATACAAACTTGTAACCAAAGCCCTTGTTTCAGCCCTGTCTTTCAACTCTACCCTATTCTACATCTGATTTCTTCAAGGATTGAGCATCCTCAGGATTTGATGGGGGAAATTGTCAGTCTTCTTGTTTCTATTCCTTCTGTGAGTGATGTGGTCTATGTTTGTTTCCATCTTCATTAATCAATTGCCAAAACCTTCCAACTGCTTCCTTTTTCCTGTAATTTTTTTTTGGAATATTTGTTGCTTATTTCCACTCTCTTTTCAACCATTTATTTTATTCTTTTACTAAAAACTTAGTGTAATCTCATGTTTATATTATATTCTAAGTTATGATCCCATACTATGTTATTTATTTTGTTGCTCAAATTTTTTCAGCTTTGATTACCAAAAGCTCTTTTGCATTTGCTTATGGGTTCAAGTTCAGAAACTAGATGTGCTGACTGCTACTGAGGTGTCATTGCTTCTAGGCCCTCTCTGCAGACCGAGCTAGGTAATGTATGTAGCATACTAACCCACATATACACACACGTCTATGCTTGGTTTTGTATCTATTTGTATTTATATTAAGTTAAACATGAGTTCATACTTATGTCTCTGATTCCAATCTAGTGATACAGGTACAATCAAGGTGAGGCATTTTTAAAATTTTATTTTATTTTTTAAAGATTTATTTACTTATTTATTTGAGAGAGAGAAAGAGAGAAGGAGAGATAAAATGTGAGTGGGGGAGGAATGGGGAGGGGGGAGAGAATCTCCAGCAGATTCCCCACTGAGCATGGAGTCTGGCGTGGGGCTCCATCTCATGACCCTGAGATCATGACCTGAACTAAAATCAAGAATCAGATGCTTAATTGACTGAGCCACCCAGGTGCTTGAAATTTATTCAGTCTATTAACCCATTCTACACCAAGACCCACTAAATTCTAAATAACATAATTATTACTAATTAGCCGTTTAACATTAATCATAAATCTATTTTATTACATCGTGGACTTATCTAACATGTTTCCTTTTGTTGTGAGTATTTGGGCACAAAAATGTATGCCCATTTGGGGATTCAGAGCTTGTTGACTTATTTACATTTATCACAGAAGTTTATAGTTTACAGTTGGTTGCATTATTAAGTGAAGCACAGATTCTCAAACTCTTCATTTAAGCAAGTAATATTGCAATGATAGGTTTTAAAATCTTCCTGCTTGAGGAAGAAGAACTAAGTGCCAATAATCCTCTTCTGACTTTACAAAGAACGTTAGCTTGCATTTATACGTTCTAGAACACAAAGATGTCGATTACATTGGCCAACTGGGTTTACTTGGGACCGAGAGTCTCGGTAAAACCCAGGGATGTGGGACTTCCGGTGCTAAAACTGGGAAATTCCTGGGCAAACAGGAAGGAGTTTGCTTATATATTAACAACTGAAAAATAATTCCTAGATAATCAATTACAGTTATAGATTTTTTTAGATGTTAGAGGTTACTCTTACAGGGCATCCCAATTATCTTTGAAGGCCAGGTGTTTTAGGAGATTTATTTGCTATAAATTACATTTGTAAGTTCAGTTTTCTATCACAAAACTAGTCTGCATTTCTGCAACTGTAGAAGAAGAGAGAATAATATTTTCTTATTATCATTTGAAAAATTTTCTTAGTGGGAATTCAAATGGTCTGCAGTTTCAAGGTAAAGTGCTAGAATCCCATTAGTAAATATTAAGGGATGAAAGTCTGACCTGAGAGGTTCATTCAGGCAATACAGAAAGAAAATGGGGGCAGGCAACACTTCACACCAGCATTACCCCTTAATTACATCCAGTTGGTCATGTATATGATTGATTTAATGCTAATAATTCCTTGACAGACACTGAACACCTAATTATTTTGTTTCTGAGATTACAACTTACTTTTTGAGCTGGCTTAATAATGCCTTTTCCAATATCACATCATAGCAATACTGGCAAATATTGTCATACAGCATATTACAGTAACTCTTCAAATTGTATTTTAATTAAAAATCTTTGATTTGTATACATCTTGGACAAAATAGTGAGGAAATTCTCTCATGGTGAAATGATTGCATCTCAGAAGTTTGGAGGAAAAAGGAATAGGTGTTGGAGAGAGTTGAAGGAAGTAAATTTGGGAACCATAGTTCCATCATCTCTCTAGAAGTACATGAAGATGACCCCATGCCTTGGTGTCCTGCTGAGCTGTTATTTAGTTAGTTTTATGTGATACTCTGTATTTTGGTTTTTTTTTTTTTTTTTTTTAAGATTTATTTATTTATTTGAGAGAGAGAGAGACAGAGAATGTGTGTGTGCCTGCGTGAGTACTGGGAGAGGCCGAGGGAGAGTCTTGAAGCAGATTCCCACTGAGTATAGGGTCCAACATGTGATGCTCTGTGTTTACTTCCTTGTTATTCTAGTTTTTAATCAAGCTTGGCAAATTTTCAGTTTTTTTCCCCTTCTATGCTTTTAGTTATTCATGGTGGTCAATGCTGAAAGCCAGTAAGGTGCTAGCAGGAATCCTCAAAGGGGAATTTTTTTTTTCTTAGGAGGACAGCATTTTATAATTTTTTGTTTTGTTTCTGTTTTTTTTTAATTTTATTTTTTAATTAACATATAATATATTACTTGCCCCAGGGTTCATGTCTGTAAATCATCAGGCTTACACATTTCACAGCACTTACCATAGCACATACCCTCGCCAGTGTCCATAACCCAGCCACCCTCTCCCTACCCCTCATACCCCCCAGCCACCCTCAGTTTGTTTCATGAGTTTAGGAGTCTCTTATAGTTTGTCTCCTTCCTGATCCCATCTTGTTTCATTTCCCTCCCCTACCCCCCATGACCCCCAGCCCTGCCTCTCAAATTCTTCATATCAGAGAGATCATATGATAATTGTCTTTCTCTGATTGACTTAATTTTGCTTAGCATAATACTCTCCAGTTCCATCCATGTCATTGCAAATGGCAAGATTTCATTTCTCTTGATGACTGCATAGTATTCCATTGTATATATATACCTACATCTTCTTTATTCATTCATCTGTTGATGGACATTTAGGTTCTTCCCATAGTTTGGCTATTGTGGACATTGCTGCTATAAACATTCAGGTGCATGTTCCCCTTCAGATCACTACATTTGTATCTTTAGGGTAAATACGCAGGAGTGTGATTGCTGGGTCGTGGGGTAGCTCTATTTTCAACCTTTGAGCAACCTCCATACTGTTTTCCAGAGTGGCTGCACCAGCTTGCATTCTCAAAGGGGGATCTTGAGGTAAGAGCTAGGGCTCTCCTCTCAAAAGGAGGTTCTTTTCTCTATTGTGAAGCTTGCAGTAAGTCAGCTGTTTTCTTTTATAGGAAAGTGGTAAGCCATCATTCCAGACTGATGTGAGCAATAGTCTCAGCTTTCTTGTGTATATGGAGCTCAGAAGAGATGTTCAATTTAAGACATTTTAATACCTGAACCATTGAAAATAAGATTTTAGTCTTCTGTTGCCATAGAACTACAGTGTTCTTTAAAAAACATTTTTAGGGGCGCCTGGGTGGCTTGGTGGGTTGGGGCCTCTGCCTTCGGCTCGGGTTGTGGTCTCGGGGTCCTGGGATCGAGCTCCGCATCGGGCTCTCCGCTCGGCGTGGAGCCTGCTTCCCCCTCTCTCTGCCTGCCTCTCTGCCTGCTTGTGATCTCTCTCTCTGCCAAATGAATAAATGAAATCTTAAAAAAAATTTTTTTTTATACCATCAATAATGAATGGCATGTTTTGTGCAATTAGATTCATGTCAGACCAGCCAAAGGTATTCTCTTGATTAGAAGACAACTTAACTGTAATTACTTTGACCTAACTATTCCTTTTTCCCTGCTGTACTGTATATCATAATAAATGGTACCTACCCAAATCAAAGTAGTGTAGAGAACATTATGTGTCTTCATTGTTAGTTTCCTTAGATAAATTTTTCAAGGTCTTTGACAATAAGAATTAAACGGAATGAAGTTAAATAAAATTACAATATGAATAGCTTGTTAAAAGATGGTATTTAAAAATGACGGGTTTATTATTATTACTTAAACATCTGAATTAACAATTTGTAGTTTCAAGTAAATACCTACTGCACTTTAAAGGACTTAAAAGAAAGGGTACCTGGGTGGCTCAGTTGGTTGATTATCCAACTCACGATTTCGGTTCAGGCCATGATCTCAGCATCATGAGACTGAGCCCTGCATAGGGCTCTATGCTGACTGTGGAGCCTGCTGGGGATTGCCCCTCTCCTTCTGCCTCTGCCCCTCCTTCCCCTCTGCCCAACTCTTGAACAAGTGCACTCTCTCCCTCTCTCAAAAAAAAAAAAGTGCATAAAAGGAGGTAAAGACTTCAAGGACATATCTAATCTTTAAGTTCCACCCAAATATCATGTACTTAGGAGTACTGGCTGAGGCCCTGTGCTATATAAACATTTGCCCATTTCTCAACAGCAATATCATCTTATCTGTATCCCACATAGCACCTGCACTATCTATTCCCTCAGGTGGCTTTATATATGTACATTCTCTCTATATTTATATATATTTATTTTTATGTGTGTTTATAGTTAGATAAATGTTATCTCTCCCTGTTAAATTGTATATTGCTTGAGGATGGGATCCATGTCTTATTCACCTCTGTTTCTCTCTTCATGTAGCTGGCACTAAAAAAAAAAAAAAAAGGAATGATTGAAGAGACCATTCAAATGATCTATTTTGTAGAAGAGAGGTCTACAAACTTTGCCTATCAAGGGCCAAATAGTAGATACTTTAGAATTTGTGGGCCAGATGGTCTCCATCTAAACTCTTCAACTTTACCATTGTCATGTGAATGCATGTGAATGTGAATGCAGCCTTAGGTAATATGTAAATGATGGGCATGGCAATGTTGCCATAAAAATTTACTTACAAAATCTGTGGGTGGATGTGTCGGTTTTGGTCCATGGGCTGTAATTTGCTGATCCCCATTATAGAACATTCATTGGATCTTCAAACAGGAAATACGTTAACAGCTTTATACAATAGTGTAAGTCCTGTATTTCTGTCCCCCTCAGTTGTAATGGACCTGCCTCTTTTGAACCCCCTCTTGTATTCCCCTTCCTCCCGCTTCTCAGATGTCTGATGATCTTTGACTGTCTCCCCATATTTAAACAAGGGGATCTATACAGCTGACTGGATGGATGGTGTGTGCATGTGGGCAGGGCAAGTCAGTAGTACATTTAGTATGTGGAGACCTGAGTGGGCCATTTCATTAGGGGATCTGGGGTAATATCTTTAGGCCTTTCTCTTGGGCTGATAAGATTCCCCAGAAAAGAATCTTCCTCTTCTTCCTCTACTTCTTCTCCTTTTCCTGCTCCCCTTCCCCTCTTCATCCCCCTCCTTCCCCTCCCTTCTTCTTTTCCTTCTCCTTCAGTAAGAGGGGCTGGAACTTAGAACCCTGAGATCAAGAGTCATCTGCTCTACTGACTGAACCAGCCAGGTGCCTTGCCTAGAAAAGAGTCTTTTAAATGCTCTTTTATAAAAGGGAGGGGAGGATAATTAATCACAATGAGGACACTATGGTAAAAGCCTCAAAATATGCTTAATCCACATTACATAGAGATGAAAGAGGCCATGTACTTATTTTTCTTTACTGGAAGACTGTTAACATTTAGCAAGCATAAACTATGCCATCTCTAAGGTTGTGCCACTGCCTAGCATGGTATCTAACACAGGGTAGATGGTCAGCAGATCTTTGCTGAGTGACTAGAGAACATAAGACTGGAAAGTCTGGGTGGGATATTTCTCTGTTCCTGACATCTTATCTAATTCTAACATTTTTCTTTTCCTTTCTTTTGCTTTCCTTTCCCTTCTTTTCTCTACCTACCTTCCTTTTCCTTCCTTCCTTCCTTCCTTCCTTCCTTCCTTCCTTCCTTCCTTCCTTCCTTCCTTCCTTCCTTCCTTCCTTCCAAATATAACTTCAGTAATGTGCACACCTGGAATGGTTTTGTTTTCCCCCAACTAACACATGTGAAGGAAGCAGGAGGGAGGAAATCTCAGTGTGTACTGTTAAAATCATTATGATGCACATCTTTCTTAATTGTAATTTGAATTGAGAGTGCCAATGAATGCATACCTCTTATATGTGTATCTTCTTGCGAGGCTTGTCAGGAAAGATTACCATGTCTTTGAGAATCAGCAGAAGTAGGAAAATAATTATATTCAAGTAAAATGATGATTTATACTTATTCTTTCAATAACTTATTTTTTAAATGCTATCTTCTTAATCAACTGGTTTTAGAAACACAGTCATCATCTGGGATTCATTTAGGTTACTTTAAATTTACATAAAAATTTCCTTGTGTATTATTAAAGATTACTTAATTCAATTAGATTTTTATTTTTTATTTTTTTATTTTTTTTTTTTAGATTTTTTTTAATGTTTATTTATTTGACAGAGAGAGATCAGAAGTAGTTAGAGAGGCAGGCAGAGAGAGAGGAGGAAGCAGGCTCCCCGCCAAGCAGAGAGCCCCATGTGGGGCTCGATCCCAGGACCCCGAGATCACGACCCGAGCTGAAGGCAGAGGCTTTAACCCACTGAGCCACTCAGGTGCCCCTCAATTAGATTTTTAACTTGTATCAAATAAAATTGTAACTTAGCAACCAAATTTGGGTATTTCCCACATGTTGATAAATAATCTTATAGGACTCAATCTCCAACTTTCTTGAAATAATAGTAGACCAAGGACAAAAACTCTTTTCATATTCAGTTAATAATTTTATTAATATGAGAGATCATATATGCTTATGACCTGATTTTCTACAACAGATGTTCATTACCTTATTCACCTGACATCTGTCTAGTGAATTGATTAGCTAAGGGTCCCTTGAGATTTAGCTGGGCACATGGCTGCCGAGTTAGTGACTACTGCGCAGACTCTCGTGCAGATGTGGGGAGGCAACCAAATTCTACACCACAGGAGAAGAGCAGCAATGATGTGTGCAACTTCTGGGTCATGTCCTTTAAAAAAGAATTTGCTTGCATTCCATTTCTTTTTTTGCCCTACTTCTTGAAGTTAAAATGTAGACATGATGCTGATGGGCCAGTTTTTACTATGCTGCCAAAAGAAATATCCTATGGAATGATGGACTAATAAGACAGAGGGAATCTGAATGACTTTGTAGCACTACTATGAGAGACAGAAATCAACTTCTATCTCTGTGAGGTGCTTTTTAAGAAGGGATTTTCCTATATCATAACTGATAAACCTAGATGCCAAAGTTTATATACCTTTTCTTTAAAACAGTATATATGATAGTTTTAAATACTTATAAATTTATGTTATTAGTTGCTTGTGTCAACAATGTGCTTATGAAATTAGGTTTAACCCTTTATTAAAGAATTTACAATATTGTCTTTGTCATTAATCCAACTAGCGCTAATTAACTAATTTGAAATTTCTTTAAAATATATCGTTGAAATTATGATAAAGCAGACTAACCCAATTCTGATTTAGTGAGGTATTTGGCATATTTACAAGATCATTCTAATACACTTAAATATACTTGTATACCATACTTTTTATATTATATGTACATATGGTCTTCTACATTAGATTAAAAAAGAATAGTATGTTCATATATTCATGTGTACTATTATTATGTAACTAATAAGAAGGAATGAGTGAGTACATATACTCATTACAAATATTTTCACTTTTACTGGTTTTATAGGCTAAGGACTATATAGAGAAATTTGTCAAAGCTAGATATTACTGTCTTCTTAAAATTAGAGTAGTCATGCCAAATACAGAACATCTTTTCAGGAAATACAAACAAACAGCAGAGATTCAGTTTGGAAACAGGGATAACAGAAGGTAAACTTATGAGGTATCTAAGCAGAGTGAATGAATTGTGCAAATGGAATTCAAGTCAATGCCAGGGCCTTATTTTTTAAAATCTTAGTAAGTTGTAATTGGATTAATATAAGTTGTAAGTGATACTTAGTGGGCTGATTTTAAAATACAAATACAATTAAAACTACGCTGAAATACTTTCCTCCTCTAAGTCTGACAAAGATCAGAAAGGTTGATAAATAACTCAATTGTTGCTCAGTAGAACAATCTACTGCTGTTTTTTTCACTTTAATTTTTAGTAAATAATTTCTGGACATGATGCAACATTAGAAAGTCCAAATATATATTCAGTAAAAGATTATTAATGACAATTTTATATTAAAAATGGTATCTTGTTTTGAGTTACCCAGTGGTTTGAATAAGGAAATGATTAATTCTTGTATATATTCATAGATAGGCAAGATTTTAACGGGCAGTTTCCATAACTTTCTGTAGCAGACATTGACAGTTATCTCTCAACATTTTTCACTTCTTCCATTATTATTAATTTATTTGGCTGGCCACAATGCCTATAAAAATAATGACTCTACCAGCTTCCCTTGCATCATATGACCAAGTTTGGTCCAATGAGTTATAAACAGAAGTGTTTTGTGGTAGCTTTTGGGAACCTTCTTTAAAAGACAACTATTACATGCCCTTAATCCACACTTCTTCATCCCTTCCTCCATCCTGCTGACTGAACTATGGATGAAATGGCTGTCATTTTGAACCTCACAGAGTATAACTTCATCTTAGAATTACAGAGTGGTGAGCTGAAAACAGCCTGGGTCCCTGAGGATTTGGGAAACATAACCCTATATCAATTCTGCATTCCTAACTTCACACTTTGATGTTAGATAGAAATAAATTTCACTATATGCCATTATTTTTTATCTCTATAACTTATGGACAAATCCAATTTCTACTGATAGACTGACCATGACATTTACAAAAATTGTGCCTAATAACAGGATATAGAGAACCATGAATATTTTAAGGAAAATGAAAATTGATTCTGAGTAAAAATCTGAATACTTAAAGATGCCAGATGAAACAAAGTTTGGAACTTTCCAGGAGGAAAATGTGGCAGTGAGGTGTTTATCCTCTTTCCTTCCAGGGATTCATTATCCTACCTGAGAAAGAAGACAGGATCTCTAAAATGCCAAAGGAATGATGTCTGGGTGGTTACAGTGAAAGCTCTGTGTGAAACCACTACACTCTAATTAGCAGAGAGTGATCCCCCAGTTCAACCTCCAGGACCTCTCTGCTTCTCCTGCCTTGGGTCCTTGCTTGTTGAGGGCCTGAATTCAGACAGCTGACATATAATCACCTCACTTGGACCCTCCAAGTCCATTCCAGAGCCTCAGGACTAAGTTCTACTAGCTCGTTTTATTCATTTGACAAGATGGCATCCTTCAGCAACATCACATTCTTGTTCAAGTTCAGAAGAAGGAGGCATGGGGTGCCTCCTTTTTTTTAATGAGGAAAAGCAAAGCCCTCTTATGATCTTTGGAAGACATCCCCTTATGTTTCACTGGCTAGAACATTGTCACATGGCCACCTTTAGCTGCAAAAGAATATTTTCAAAAGTGAATACTTTGCTGGGGGCTTCTCAAAGAAGGGAGTACTTCTTTGCTGGGATTCATCACTGCCTCAAAGCAACCTGGTTTATTTGAAAAGAAGAAATAGAGGAGGATGTCTACCACACGGTATGTAAGGTCATAGGGAAAAGTGGAGACAGAGGTGGCTGGAGGGTACATGCTCCAGTAAATAAAGGAGACTGCCTTTATTTGGTGTTCACAGATTTTCCTACCTTTTTAGAGAAGCCAAAAATATAAATTTTTATGAAAAATTTTCTGATTTCTAAAGCACTGACAGACCAGATAACATTTTAGCAGTCAAATGTGACCAGCTTGTGACCTCTGACTTGGGTACTTTGGCTCAGGTGTATGAATCGGTGTTGTGAATTCCAGGTCTTATCCACCACATAGTTCACCCTTTATAGGACTCCAAAGGTGTCTGCTGCATCTATAGAGGTCCTGGGCATTTGGACTATGTGCATCACACTTAGTGCCCGGCCCAGATCACGCTCAGGGAGTGATATTTCTCTCTGTTTCTCTCTGTTGCTTCCATCCATTTTCTCCAAAAAGGACTCAGCTTCTTCTTCTCAGTCCCAGTACCTAGGATGCTTACCCACCTTTCTCAAATTTCAAGTAGCATTCTCATTCGAAGTGTGTTTAGCCAGTTATCCCATAGCGACAGCTGAATCCTAGAGGATCTGATCTCAGTGGTTGAATATGGCAAAGACCTTGAGGCCCTCTTAGTCTGTCATTGAGTTCCTTCTCCATCCAGGGATGCTAATTTTGTAAGAAATATGATGTCCTTGGGAGATGGGTTACTAATAGATTACCAATTTCTTCAGCTTCCTCAGGTGGGTGAAGCCATCAAGCATTTCTAGGGTAATGTCCATCATTTCCCTCTGGCTCCATGTTAATATCTAAAAATGGTCACTTTGTACTTCTGGACTGGGTAATTGCAGTATTCCTTCTGTCAGAGTAAGGTGCTCTGTTTGCACAAATATGAGGCGTACTCTACTTTAGGCCCCAAATCTCTAATGATACTGCCCAATTATAACACAATCTGTCATTCCATAAAAAAAAATGACAAGCCTTGCTGCCTCCTTTTGAAAAAACACAAAGCTGTTGTTTCATGTATTTTGTCCATTTTTTCTACTTGCTTTGGCAGGGGGGGAATCCTGTCCCTGGTACTCCATCATGGCCAGGAAAGGTAGTCAAATGCAGCAAACTAAAGGTGTTTTTTCTTTTATAATAGTGATTCTTTTCCTCCCAGAAGCAGCTCTGTTAATTCCACTCTATCATTAACATTTTTGGATTTTCTAGTTTTTCTTTTTTCTACCATCCTGCCTGGTACCTCCATTGGCATAATAAAAAGCTAAATAGCTGCCAGGACAACTTAGCCTGTAAAAAAAGCTGGGATAGGGACTGGGGGGCCAATGGTGGGAAGAATAGTGTGGCAGACACACCATTTTATTCCTATTTACATTTATATTGCTAATTTGCTATTTATCTCCACCACCAGGAGGCTTTAATCTCTATGAGGATAGGGCCTTGTATGTGGTATTTACTTCTATATACTTAAGTAAAGATGCATGTGCTTAGTGTATAGAAGGAATTCAGTATATTTTTTGAATGAATATATATTACAGGCGAAATTTATTGGTTGCACATCCAAATAGAGTTGAGGCAGAAAACTTTGAGAACCAATTGGTAATGACTTTTGAGGTTTTTTTGTTTTGTTTTGTTTTAGAAACACTATAACCCACAGACTAAATTTTGTAATAATATTTCCTATGTTAAAAAAAAGTCTAAGTTAACTGTTATTGGAATTTGAGGAAATTTCTGATTTTATTGTAATTATACAATGCTTCGTGCTTATAGTTTTTATGTTAATCACCTTTGGTGGAAACATTAACATTTATTTGTTCACCAGAGGAACTATTGTATAAAAAAAATCATAGATTTTGAGGGCACCTGGGTGGCGCAGTCGGTTAACAGTCTGTCTTGGGCTCAGGTCATGGTCCCAGGGTCCTGGGATGGAGCCAGCTGCTGGCTCCCAGCTCAGCGCGGAGCCTGCTTCTCTCTCTGCCTCTGCAGCTTTCCCTGCTTGTGCATATGTGCCTGCATTTTCTCTCTCTCTGTCAAAGAAATAAAATCTTCTAAAAAAAATTACAGATTTTGAGACTTCAGTGATATAGAAGGACATATAACTCAAAATTTTGGAATAGTTTGGACACAGGAAGAATGAGGGTTATTGGTTGATAGTATTAGAGATCGTATATATAAACTGACTTTGTAGAAAGAAAACTATATAAAAGAAGGGGGTGTTGCTATTTTGATCAAGTAAATTAATTTTATATAAACTTTGAAAGATCATTAGCTTTGAAAAATCTGGCTTAACCTATAAGTTTCCTGTAACATTTATAAGCTCCTTGGGGATTTGTTGTTTGCTTATTTGTCTTTGTAGAGGAAGAGAGACAACAAAGGTTTGCCTTTTGTGGCAAGCACTTTGTATATGCTATTGATTACTACATGGACTTTCATATGTTGGTATAGGTGAAACTCATTTCCAGTGCTCAGAATATTGTAATCAAGCAATCACATTTGATTTTCATTAAAAGTAGGCACAATATAGTAGATACTAAGTTTTATAGAAATGTATGTTTTAAATGTTTGTTTTTTAAGTAGGCTCCACGTCCATCATGGAACCCAACACAGGGCTTGAACTCATGATCCTGACTGAGATCAAGACCTGAGCTGAAGGGCTCCTGGGTGCATCAGTAGGTTAAGCATCTGCCTTTGGCTCAGGTTATGATCTCGGGGTCCTGGGATCAAGTCCCACATTGGGCTCCCTGTTCAGCTAGGAGCCTGCTTCTCCCTCTGCCCCTCCTCCCTGCTTATGTTCTCTCTCTCTCTCTCAAATAAATAAATAAAATCTTAAAAAAAAAAAAAAAGACCTTAGCTGAGATCAGGAGTCAGATGCTTAACAGACTGAGGCAACCAGGTGGCCCCAAAATTTATGTTTTAAAAAAACTTACATTATTGTTTCCTTTCATACATGAGGTGGATGAGTGATAGAGATTCAAACTGGTCAAACAAGTCTGTATTTAAAGACATTTGAGAAGTTGTGGCTGTTAGCATTAAGTGTCTTTCACAGCAAGCAAACCTGGGTTTTTGTGATGATCTTTGTGCCTCCAGCCTCCTGCTCACACTGGAGCTGTCCCACTGTGTCCGCAGAAAAGCTAAGTTCATAACCTCAGATCACAGCATATTTTTCCTGGAGCCATTCCTTGCCTCACCCCTCCTGTGAGGAGTGGACACCAAGATCACAATTCATGGCAAAGTCTGAACTGGGTTCAACCCAAGACAAGTTCCACCTGGGAATCATGCTGTACTTTTCTCTCCTCTACTCCTGCCACACCTCAGCTTGAGCTTCTAATCAGACTCTAAAATCTGTCCATTTTATACCCTGTATATATGTATCAATTCAGTCTTTTCCTTTGTCATTGCTAATGCCATTCATTCTAACTCTGTCATGTCTTTTTTTATTTTATATTATTTTATTTTTTCAGTGTTCCAGGATTCATTGTTCATGCACCACACCCAGTGCGCCATGCAATATGTACCCTCCTCAATACCCACCACCAGACTCACCCATCCCCCCAACCCCCTCCCCTCCGAAACCCTTAGTTTGTTTTTCAGAGTCCACAGTCTCTCATGGTTCGTCTCCCCCTCCGATTTCCCCCCTAACTCTGTCATGTAATAACTGGACTAAGCAAAGAGCTCCTGACCAGTCCCCTTTAAGAAAACCTTTTAAGTAGCTATTACCCATAGAATTCAATTTAAAGCTTCTAGCATGGCCTGTGAAGCTGTGGGCTAGCCCCTGTTTACCTCTTCTGGTTAACATCCTTCACACTTTCTGAGACAGCAGTACTAGACAACTTGTAGTTTTCTGAAGTCATCATGATGCCTCTGGCCTCTGAGCCTTGCATTTGCTCATGATCCCTCCTTACATGTTTGGCAGTTCCCTATATATTTTGTAAAAGTCTCATCATGGTTACTTCTCTTGGCAAGCATGAGACACCCAGGCTCAACAGCTTTTGTCCTCCTTTGTAAAGTTCTATTCCTGTCATACACCTGTTATGGCAATCATGATATACATTGTAATGGCTTGTTTAGGTCTGTGTTTTATCCAGTATACAGTGCTGCTTTCCTCATGGTATAATGATCCAAGTGGTGGCTGGGGAAAAGTGGAATACCGGATAGAGTTTTTTGGGTGTTCTTTTCTTGAAACTTTATGCATTAGATGGTGGATATATGTATTTATATGTCCACATAGCCAGATTAGGTAAATGAAAATCGTGATATGATCCATAAATGAGGAATTATTCCAGCTAAAGGCAGTTATTTGGTGACAAAGGCTCTGATCACAATAAACTATCATGATGGTTCAAGAATGTAGTTGTATTTTTTACTTTATAAGAAAACTGATGATCAAAGATTAAATTAGGATAATATCAAAGTAGACTTTTATGGTAGAGATGTGTAGATAGTAAAGAAAATTGGCCATTAAAATCTATTTTGAAAATGTTATACTTATTTTAACTTTAAAATTACAGTTATAATATGGATTTCATTTAATATAAATGATAAGATATTTCTTGAGTAAGTTTGGTAGGAATATATTAATTTATTATAGGTCATGGAAGTTTAAGCAAACAACATTCAATTAAATTGGATAGAGATAAAATAATAGGTTTTGAATGCCAACCAATGAAAAAGAACCACCAGAATTATCATTAGTTTTATAGGCTTATAAATCTAAATTTAACAAATACTCATTTCAGAATTGAAATTAAATCATGTTCTTGGGAAAAGTCTTTAAAATATCAAGTAGCACATAGCTGTTAAAAAATATGTTAAGTTTTCCAATAAAATGGCATCACAGATTATCTTTGAAATTTGAAGATATAGATATTACTTGCTGAAAATTATTTAAGTATATAGAAATTCTTTAATGTATCATTTATATTTATAGGTAATAACCCATACAAAATAAATGACATGTACTTGAAAACAGTGAGACAAAATCTAAATATTACTTTAGAGACAAAAGTTGAATGTGATAAGTGAATGTCTTAATTAGAATTATGACAGGAACTAATATAGCATTGTAAAGTTTAAAAGACATGTCTTCCCTAAAAAATTAAACATTGAATTAGAGCTCTAGTCTAATATTCCAAAGAACTGAAAACAAGTACTTAAGTAGATGGACATTCATGTTCACAGTAGTTTTAGTCCTAACAAAAAGGTTTGAAATAGCCTGAATATCCATGGCTGGATGAATGGCTAAACAAATTGTGGTATATACATACAATGGGATATTATTCAGCTTTGAAAAGGAAAGAAGTATTGATACATGTCAAAATGTGGATGAATCTTGAAAACATTAGGGTAAGTGAAAGAAGGCAGAAGTAAAATCATACCTATTGTATGATTCCATTTATATGAAATGTCCAAAATAGGTAAATCCATAGAGACAGAATGCAGATTGGTGGTTGCCAGGGCCTGGGAGGTTGGTGAGGGAAGGAGGAGAAGTAACTACTAGAAAACTGGAGTTTTTCTTTGGGATAATGAAAATGCTTTGGAACTAGAGAGATGTGATTGTACAACATTGTGAGTGCACTGAATGTCACTAAAATTGTTCACTTAAAATGGTTAATTTTATGGGAATTTCACCTCAGGAAAAAAAAAGGCCTTTCCTAAACAATTCAGAAATGCTAGTGGAAGCATAAAGGACATGAGAAACACATACTTTGAGAAGAAACCTAAGTGACACTTAAAATTTGCTATGCTATTTTAGTAATTCAAACATTGCTATTTTTTACATGTCCTAAGATTATATTAGTCAACTTTTGACTAATAAATGAGCATAATTTTCTTTAAGACTCTAGTAATAGCAATCTCACTACTTTATTATGAGTATTGAAGGGTAGAAAATGAAAGGCTTGTTCTTCTGGGGCACCTGGGTGGCTCAGTGGGTTAAGCTTCTGCCTTTGGCTCAGGTCATGATCTCAGGGTCCTGGGATCAAGCATCGGGCTCTCTGCTCAGTAGGGAGCCTGCTTCCCCCTCTCCTTCTACTTGCCTCGCTGCCTACTTGTGATCTCTTTCTCTCTCAAATAAATAAATAAATCTAAAATAAAAAAAAAAAAAGCTTGTTCTTCTGATTACTGCAGTCAGAGCTGGATGTCCTTTTGAATAAACTGCAGTTGTAAATCCTTAACATAATCCTTAACACAGTAGGTGACCTCACATCTTCCCTATAGATGCAGGTTCCTTTCCCCACAAGGCAAAATACACACTTTCAGAATGTAGGAAGAAACTCAAAGAGAGACAGGAGCCAGGCATGCCTGCTTTTTCTTTGGTTGCATGAGTCACTTCTCTTTGTCTTAGAATGAGGCATAAGTGTTGGGGAGAGAATCCAGGACACATGAGTGAGAAAAAAACAGTTTACTGTGAAGAGTTGCTTTCAAGATTTTTATTTGTTTGTTTTTGATATTCCAAGGTTTCACTACAACTTGTCTGGGTGTGGGTATTTTTCTCTTACTTGGGATTCATAATGTTTCTTCTTCAGTCTAACGATTCACTATTTCACAATTTCTGGCATATTATCAGCCACTGTTTCTTTGAATGGTGACTCTCCCCCATCCTTACATTATATTCTTTAAAATCTCCTGTCTATTCTCCATGTCTGTTCACCTCTTCTTCACATTTTTTCTCTTTTTCTGAGCCATCTCCTTGCTACTTTTAGGCAGGTCAATCATGTTCCTGTTCCAGGGTCTTTTCACTGGTGTTTGTTCTCTCTAAAATGACCTTCTTTCAGATATTCTCATGAATCATCACTTTCTTTAAGTATTTGCTCGAAACTCATCTCTTCGGAAATTATTTCTCCAAATCTTATCTAAAATTGTCTATTTTCAATCTCTAGCTCAGTTTTCTTTTTTTGTTTTTCTTCAGAAACTATTACCTGACACATTATGTATTTATTTTTATTTATTTGATTATTGTATCTTCTCCTTTAGGTTGTAAGCTCTACAAGGTCAGGAAAGAAACTTTTCTATTTAGCTCTGTGAGATATTGCCAATGCCCAGGACAGTGCATGGCATATATTAGCATTCAAATAGTCATTGAGTGAATAAATCATTGTGTTACATTCTGGGGTAGTTTCTTAGCTCTGTTTTCCAGTTCACTTGGTTTCTCTTCATTTGTGTCCAGTATTTTATTTAAACTGTTTATTGAGGGTTTTTTTTTTTTAACACTTTAAAAGATGTTTTAAAGATGTTGTCTCATTGTCTTTTGGCTTGCATAGCTGCAAATGGGAATTCTGTTGCCATTCCTATTTTTGTTCCTTTCTACATCCTCCCATTATTCTCTGGCTGCTTTTAAGAGTCTCTCTTTATTATTGAATTTTAGTAATTGGATTATGATGTGTCTTGGTGTGGCTTAATTATGTTGACTCTACTTGAATTTCATTGATCCTTCTTCTTGGATCTGTGGGTTTATGGTTCATCAAACTTGAAAAATGTTCAATCCTTCTTTCTTTTTTTTTTTAAGATTTTATTTATTTATCTGACAGAGAGAGAGATTGCAAGTAGGCAGAGAGGCAGGCAGAGAGAGGGAGGAAGCAGGCTCCCTGCTGAGCAGAGAGCCTGATTCTGGGCTTGATCCCAGGACCCTAAGATCATGACCTGAGTTGAAGGCAGAGGCTTTAACTCACTGAGCCGCCCAGGTGCTCCCAATCTTTATTTCTTAAAAATTATTATCTTGGGATTATGATTAGATGTATGTTAGATCATTTGATATTGATAGGTCACTGATGCTCTAATTTTTTTTTAATCTTTTTGATTTTTGTGTTTATTCTGGATAATTTCTATTTCCAGGTCTTTAAGTTTACTTTTTTCCATTGTGTAATCTGCTATTACTCTCACTCGGAATATTTTCATTTAAGATATTACATATTTCATCTCTAGATGTTCCCTTTGTGTCTTTTTTATATCTTCAATTTCTTTCCTCATTATGCCCATGTTCTTTCTCTACATTCTTGAATATATGGAGTATACTTATAATTATTTTAATATCCTCATTTATTAATTTCATCATATTTGTCATTTTTAATCTGTATTGATTGGCTTTTTTCTTGGTTATGGATTATATGTTCTTTGAATGCTTAGCAATTTTTGATTGGATGCTACATATTATGACTTTGTTAGATGTTGACTTGTATTCTTTTTTTTTTTTTAATTTACTTATTTTAGAGAGGGAGAGAGAGGGAGCAGGAGGAAGGGGTAGAGGAAGAGGGAGAGAGAATCTTAAGCAGACTCTACTAAGTGTGGAGCTTGATGTGGGACTCAATCTCATGACCCTGAAATCATTACCTAAAACCAAAACCAATAGTTGGATGCTTAATCAACTACACCACCCAGATGCCCCTGTATTGTATTCTTTTAAGGAATATTGATTGAGCTTCATTCTGGTACAGTTTAGTTACTTGATATTAGTCTGATTCTTCTAAGGGTTGATTTTAAAATTTATTAGGACAGGTCCAGAATAGTCTTTGCTGGCTAATTTACTAAGGTGATATCCTTTTGAGGATGGGTCAGTTACCTGAATTCTATGGAAGGGGACAGAGTCAGAGAAATATTACTGTGTTGCTTTTTCATAATTTTATAGGCTGGTAGTCTGTGAAACACTGTTTGATCCACGAGATGTCTGCTGATCAAAGCATGAGCCAAAAATGAGAGACTAAGCATAACTTAGATGCTGTCATAGTAAGAGCTGAACTCTGATAACTATCTGTCAGAAGGAAGAACAGTTACTACAAGGAAATATTGAATTAGCATCACTGTGGAGTATTGAAAAGAGTTGTAGGTTATCCTATTTCACAACTGATGACAGTCTCAACTTACTTGTTGCACCAATTGTTGATCATAATTTTCTGAAAGTAAAAAAATAATGGAAGTCCATATATATGTAAAATAAATGATTATTTAAAAATATATATATATTACTCTGGGTCCTAGCAAATGTTACTGGACTGAGTGATCTTCACCAGCATGTTCTGATCTAGACAGACCTTTCTTTGCTTAGGATTATGTAATTTTCTTCTTTTGTTTGAGTCTGAATGGTATTTGTGAGCACAAAAAATGGAATAAATTTGGAGGATTGAATTTAAATGGAACACTTGTTCATCATTTATGTGTTTGCATAATGGTCATATAAATTATTAATATTAAGAACTAATACTTCAGAGCTAATTTAGGAATCAACAGATAATGCCCTATAAATTACGCTCTATATATTTTCTGGAAAGCTGAAGGTTTTGTTAATTCTTTTTTCTTTCTCTTCTCCCTTCATGTCTCCTTTTATAGTAGAACCAATGTTTACCATCTTATAGTTTTCTAAGGGCTATAATTTTAAAAGTCTGTGATTTGTACAAATATAGTAATGTTGTTCAGGGTACTGGAGAAAGTAAATGCCAAGTAAACAAGATACTCAACTGATCATAAAATTTTGTTTGAAATGTAAATATTCTCTGAAAAAGGAAAAGGATTAACTACATATAAATATAATTTTCTATAAATTTAATTTTTGGTATGAATTTAAACTGTATTTTGAATAGATCCTTCTGTTTTTAATACCTTTAAAAATATTTTACTTTGAAGATTATTCAAACATACAGAAGAGTTCCAGGAATAGTAGAATAAACTCTTTATATTTAATGCACATATCCATACACATTATTTTTATTTTGCTGAAACATTCTGAGAATCAGTTTATTTTTCTGATCCAGGATTAAATCTAGGCTCATGTGTTGTGTGATATTTAGTTTTCTTCTTTATCTCACCTAATTTGGAACAGACTTTTTGGTCTTTCATGACATCACTGATGTTTTTTGAAGAGTGCAGGTCAGTCGTTCTGTAAAACATCAGTTTGGGTATCTGTGATGTTTCTTCATGATTAGATTCAGCTTACATCTCTCTCCTCCATATGACTGCTTCCCACATTCTCTGTTCTTCTTGGATCTCCTTACTCCCCCGTCCTTTGCTCTTCCCAGTTCTCTTGGCAGATTGAACTTTCCTCCAGCTTTGTTCAGAGAAGAGCTGCAAGTGAGTCTACAAACTCAGTGCTCCACCAGCCTGCCCCCTCCTCTTCTCCCTCCTGGGATGTCCCTCCTTCCATCTGAGGCTCTTCTGTGGAACTCTGCTCAGCAAAGCCTCCTCTTCTCACTTCCACCTCAACTCCAGCATACCTTCTCTCTCCTCTGTCTTTAAATGCTTTTCTGTGTACAAACTCTCCTGGAGCCCGTCTGCCGTCTGCCCCTCGGCAGGCATTGCAGCTCCCTTCCTCCACCACCTCTCTGCTGCTCAATCCACTGAGCTCTCCTTACGGAACTGAAGCAGGGAAAAACCTCTCACCCGTAAACACTCTGACACACATTCAGTCCACATACGTTGGTCCTTTTTGACTTCTAGCTTGGCAGCATTTCACACCTGTGATGCTCTCTTCCTGAGGGACGGGTTTCCCTTGCTTTCCATGACCCCACCTGCTCCAGTTCTCCAGGGCTCTGGGCCTTTCTCAGTCCCCTTCGCAAGCTCCTCTTTCTGCACCAGCCCTGGAATGTTGGTGTTCCTGCCTTAGACCTGCTGTAGACCCTCATGTCCAACTGGGTTGATCTCTGCATGTCCAAATCTGGACTCTCTCTTTCACTCCAGGCCTGTCCTCCTTTCTTCTATTCCCCAGTTCAGTGACGCTTCCTTCCATTCCTCTGCCCACATCCAACAAATTATCAAGTCTGGGAGATGCCAACTGTTACAGTCTTTCCATTTCTCCTTATTCCCACTACAAGTACTATTATTTAGGCTTAACATTATCTTATAGCTAGAATACCTCATGCCTCTCAAGTGCTTTTTTTGTCTTACTGTCCTTTAGTCTGTCTATTCTCTGCACTGCCAGCAGAGGGAGCTTTCTACAGTGTAACTAGGAACCCATAGAAGATTAAAATGCTAATAACTTCTATTGTTTTAAGAACCAGCCCTAAGGATTACAGGGTCTTTCCTGACCTAGTTTCTGCCAGGAGGTCTTTACTGCTTACTGCTTTGCCCTTTATTTTCCAGTGATACGAAAATTAATTCAGCTCCTTAAATAAAGCATGTGTACTCTCTAATAATAAATAGTGAATAAATCCCATTTTTCTCCATTGATAAATACATTGCATTTTCTTCTTATGTGGGGAAAATCTGCTTACATTTACATGTGGTATTATGTATATGACAAAGTAAAAATCTTGTGCATGTATCCTTTAAAAATGAGTATTCTTTGGAATGTACCTTCATCCAGAATTCTAGAAATGAATCTTGAGATATTAAAATAAGAGATTAAAATAAAGTAGTTTGGTTGAGTCATTCTAACTTTAAGGTGGGAGGACCAGTAGGTCATTTAAGCTGTCCCCTCCCCATCCTGCTGGATATTGCTCACCGGCTGTGGCACTCTTTTAAAGAGGTCAGACTCCACGTCACAAACCTCATCGTTTTTCCAGCACGTCACGGCTAGTAGGAGGGGCTCCTAAGAGGAAACCTCTTTGCCATATGTATGTGTAGGCATGGCAAGCAGTTTTGCATTGAGAACTTGAGGATAATGAGCCCTGGGACGTGAATTTGTGCTTGAATTTGACTTCTGTCTCATTTCTTTCAATGAGGACCTCATAACTTGCTGCATATATAGTCTTAGGGGAATCTCAATCCAGATATCTTTAAATAAGCTATGTATACCCTAGGAGACATCAGGGGTACATGGCTTAGGCAGCTTTAAGGAAATCATTTTGTAGGTGCTCGGCTTCTATTGTGTTCCTTCCTAAAGCTGATCTGTCCCAGACCTGCTCCTGTAGTCAGTGTTTCTCCTCTCCTGCCTCCTTTTCCACAGTTGACTGTCTCCCACTTTACACAAGAAATGTGTACCTCTCACTCATCTGAATCTTATTATGAGGGATTTCCCAGGATGTAACAATCTTAGGGTCACTAAACGGAAAGTTTGTTTGAAAATGTAGAGCTCAAGGGCGCCTGGGTGGCTCAGTCCATTAAATGTCTGCCTTCAGCTCAGGTCATGATCCCAGGATCCTGGGATTGAGCCCCATGTTGGGCTCCCTGCTCAGTGGGGAGCCTGTGTCTCCCAGTCCCTCTGCTGCTCCCTTGCTTGTGCTCTCTCCTTCTCTGTCCAATAAATAAATAAAATCTTAAAAGAAAGGAAAAGAGAAGAAAAGAAAAGAGAAGAAAAGAAAAGAAAATGTAGAGCTATTGAATGAGAACCCCCAGACAAAAATAATGGAAGAGAGCAATGCCTGATTTCATTCGGGCTACAAACTTGGCTCTGTGCTCACCTTGTCTCTATGTGTATTGGAACTGAGATTCAGAAACAGAAGTGTTGCTATGGAGCACATATTAACATTTTTACTTAAATTGAAAAATGAAGTTGGACTTTTTATGGCAAAAAGAAACTATGACTTGACCAATTGGTTTGACCATGAGGACTGGCTTTGACAGTGAAGTTTCATATAGCAGTTATGTTTCATTAATTGAAATGGCTAAACCTGCAACTCCAAGAATATTTTAAGATATAGATCTCTATTATTGTATCTTAAGATATATTTAAATATAAAAAATAATATTCAGTATATTAGAAATTGCATCTTTGTAACTATTACATTTGAGATAAAATTTAGATTCAGTGTAAAAACACATGAGGAAGTAGATAATTTTTCAAAATTCATGTCAAATTGCCAGTATTTTAGGCGAATTGTAAGACAAAACTTCCATTTTTGTATCTCCTAAATTTGGTATCCTAAATCCTAAAAATAATAATTTGAAAACAACAAAATTATACTTTGAATAATAGGGCTTGAACACTTCCAGAGACCATAAAGACCCTCTCAACCTAATAATGAGAATATTAGGATGCAGAAAAATCAATGACTAGCCCATGCCCATACTCTCAGAAAAGGACAGATCCCATTTATTTCTTCTAATTTATCAGTATACTGTTCATTGTATTCCTTATAGAAGGCCTATAAAATTGGCATTGACATTTCATATACTTTGATTATACAAGAAAGCACAAATATACTATAAGATGTAAGAAGCACCATGTATATAGATCACTGTTATAAATTTAGCCTAAAAATGATATAACATGTATAATTTTTCCTACCTTCTTAACATTTAGGAGGGCTTTTAGAAACTATTTTTATAGCACAGTTCTTTTATTTTTTTTTAATTTTTAAAAATTTTTTCAATGTTCTAAGATTCATTGTTCATGCACCACACCCAGTGCTCCATGCAGCACAGGTCTTTTAGAATGTCATCCAGAGGGCAGAGGGCTATGGATCAATTTTTCATTTTCTTTCATTAATTTTTTTCTTGGCAAATAAAGGTATTTCAAGCTGTTACAACTATCATTAATGTACTAATTAGCCATCATAATACCTTGCAGAAGAAAGGACACTAGTCTCAGGAAATAGGAGTCCCAGACCTTAGTCCCAGATCTACCACTAATTTGTCGTGTGACTTTAGATCTTAGCATGTGTATGTGTTTGTCAGAGCATTGAATAGATTTTACCCTGAAGACCAACTCTAATTGATGACAATTTCCTGGATTTTCACATGAAGAATGATTCTTTTTTTT
>CM052802.1:65048856-65064616 GCA_028533885.1 Nasua narica
AAAAAAATGAAAAAAAGAAAAAAGAAAAAAAGATTGTGAAAAATGACTGAAATTTATATGAGAATTCAATGTTAGTTTGCTAGGGATGCCATAATAAAATACCATAGACTAGGTGGCCTAAACAGCAGAAATTTATTTTCTTAAAGTTCTGGAGGCTGGAAGTCCAAGATTGAGGTCTAGCATTGTTGGTTTCTCATGAAGTCTTTTTCCTTGGCTTGCCGATGTCTGCCTTCTTGCTGTTGTGTCCTTTCCCTTGTGCATTAGCACTCCTCATGTCTTATCCTCTTCTTATAAGGACATCACTCCTATTGGATTAGGGCCCCATCCTTATGACCTCATTTAACCTTAACTAGTTCTTTAAAGGCCTTATATCCTAATGCAGTCACATTAGGGGTTAGGGCTTCAGCTTACAAATTTTGAGGGACACAATTTAGTTCAAAACAGACCCACCCACTTCCAATGATCACTTGTTGGTTATATTAATAATATTCAACATCATCAAGCGTTTACCATCAATTTCATGATCATCATCAAGTATTTTGCAAACATCTAGTACCTGCTTTGCTAAGCAAGTTGCTGACCAAGAAAACATTACATTTTTATATGCTTCACAACTTATGAGGGTATTTCAAGTACACTTTCTCATTCAATCCTCACAACTACCCACTCTAATATTATCATGTCAAGATTATTATCCTCTTCTTAAAGGTGCAGAACAGACAGGGAGAGACTGACTTGCCCAAGATAGAGAGGATAATAAATGATGAGTCCAGGACTAGATATTTGTCTCCTGTTGTTTCTTTTAACCCCAAATTGTGATATTGATTAGATTTAGGATGACCCAGGACACCTGGGTGGCTCAGTAGCTAAATGCCTGCCTTTTGCTCAAGTCATGATTTTGGGGTCTTGGGATCAAGTCCCACTTTGAGCTCCTTGATCCATGGGGAAGCTCCTTCTCCCTCTGCTTGAAGCTCCCTCTGCTTGTGTTTGCTCTCTCTCTCTGACAAATAAATAAATAAAATCTTAAAAAATTTTAGGATGGCCCTGACTTGGAAAAACTGCAGTCATGAATAGTAAGGTGAACAATGTTGGGTTAGTTGTGAATTATTCGGAGAATAAAAAAGTTTGAATTGGACTCCACGGCCATAAGCAGTTTCCTGAGACAGACCATCTTCAGAACCTGCCAAGAACCTGCCTTATAGTCCTAGGCAGAGAATACGGTAAGGAGTCTAGAACAGTAATGGGCATATGGTAGGCACTCTATTAATCTATATTAAATGAATAAATATTGAATAAATCCAGGAAGGCCCAATAGCTGGCCCACAGAGAGTCTTCAGTGTAGGTGAATGAATAAATGAATGATTAAATAGTAGAGTTAACTTATTTTTAAGACTTTGTGATACTCAATGGGAATGGAAAGCATTTCAGAATGTATCTTCCCACACACATCTTTCTGGCTCAGCTCAAGAAGCTCCTCAAGATTCCCTAGTCCCTCCCCATGTGTCCAAATCCCCTCCTCTCTATCCCTAAGACATCACTTCTCATGGTCTTCTAATGGAAGTCATGTGCATAAATTTCAGTGTCCTCTGTTAGACTATGAATGCCCAAAGACCAGGTCTTTGTCCTACACTTATCTCCCACAATGGTTTACACATAATAAGCACATATTAAATATTATGGAACTGAATCAAAGTTTACTTATAACCTACACTCAAAAGTGGGAGTTCCCCCTCTGGGGTCTTTGGAAGATTAGTCCTTTCTCTCACACTTGTATGCTCTGATCTTATCCTCACTAGCAGATATGTATTGAAATTTTTTTTTTTTAATTTCAGAAAAGACATCTGGAATGGTGAAGCAATTCTCTTATACTTCTATGGCTTGAAGCTAAAAGGCAATTAGACTTTACTCTCTTAAAAGTGGTTTTTCCATTCAAAGTTTCACAAAACTTTTTTTTTTCTGTTTCAAAGGTTCAGTGATATCAGAAACACAGGGAAGTTTTAGAGAATGTTGAGAAAATTAGGTGATTTAGAGCTTCAGTTACATCTGCAATACCAAATGTAAATAGGAATTTGCAAAAGATTCCTCAAACTAGAAAGTTTTCTTATCCAAACACCTTGCAGAACAGGAGCCAGCTTTAGCAGGTATAAAAACACTCTGAAAAGCTTTTTTGGGCAGGTGCTGATTGAAATGGAAATTTTATACAACAAAATTGATTATACTTGAAAAATGTAAAACTATAAGAAGAAAAATGAAATACAAATAAGACTTGGTTTCAATGATTTCTATTGAATGTTTCTCTTTACACTGTTGTTTTTTTTTCCCCCAAGTTGTAGAAAATTCCCTGGCTGCGACTGCAGAGAACAAGGGGCTCAGAGAATAGGTATCTATCTAACACAGAGGAAGGGCCATGATATGAGCCAGAACAATGATCACCACCTAAGCTAACAAATCAATTCCCACCATCAAGGTGAAAATCTTCTTTGGACTTTCCAGGCATCAAAACTTGGTAGATACCAAGGTTAAGTATCCCATGACCCAATGCTCATGCCCCATCTTTTTTGTGAATTTGCCTCACCCTTTTCTCAATTTGGTTCAGTCAAGTAAAGAGAGTTGAAGCAGACAAGACTTAGAATAAAACATTATCAAAATTTTACACTCAAAACCTAGATTTGTTGTGATTTTTCACTGGGATTTGATTATACCATATTTCAAAGGCATAAATGCCTTTGAAAATCTAAATAGAATTTGACTGAAGTAGACTACAAGGAAATTCAAGTGACTTGAATTTTATTATAATAGTGTAATTTTTTAGAGAGGCTTGTGATATTAAAATGCCACTTGATACAGAAGTTTTAAGAATTGGAGAGATGTAGTTGCACAGAGCTGTTAACAGAATCATTTTTGGAACAGTGACATTCGTAACAATCCCAATTGGGAAGAATAAGTGGTACATGGTCAGAGTCATCACCTTGTCCAGAGAAGGAAAACTTGTTATGTTTGGCTCATATACAGGCAGTGATGCTAAGCACCTCTTCTTTCCTATCTTTTGCAGCAATAGTTCTCAATGAGACAAAGAACAGGTGAGCAGTGGAAGATGCCAGAAGGAGGAGACTTGATTTGGCTGGGAAGGTTTTTAAACTACAAAATCCCCTCCCCATCTGTGCCAGAATCAGATACAGAAGAGGGAAAGCATCTGTAATTTGAAAAAGCCTTTCTAGATGACTTCTACTAGCCTCCAACTCCTAGTAAAACAAAGAAACAAACAAGGGGGACCTGGGTGGTTCAGTGGGTTAAGCATCTGACTTTTGATTTTGGCTCAGGTCATGATCTCAAGGTCATGGGATAGAGCCCCAGGTCAAGCCCTATATTGAGCCCTGAGTCCAGGCTCTATGCTCAGTGGGGAGTCTGCTTCCTCCTTCACCCTCTCCCTGTCCCTGTGCCCTTCTCCCTGCTCACCCTCTTTCTCTCTCTCTGCCCCTCTCCCTCAAACCAATAAATCAATAAATTTTTTTTTAAAAAATACACAAAAAAACCTCACTGTGTTTTAAGTAATTGAGGATGACTACTTTTATGACAAGGCAAAGGAGGAAAACAAAATATATTTTGTAGTGTAATTTAAAAAAAAAAGCAAAAAAAAAAAATTCCATAGTCATATGATTGAGGATTATAGAACCAGAAAAAAAGCATAGAGATCACAATACCCAACTTTCTCATTTTATAGCTGAAGAAACTGAACATTAGACAGGTTTGATTACTTAATGTTAGAGACAATATGGTTTTGCAACGAAAAGAGCTTTTTCTATGACAAATCTACACACAATAGAAATTTGAACCAGGGCACCTGGATGGCTCAGTTGGTTGAGCGACTGCCTTCAGCTCGGGTCGTGATCCCGGAGTCCCCAGATAGAGTCCCACATCGGACTCCCAGCTCCATGGGGAGTCTGCTTCTCCCTCTGACCTTCTCCCCTCTCATGTTCTCTCTCACTCTCTCTCTCAAATAAATAAATAAATAAAATCTTTAAAAAGAAAAAAAAGAAAATTGAACCAATGAAAATGTATTTACAGCACCCTTTAGCAAACGGTTATTGAGCGCTTACTCTGTGGCAGATATTCCAGTTCCATATTTTATTTCTAACCCTCACATCTACTTTATAAGACTAGTACTATTTTCTCTATTTTACATATTGGATATGGAAGGACAAAGCACAGAGAAGATAATCTTCCTGAGATCGCATAAATAATACCGGTTGAGCTGGGATTTGAACCCAGGCGATCTAACATCAGACCCTGCACATCTAAATATGATGTGGGGCTCCTCCATGGAGCTGCCTACCATGTACTCAGCACTCTGCCAGCTTCCATAGATTCAATTCCTCCTTTCATAGAGCAACCACAAATAATAAAAAACTAAACCAATGATTAAGTATATACTTTCAAGTTTTGATAAGTACCACAAAGAACAAAGCAATATAAGAGGAAACACCTTAATTTATGAGGTCAGGGAAGAGAATGATATCTAAACTGAGGTTGAGAAGGGGCCACTCATATGAAAAGAGTAAAGCACAGAAAATAGCATATGCCAGGACCCTGAGAGAGGAGTTCCTCAAGGACCTGAAAGAAGGCCATTATGACTAGAATGTGGGTAACATTCCAAAATGTATAGAAAAGATGGGAGAGGTGGATGAAGAAAGCCAGATCATGCAGAGCCTGGTAGTCATTACAAGAGCTAAGGACTTTGAATTTATTTCTCAGTGGGTGGTACAGATGTTCTCCCAGTGGGTGTGGGGGAGGTTGAAAGGTAAAGGGGGAGAATGCGTCCTGCTCCCCTGATGTATAGGGCACCTGAATATACCACCTCATTTTTCTCCTGTTTGCTGTCATCTCCTTGAGTCCTTTGTCATCCCCCACCCCTTTCTTTATGTATGGTCTTCGTTCTCATGAAACTATTGCTATCATTCATAAGGACTTTAACATTCATAAGATTATCCACCTGGGGTTCTGGTTTGCTTAATGACACTATCTGTAATGTGCTTTCCTCCACTCCATCCCAGTCACCCACACTATGATTATATCCTAGGCTCTCCATTTTATCAGAAGAAATTGCCTCACCTTCAAAAATCTCAATTTCAAGCATTTAATTCTCTAATCACTGCTTTTGATCCCTCCAGCTCACTTGTTCAATACCCTCCCTGACCAAATTCTTGGATCTTTTTAAGACCTCCATTCCATGGACCCCATCAGTTTCTGCTCATTTTCTCGATGCCTTTCTCTAAATATAGGTACCAGTAGAAAATAAAAACCCTGGTTGATGCCAACATTTGACATGGTTAACCAAATAGCTGAACACGGATGAAAATAAATCACATAGGTGAGTTGACTGACTTCATATAACATTCATGACCACAAACCCTAATAGAACCTCAAAATGCCAGCATTCTAACTGCATGTCCCCATTGCTTTGCCACCCTCCAAGATGGTTATTTTTACCATTTTCTCACTCCTTAATTATTTCCCATTCCCTCATTTGGTCCCCTCACTCAATGTTTCATTAAGCAAACAAGAACCATCAAGCAGGAACTCACTCACCTCCTATCTTCAGATCATAAACCTTCTTGCATTGATACCCCCTTTCTACCTCTTCTCAATTCTTAAAATGAAAAATGTGTCTTTCCTGCCATTTGAGTTCAAATCTTGCTTTTGTGAATCCTGTCTTTCTGGCCTCAAGATCTTCACCCTGGCATTATCTTCTCTCTCTCTCTCTCTCTTTCTCTCTCTCCCCTATATTAATTCTCTATTAATTCTCTGTCTCTACTGGGCTATGTCCATCAATCTCAAAACATGCTCTAAAGTTTGTTCTTAAAAGAAAGGAAATAAACCTCTATCTATTGGCCCCACATTGCACTTCCTCTCCATTTCTCTACTCTTCATAGTAGAATTTCTCAAAAGTTTCTACTTCCTCAGCTTCTGTTCATCCTCCATCCCCAACCTTTTGTCTTCTGGCCCTAAGAATCCACAGGCTGTTTGTCAGTCATCAACACCACCATGTCACCAAGTCTAGTGGTCAATTCCCTATTTATCCTCTCAGTAGCAGCTAAAATGGTTAATCACACCTGACCTGACATACTCTATCCCTTGTTTTTGTGATACTATACTGCCCTGGTTTTCCTCTTACCTCACTGAAACTTTCTTGTCAATCCTCTGCTGGGATCCTTCTTCTCCATCTGACCTCTGGTTCTTCTTTCTCTATCCTTCCTACTATAAATGTAAGGAATCTCTACTGCTTTGTCCAGAGTTGTTTCTTATCTCATAACTCTCTCTTTCTCTTCCCACCTCCCAAGTGAATAAATAACATGCATGTGCTGATGACTTCCAAACTTACATATCTGGCCCCCAAATTATTCTCTGAGCTTTTGACTTATATATCAATCACTCACTTGACATCTTTACTTGATATCTAAAAGGGATCTCTGAATTAATCTGGTCAAAATGCACCTCTCATTCTTTTCTTAAAATGTGATTCTCCTCCAGCTTGCCCCACATTGCGCTCTCTATTGTTCTGTCTTTGCCTCATGCCTTGTCCTTCCTCCCATCCCAGCATGACAATTAGTTAGTAAATCTGGCCTTTAATCAATCTAGTTGTTCTCCTCCTCTCTACTGCTATCACTCCATGCAAGACAACATCATATCCCTCCTGGTGAGCTCCAGTCTTTATCTAGAATTTATCTAGTGCTGATCCCAGGTATGGCTGGGTCCTATCTAAGGAAGACTGCAAGTCAGCAAGCATAGTGATTTAAATTTCCAGGGTAAAGCTAGTTCATTTGGGTTGGAACATGAACTGTGTTTTCTCAACCTATGGTATTTCACTTTCCTCCTACAGTTTCCCTTGGTCCTAGCTAGTATACCCACCTTTCTACCCTTCTTTCATACTACAGTATAAAGACAAATGTAAAAGACAATGTTGCTTCACACAGTTTTAACAGTAATGATTACCTCCCTCAAAAATACAGAAATACGAAAATGTGAGATTCACGCATCAATCAGCCAAGGAGAACTGCAAAAGGCAGTGTCAGGGTATACATTCCAACAGTTTTTGTGTATCCACTGAACCTAAAAATGACATTACTGTGCACGAGACCTCAGAAAGAGAAAGATGTCTCTGTACCACCCGGCTATGCACCATTTGGTACGTGTATGATAATCGAACATTGTCTTCCAAGTGTGATGTGACTTCCCCTTCGATGACTCTGGAATCTGTCTTACAAACAACAATGGCCACAAATAAGTGCACAGTCTACAGTGCACATTTAATGCATGATTTGAAAAGCACATGATTTCAAAAAGTTAAAGAAAACCGGGAGAGCTTTCCATGTGAGTAAATCCCCACAACACACTGTTAATGAATAATAAAGCTAATCATCATTCACATAATCTTTCCATTTATGAATTCTAATTCATACAGTAAACAACACTTCAAACTGACTTCAGACAACTGCCTCAGTTGGAAGAATTTATCTAAACACCAAAGATATAAAATGGCTTTTCACTGAATTGATGGAGTTTTGAGACTTCGTCAAAATAACTAATTGAGATCTTATAGATATAAAACGGTAAGGAGAGATATATTGGATATTCAAACAGAAATTCTTTAATTAAAATATAGATTTCTTATTGTGGCTGGTTTCTTATTTATGACACTATAGTAATTTCTCCATATGTGTGGGAGATACATCCCAAGACCATGGATTCCTGAAGCCACAGATAGTACCCAACCCTGTATATGCTATGTTTTTTCTCATATACACAAACCTATGATAAAGGTTAATTTATAAATTAGGCACAGTAAGAGATTAAGAACAATAATAATGAAATAGAACAATTATAACAATATACTGTAATAAAAGTTATGTGACTGTAGTCTCTCTTTCTTAAAATATCCTATTGTTCTGCACTCACCCTTCTTGTGAACATGTGAGATGACAAAATGCCTACGTGATGAGACAAACTGAGGTGAACAACATAGGTGTTGCAACACAGCATTACAGACCTTCTGACAACACATCAGGAGGATCATCTACTTACAGACTGTGGAAACCACAGATGAGAGGGGACTATTATACATCGAGACACTTGAAAGTCAAGCAGCATTTCAGTGTGACAGCATTTGTTGACATGTCTCTGTTCAAGTGGCTAAAACTTACCACAATAAACACAAAATCAATTTTTGAGCTCACATTTTCAAAATAAGTATTCTAGGTTACTTTTATGTTACTTCCACACAAATTCAACTCCTTTAACTTAAAATCAGAGTCTTTAAAAATATTATTAACTTTCTAGCTCAAAGAATGAAAATGATAAAAGCAAGCACTGTGCATGATTTGTAAGCATAGCTAATTCTTCTCTAGACACTTATTTTTCAATTTATGAATTTAGCACACTTTCAATTGTTTCTCTAACTTGTTTTCTGTTGCCTTTAACCATTTCACTGTTTATCTATCAGCAGTTAATTCAGAATAACCAAGGATAACTAAGGAAGTGGAAGGCAAGTTCAGTCAATTTTTCTATGTTTTCCGGTAATCATTTCCTTGGGATTAATGGCTGATTGGTGGGTTTTTCATTTAAATGTACCTAACTTGTTCCACATCAGCAATGATCTCTGGCCAAAAATGATTGAGGAATGACTAGCCAAGAAGAGCTTGCTCTAATGAAGTCAAATATACATCCACCATATAACCTAGTAATGCCTCAATGAAGCATTTGCCCAAGAGAAATGAAGACATATCAACATAAACACTAGTACATAAATGTTTATGGTAGCTTTATTTATTACTACTAAAAACTGAAAAAACACAGTATCCATCAACTGTCAAATGGATAAATAGATGTAGATGGAATTTAGCTCCATGTTGAAAAGGAAGACACTGCTGAAATATACAGCAACAAGGATGAATCTCAAAGCATTATACTGGGTGGAAGACAGACTCAAAACACTACAAATTATATGATTCCACTTAAGTGACTTTCGGAAGAGGCAAAACTATAATATGGGCCAAAACAGACTACTGGTTGCAGAGACCTGGGAGTAGTGAAAGAGAAATTGTCATGAAAGGGACATGCAGAAAACTCCTGTGGCAATGGAAAAGTTCTCTACCTTGATTTGTAAGATGGTCACAGAACACAGTATGCACTTGTCAAAATTCATTAGAACTGTGTACACAAAAAGAGTGAATTCCCTCAAAGTAAATTCTGTATCAGTAAATTCACTCTCTTTTTAAAAATATATAAAAGTATGTAACATTGTCATTGACCTCAGGGAGCCAACAGATGGTAAGATAAGGCAGCACCAGCAAAAACACAATTCACAGTAAGTGTATCCTTTTTAAAGAAAAAAAAGATGACTTCATAAGCCATGTTGTCCTAACCTCCCCTTATGCTATTCTTATGGGGCAAATGAAATGTAAGGATTGACATGTTTGAAGTCATGTTCTCTGAGACATTTTCTAAATGTCATTTTTTTCATTTGAGAGAGAGTGAGAGAGACAGAGCTCACGTGTATGCACATGCATGAGAGCATGAGGGGGTGAGGGACAGAGAGAGAGGGAGAAGCAGGCTCCCCACTGAACAGAGAGCCTGATGTGGGGTTCAATCCCAGGACCCAGATATCATGATTTAACCGACTGAGCCACCCAGGCGCCCCTGAGACATTTTCTAATTGCAGAGCTTCAACACACACGGAAACACCTTTGAAGTTTGTGAGAAGAAACAGTTTGAATCTTTGAATTGTAGTCACTAACATCTAATCAAATTCTAGAGTTGAAAAAGTCTTTAGCATGATGAGACTTATTCTGTGGAAACCAAAGGTATTTTTTTAATAGGTTAAACGCTTATTGTAAATGATGTGACTTTTTCATAATTACATAGTCAACTCGTTATTTATCACGGGACCTATACTATTTGCCTGCAAAAAGGACTAAAACTATTGTTTTGGATGGATGACTTCCAACTTTTAACAGGGTTATAGCTGAGGCTCCATACTAGGCTTTGTTTTGTAGGCTTTCCTTTTGCTTCCAGAAAGCTTCTTGGCCTACCTGGTGTGTCCTATCTTGGTTCGCCATCATGCAGCAGTGTGGAGGACTTATCAGTGACCTCCATTTTTCCAGGTATATTTCCAGGTTTTTCTCTCTACTTCCCTCCTCTGTGCCCCCACTCCCAGCCCCCAGGTGATGACTAACTCAGAACTGCAGCTTTCACGGTGCTTGCCAAGGGATATAATTTTAGAGTTACTGCCAAGCCATACCTTCCACAAAATTAGGCATGAAAGATAGTCTGTGAGAATTGCCTCAGTGCAGGGTTTTCCAAACCTTTTAACCAGACTCTCAGTAAGAAATACATTTTGCATCACGACGCAGTACACACATTTGAAAGGAATCATGAAGTTTCTTAAGACACTCTGATTTTTCTTTTTCACTGTCCTCTAAAAGTTGGTCCTTTTTAAAAGTTGGTTGCAACCCACTGAATTAATTTTACTACCCACTACCAGATGCAACCTGTACTTTGAAAATCAGTGACCTACAGGATATGAAACCCACCATTCATCTAAATATATATCATCCAGTAAGAGAAGATCATTAGCGAGTATTTCACCTTGACCACATTATACGATAAGCACACCTTCCACTCCACCACGCCCATGGACCTGAATTTCTTTTACTGAATTGTACTTTGGTTTAATACCCTAAGCCCATATGAGAATGATCCCTGTGTTAATTGTTAAGAAAGCTGTAGAAGACTGTTTATTACACACATAGTATTCCCTCTTTGAAGGCCAAAGGTAGAGAAAAGTCTTTCTGATCTCACTGTCAGGACAAATGATGATTATCCTAAGTGACTGACTTATTTCTCATTTTGGAAAAATGTATTGCATTCCTTTCCTCATATTGCCAATTAGAAGTCTTAGTTTCACATTTACGGCCCACCTCTAAAAAGCACATGGGAATCTGTGGCTGGAATTTGAACACTTTACCTTACTCCTTATTCCCTTTTATGTTCCTATCTTTTACTTTTTCCTTTGCTCCATGTTTGTTATTGGTCTTATATTTTCACTTATTCTTTATATTTTTGGATGTACTATTGTTATTTTCACTTATTCTTTATGTATTTTGTATTTTTACACGTATATTTTGTATGCCAACTTAAATCTTTATAAAACAGAAGAGAAAGAGGAGAGAAAGAAGAAAGTAGGGAGGAAGGGAGGAGAAATCAGTTTCCAAGTGTGATAAAACTCAGGTTTCAAGCCTTCCATTCCTTACATTGCAAACTGAAATTAACATGAAGGTACAAATTCAGAATACTTTGTCTTACCTGTATCACAAACAATAATTACAAGAGAAACCATTTTGCTGGTATCTTAAAGCTAATAAAGCCTTTAGAGTTTTATCTGAAACTAATGTATTTCATATGCAATAATAAACACTGCCTGGACCAGTAAGAAATAACTTCAAGCAAAAGCTACCCCTTCGTAATTGTATATGATGTGCCATAATACCAGAGAATGCAGTATTTTCTTTGTGGACCAAGAGAATAGTGCTGAAACACTATGTGGTATCTAAATTGAAAGAACAGTTTCTTCTGAGAGAAGCAAATAACATGTATTTTACCGGTGGCCAAGGTGACCGACTTCAAATGCATTTCTAAATACTGAAATAAGTCAGGATATTAGAGGACAGATAAAATCACCTGTGAAAATACATGTTTGGCTTTATTTATTTAAGACCTCCCTGAAGTAGTTCAAAACTAAGGAAATTATTTTGCAACATCAACAATGAAAATTAATTTTCTGATAATGTTTTAGAAAATCAAATTGAACAGTCTTATTTACGTAGCACCCAACCTAAAAAGTTGATTTATTAAATCTATATTAGCTGAATAGAGCAAATATTAATACCCATCCTACCATTTTTCAAGCAACTTTTTATCATCTCTTCATACTGTTTTTGCCATTTTTAGGATACTGGTATATAAGTAATCAATGACAAATAATACGATTTTCTTTAATAGCTCAGCTATTCTAGGTGCTACTTTGATTTCACTTGTCCACCCCTCCCACCTCCAGTCCAGCTGTGATTTAAACTATTTAGTTATATCTGCACAAAGACAAAAGAACAGGCAGTGGGAACAAAAATAATCTTATGAAGAAATTTCTATATAAGTATTTGGTAAATAGCTATCTTAATAAACAGTGTTAAAAAGAAACGACAGGCTCAAATGGAGTCACTTTTGCTAAGGCCCAGCACAACCTAATACCCTACCTATCATTTCAGCCTATCCCAGGAGTAGAATTTTAGATCAATTAGTCTGGAATTTCCTGATCAGCACTAGTTAGACAATCTGAAAGCTAAGACCTCCTGTGTTTCCCTAAGGGAAGGTGGCTTGTCTGAAATAATCCACTCTTTCAACTTCCTTGTTTGACCCTCCTTCTGCCTATAAAAACCTTCCATTTTGTGTGACTCCTTGGAGACCCTTTCTACTTGCTAGATGGGATTTATGACTGAATTATGAGTCATTGAATAAAGCCAATTAGATCTTCAAACTTACTCAGTTAAATTTTGTTTTTTAACAGTAATGGGAAAGGAAGCTGATGAAAGGATTGTAATTATGATATGCAAAAGCAGATTAATTGAGTACTTTCTCTCAATTTATAATGAATAATCTCAATGTGGCTAAGTTTTAGTTATATAGAGAAATTAACTTGTGCAATAATGTGAAAGCTGAAAATCCACTTTGTTGGAGAACAGATCAAACAAGAAGGGAACTTCTGCCTTCTAATCCTATCTCTATGCTCCTCTGCTTTCCTTCCAGGATTCTGTGATTATCACCCCTTGGTCTCCATTGGTTTTGGCCCTCCTCCAAACTCAATTCAACCACTCAATGTTGGGAGTGCCTTAGCACTAAATCTTGGCCCTCTTCTTTGCACTCTCCATACTCTCCCTTGGATCATCTTGGTCCCTCTTGGAGCTTTCCACACCATTTACTCTAGGGGCTCCTGAATATATGCTCTCGTCTTAATGGCTCCCTTGATTTTTGACTCACACAGTCATTAATTCAGTAAATATTGAGTTGTTGAGTGCCCATGATATACAAGTCTAAGTCTGGACATACAGTGGTAAACTTAACAAATTCCCTGCTTTCATGAAATTTATTTTCTAGTGGGGAAATGGGTCATAAAAATAAATGAGTAGAATATTTCTGTGTTAGAAACAATAACTGCTAAAAAGAAAAATTAATCGAGATACTGGGGTAGAGTTTTGAAGTTAAATGTAGAAACCATTCTAGATAGAGTGGTCAGGGAAGAATCTCTGAGGAGGTGAAATTTGATCAGAGACCTGAATGGAGGAGGATTAAGCCAAGAGGCAAAGATCTATGGGAAGAGATTTTCCAGGTAGAAAGTAAGGTGAGTGCAAAAGCCCTAGGACATGAATAGCATAATGAGTTTCTACAAAGAGAAAGAAGACAAGTTGCCTAGAACAGTGAATAAGGGGAAGAAAGGAGGAAGATGGGATCAGAGAAGTAAGCAGAAAGAAAAACAAGACCCTTTTCATCACTATGAGAATTTTAGACTTTATTCTAACTCAAATGGGAAGCCAGTGGAGTGTTTTGAGCAGGTATATGATACAGTTCAATCTAGTTATCTACTTGATCTCTGTGCTTGAATATCTCACAAATATTTCAAACTTAACATGCTCCAAACAGAACTATTAATCTCCCTCCCACCAAAATTTAACAAATGAACAAACAGGGCATCCTGCTCCTCCTCCATTTTTCCCATTTTAGTAAATGTTACCACAAGCTATCCAATTAATGAAGGCAGAATCTTGCACATCATCCTCATTTCATCTATCGCTTCTATCTCTCATGTCCATTCCTTGCTTAAAAACCTGCACTTTGTATTAGAACAGTTGACTAATCTATTTGCTTCTCTGTGTCTCTCATGCCAACATAGTCTATCACCATCTCTAACCTAAATTACAACACTAGGGCCAGATCTTTTATAACTCTGACTTTCCATCAATGGCTTTCCTGTGATCTAAAAGTAAAATCCATACATCCTGCTGTGATCTACAAAACCTTGCACAATTGAGCCTATGACCAGCCTTTTTATATTTCACACCACTCTTCCTAAACTTCTGATGCTCCAGCTGCACTGACCTCTATTATTTCCCTGTATATACCTTTCCTATCGTAAGGCATTTGGCTTACAATTCTTCACTGCTCTCTCATAGCTGCCTCTCTCTTTCTTTACTTTTAACTGACATATCCTCTCCTCAGGGACGACTTCCCTGTCTACCCAATATAAAGTTGTCCTTCTCAGTTTTCTTTTCCTTGTAGTTAATGGTCCTTATCAGACTTCAATATGCATGAGAACAGGGACCATGTCTGCCTTATTCACTACTGTGTACACAATCCCAAAGTTATGCCAAGAACAGAGTGGGTACTCAATAAATACTTGATGAATGAAGGATCAAGCAGTCCTTATCTTGCTCATTCAATCCTCACAACTGTCCTGTCTTAGAAACCATTGTGTCTAACTCATAGATGAGAAAATTGAATCTCAGAATGATTTAGTGACCTGTCTAGGATTATATAACTAATTAGGATAGAAATGGGATTTAAACTCAGCTGACTGTTATGCTGCAGATGCCATCTGAAATATTTTTTTCTAATCACAATATTAAAAATGAATCAATAAATAGCAACACCATTTAAACCTTAAAACACTGAACCAGAAAATGTCTTTACTCTGACCAATATCATGGAAGAAGGAGAAATATAATCTTTGGGCCTGTACCAAGCACAATGCAGAACTCATAACAGATAAATAGATGTTGGTCATTTAAAGAATTCTTTACATTTCTCATAGGTTTCTCTAACCCAAACATTCTTTACATAAAAGCATATAATCTTGTTGTATTCTTCCTTGTGC
Source organism: Nasua narica (assembly GCA_028533885.1). Taxonomy (NCBI): domain Eukaryota; kingdom Metazoa; phylum Chordata; class Mammalia; order Carnivora; family Procyonidae; genus Nasua; species Nasua narica. The sequence continues at coordinate 65,063,834 of CM052802.1, forward strand.
GAATTCTCTTGATTATTAGTTTCTTTAATAATAGCATAGGGCCTTTAATGACAGTTAATACCTATTCTTAGCATCTTTGGTAAGATTTTCAACGGCAAATATCCTACTTATCTCTATAAATTAGTCTACCAGTTGGCACTGAATGTATGATAGGCATAACGTATCATTTTCCTGAAGCTAAGTCTCTATGCCCTGATCCATTTCAAGTGCATTGATATATGCATATAGAGTATACACATCTGACTACCCAAGATGGAGAAGGGTGTTCTTTTGGTATTTTCATATTGTGATGAAAACATAAGTCACCAGTAGCTAGTGATGAATTAAGAATTCCATCTTTTTATCTCTTCACAGTTCATAAAACATAATGGGCATTTAAATATTATTTGTTAAATGAATGAATAAATGTATAAATGAATAAATAAGTGCTATTGAGTAGAAAGAAGAGATAGATGGAGTTTTGCTTTAAACATCAAATGCTTCTTTTCACCTAAAGGCTATTGATTTTTTAGGAAGCAGTTCCTTTTTTAAAATCTTGATATTTTATCATTTAGTGCTTAAACCAATAACTTGGGTGATTTAATTTTATAGTGGCTATAACTTCATATTCACTATAAAAGCACAGTTTGCTTATTATGAAAATTAAGGAAATTTACATATATGTAAAATGAAAAAAACTAAAATAATCAATAATGTCCCTCTCCTTCCATACACCCAAATAATATATTAATTAAAAGGTAGTACATCAGTAACAAAAAGAAGAATGACAAGTCATTTCTTATC
>CM052802.1:65065116-65080607 GCA_028533885.1 Nasua narica
TTTCAACATTTCCTTAGCAATTCGGGGTCTTTTCTGGTTCCATACAAATTTTAGGATTGTTTGTTCCAGCTCTTTGAAAAAAACTGGTGGAATTTTGATCAACATGGCATTGAAAGTATAGATTGCTCTGGGCAGTATAGACATTTTTACAATGTTTATTCTTCCGATCCATGAGCATGGAATGCTTTTCCACCTTTTTGTGTCTTCTTCAATTTCTTTCATGAGTGTTCTATAGTTCCTCGAGTACAGATCTTTTACCTCTTTGGTTAGGTTTATTCCCAGGTATCTTATATGGTTTTAAAGCTCATTTAGTATTGAGAATTCTACTGTCCCTGTTTGGAATTAATCAGTTAGCTGTAGATACCACATGTGTTGAAAGTATTAATAAATGTGACTCAGTCTTAACTAAAATATAGTCTATATCATCCTCTCTCTAGTATATGTCAGTTCCTGAAATCAGTTCCTGATGAGCAAGGCAAAAGCTTAGGAATATGATTCAGTGGTACAGAAAAGAAACACAGAGTATACTGCTCACTATGCTAAAAAAACAAGTCAGTCAACCCAGAGTATAGGTATAGGAGTAATTCCCACAATAGAGAAAGAGTGTCTTTAGGTAAAATAATACTGGAAGTGTAGGCTTCTCATTTTTTTTTAGAATTTATTTATTTATTTATTTATTTGCCATTGAGAGAGAGAGAGAGAGAGAGAGCGACCACAAGCATGGGGAGCAGCAGGCTGAGGGAGAAGCAAACTCCTACTGATCAAGGAGCTCGATGTAGGACTTGATTCTAGGACTCTGGGATCATGACCTGAGCTGAAGGCAGACGCTTAACCAACTGAGCCACCGAGGCATCCCTAGGCTTCTCATTTTGTACAGTAACATGCAATAGCTGAACAGTGAAATTGTGTTCTCCAGATAACTTTAGCAGAAGGGCACTATCTTGTGCCATTCAGCCAATAGTTATGGGCAAAGGATTTACAAACACTAAAGAAGTCCACTGGTATTAGTAGGCTCTTTTTGGCCACTTTTCCTTGATCCAGTGAGGGGTGATAATTCAAACAGGAGAGACTCAAATGAATTTGCACGGTGTTTACTAGCAAATGCCAAGTAGCAGTAATTTAAATTACATTCATTTTTAGATACATTGATTGCTAAAATTAGACGAATATTTTAAAGCACACATCAAAGATTGCTTCATTGATGTATATGCAAAACCTTGCACATAAAAATTTCCTCCACTTAATAAGCCACATTACAAAATCAATTTGGAACCTGTTTGCTATGCTAAAAATATAAGATAAAAACACAATTCCAAAGATCTCAGCCGAGTGTGGATTTTTTTTGACAGAAAAAAACATGCAATACGGTTGGGCTTCTCATGAGGGGTGTTTTCAGTTTCCTGTTTCTTGTCCTAAATAGGATGTTGCCCTGAGGACATCTGAAGAAGGACCCTCTGGGTTATGTTAACAGCAGGAAAAATGCACTAACACCTGTGAAGTTACATTTCTATAATCATGTATAAGGCAGTGATTCACCTCTGAGCAAGTACTCTGGATCTTTTATTATATAGCATTTTTGATACTGAGCTGCTGTGCACCTGTGCCATAGTCTTGCCTCATCCTTGGATAATTAGAACCAAGTTATCTACTCTTACTGAACCTCCTTACTCCTACCACATTATTATCTCTTTGAGCTATGCATGTGTAACTGGTGTCCTGAATGAGCTGGGTGCAGGACACTGAGATGCTAGAGGAAAGAAAAAAAAAGATTTTAATTGTTCCCTTTAAAATTTGGTCTCTGATTCTGTTCTTCCATGCTCCTAGATTAAAACAAAAACAAAACCAAAAACAACACCTCCCCCCCAAAAAACCCCAAGGCAAGTCCTAGAGTTTTGGGGACTCTGAAACAAAGAACAGACTCATTTAAAAAAATAAGATGTCCAATTGAGTATAATAGTCAAAACTTCATTTGATTAGTATCTTTTCTCCTCCCCTCAGCTGGGCCTGATTCAGGCTGGCTGCCTGCAATAGGGGAGGCCATGTGATTGACTTCTCTCTCCACACCATGCTTCCCTTCCTCAGTTGTAAGATGAGGTTTCTGAACATTTTGGTTTCGAGCCAAAGGGAGAGAGGGAATTCACAAGAGGCAAGGTTTATACATTCTAGATGAGGTAAAAGGTTATAAGGTTCTAATGCCCTTGTTCCTTCTGGATGTGGTGGAGGCACTTTGGCTAGCTCTTTTTCCAGTGGTGTGTGTGTGTGTGTGCGCACACGCACATGTGTGCGTGTGTCCAGAGTGGGTGCACGGCATCATCTTTAAACTCAGTGTGGGGACCTTGCCCTGGTTGCATTCTGTAGTCTGCACTTCCCCATAGAATGAAGACTCCATAAGCCCAACGAGACTGGACGCCCACCCTTCCAGACCCTTTCTCTGTACTAGGACCATGGAATACCTTTCCAAGTGGCTCTGATCCTGCTTGCTCATGCCTCTTTGCCAAGATGATTTTCCAGGAACAGGCCACACCCACTGTGTGCACTCCTACCCCCTTGGGATGGCCAGTGGTGACTTTTTGCTGGTGGTGATAAGTGGGCAGAGGTTGGTAGTTTAGGTGTGAGTGTTCATGTGGAAGCATAGGAATCTCCTTGCACTGGAAAGAGGAGTCAGAATGAGAAATCCAGACTGGAGACGGGGGGAAGGCAACTCTCTCCCCCCACATGACCCTGCTGCCTGTTCTGCCATGGAACTCTGAGGAGTCTGAAAATTGTTAATCAGAACCTGGTCTTCTGGATCATTCTGAAATTGTATTTTTAAAGTAGGAAGATGAAACATTTTATTCAATAATTTATTACCTTCATTTATACTTTTAAGTCTTTAGGTAATCATAGGGGAGCCTCTAATTGTATTCTTGCCCAAGGTCCCTAAAGTGAGAGTGTGTGTGTGTGTGTGTGTGTGTGTGTGTGTGTGTGATCTACTTCCTAGGAACCTCTTAATTATAGTGACATTGCTGTAGTCGATACCTATTTTATATATCCTATCTAGCTCAACCAATGGATTTCTTATAGACCATCCCAAAGAAATGATCTCTGTTGTGTCCCTGACCCTTTTAGGTTGGTACGTTTTAGGTACTTTAGGTACTTTTTAAAAGGACCCTTTGGGTATGAGAAATCTCAGGCATCTTTTCCCTATCATCAGAAGAAGTGAGCTTCACTCCCATAGGAGGTTTCTCTCTCCTTAGTTCTAAGAGGTGGTTCTAGCTATGACCTCTCAGTTTCCTACTGGAAAGAGTCTGTCTCCATCTTTTCAAGTGCCAGGGAACATGGGACAAGTTCTCCCTAAAGTTCTCTCAAAACCCACTGTCACTTGGCCTGAAATAATGGGGCAAGATCTCAGTCTCTTTTTTAAAAAAAAAATATTTTATTTATTTATTTCAGAGAGAGAGAGCGAGAGAGAGCATGAGCACAAGTAGGCAGAGTAACAGGCAGAGTGAGAGGGAGAAGCAGGCTCCCTGCTGAGCTGGAATCTGATATGGGGCTCCATCCCGGGACCCTGGGACCATGACCTGAGCCAAAGGCCGAAGCTTAACTGACTGAGCCACCCAGGTGCCTCGGGAAAGATCTCTTCCATGCTCCATGGGAGTGTGAGGTTCTGTGCCGTCCAATGACATCCCTCCAGGATGTCTTCTTCCCTGGCATCTCCAATATCACCCCCATTAGGCTGCAGGTAGTGAACATTAATGCAGGCATACCTGGGCTCTCATTCTCTTAGCTTGCACAGAAGAGAGAGTGTAGGGCATCTCCTCCAGAGTCTTTGACAGACATTGTATTTATGGACCTTTGAGGTCTTGACCAAAATTCCTCAGCATGAGGAAAAGCCAAATTTAACATCCTGTTACATTTGCACTTGAGGGAGGCCCAAATCCCATGTCCTTATTTCTCCCACTGTGGGCAGGACAGGGGCGTGGAGACTAACAGAAAAAACCTCAAATGTGTGTAAGAAAAACAAATGTTTAGATCCCCAAACAAAGGGAAAATAAAAGATAAGATGGTGCTGAAATCCAGCAAGTAATGTAGACTTACAAGCAGAAAAGGAAAGGGACCAATTTAAGAATCAGGTTGGAATGTTAAAAATGAGCTAAGCTGACATCAAAGGAGTATGGGCACATCAGAGGAAACCTGAGCACTAGACATAGTTTCCACGACTACCAAGAAAGATGCAGTGGAACTGATGTCCTAGAATCATGGAAAATTCAAGAGCTGAGGATTTCAATATTTTTGTGCAATCCATGCCAGGAAACCTACTGGTTCATGGTCACCCTCAAAGTCACAGTCTTCAAAAGCATCAGAAGGAGCTTCAGTGAGAGAGACTGCCAGGGGTGATTATGCTGCTGGGACAGGTGTGCTGATGAGAGAGCAAGTGCTCCAAGAAGCAAGTTTTGAAGGCCTCAGACATGAAAGAGCCAGAGGCACTGGCAGCAGCCCGTGACTCAGGGAAAACGTTTTGAGACCCTGCCACAGATGAGAAAATGCAGAGACAGAAGCAGGAGACAAGACTGTGGAGAAGGCAAGGCTCTTACTGTGCAGGGTGCTCTGATTTTGAAGACAGGGAGGCAGGGCCTCTAGAGGGCCTCCATTTCTAGACAGATCCCATACCCAGCGCAGCATTTGTGTACCAGGAAGGAAGGGCTTCAAAGGGAAATGGATATGAAGAGTTCTTAAATATAGGAGATGATGAATAAGACAGCTTTGAGTAAGACGTGATGGCTGGGGAGGTCACCCCAGAGCAATTTTCTAAATTTTCAAGCAGACGAGAGTATTTCAAATGCCACTGTACAGGAGCAGGAACTGGTGGAATTCCACCACGTCTCCAAACCAGCCATGGCTCATACCCACAGAGACCATCAGCAACCCCCTGAGGTGAGATTTCTCCTGACCCAGCTGGGGTCACAGGTGTCATATCCTCTGAGCCTGGATGTTTCCTTTAATGTTTCCTCTGATGACCTCCTTCCCCCACATCCTATCCAGTCTCATCTTCATGGTAACTACCTCTAGATGGTGTTGCAGGAGCTCCACGCGTTCTAAGAGAAAGCCTAGATTCCACTGTCAAAGGAACTCCAATTCTACCAATGCAAGCCTAACAAGAAAAACTCTTGGCTGAAAGTGAGCTGAATAAGACATTTTGGATGGAAGACTTTGGGACTTCTATTTCTTTGGTCTTTAACTCACATGGGTCTGTAATTCTGGACTTTAATTTTCATCTAGAAATTTAGTAATAGAAGGGTTTATATTGTTTGAATTTGAGGCATATTTTGTACTGTTGATTTTTTTTCTATGTCATGTAGGTTTTTTAAAACTTCCATTGTGTTATTTGGACAGTATGACTGGCATACTTTGAGATGGGAAGTAGAATGGAGGGTAAATTTCTAGCTTCAGGTAAAACATAGTCATGGAGTTAGTTTAAAAGTCTCAACATGTTTTAGAGCTCTCTGGGGACAGAAACTGGAAATGCCACCATCTTTCCAAGAAGAATAAACAAAGGAGCAATTCTAGGGGGAAGAAGGAGGCAAGGCTGCCCTGAAAAACTGCTCTTCTCCTCCTGCAGGAATCTGCCACACCCCTGGCTGGCCACAGCTAGGCTTGTAAGCCAGATGGCTCTAGAGAACAAACAGAAAGTATAAGGGAGGGACCAGTTTCTCCCTTCCCCCATGTTCCTCTTGGCCTGTAAAATGGGAACTTTCACCCTGTAGGAAATATTGGGGAGTAGTTTCTGTCCCCCTTTGCATCCTTTTCGACTGCTCCCTCCTTAGGAAGAGACTCTCTCCCTGTTTTCTAAGGGAAGCCAGACCTGGCTCTGTGCAGGATGAGCTGCCTTTACTCAGCCATTCTACCTCAGAGCGATTAGATTAATTTTTTTTTTTTTAAAGATTTTATTTATTTATTTATTAGGAAAGAGAGAGAGTGAGAGAGAGCATGAGAAGGGAGAAGGTCAGAGTGAGAAGCGGACTCCCCATGGAGCTGGGAGCCCGATGTGGGACTCGATCCCGGGACTCCGGGATCATGACCTGAGCCAAAGGCAGTTGCTTAACCAACTGCGCCACCCAGGCGCCCCGCGATTAGATTAATTTTTGGGTGAAAGAGAAAGCTGATTTAGGCTGTAGGTCAAAGGAATGCTCTTCAAAATAATTTTACCAGAAAAAATATAATATTTTGTTGCTCACTTGATACTCTATTTCTTATTTTGTTCAGAACCTGTAGGGGTGAGATTATCACTCTGAAAAACTCCAACTCTCCTCACCCTTGTCAAAGGCTGGAACTGTAGACGCAGCCTCTTGATCACAGATGCAACCTGCCCACTTCTTGGTCGATCCCAGTCCTCAGCCCCTGAACTTCTTGGCGGCAGAATGTCATGAAGCACATGGGGTGGGGACCTGCAGAAAGAATGTCAAAGTATTTGTTGACAATTATAATCTTGTGAGTATTTCTCCAGGAAAGGGGATACTTAGACTCTACATGACTAGCTACATTTATTGGCACCAAAATATGAGGGAAAACTTCTGAGGAAAATAAGAATTTAATATAAATACCCTTCAAAAGCAAAAAAACCCATTTGTTTTGTTTGTGCTCATTAAACCATCTTGCTTTTGTTCTTAGTGGTCCATTCACTAGAATTTATTGCTATCTTTTTTTTCCAGGCTTTTAGCTTCATCCTATTCAGGGGATTACTCTCACTTGCATCCATGGGGACTGGCTTTTGCTATTAAAATAGACCAGCAACTATTGACTGGGGAAGATACGTTAACTCTTTTTTTTTTCCCCCAAATATGTTTATTTTAATTTTTCAGTGTTACAAGATTGATTGTTCATGCACCACACCCAGTGCTCCGTGCAATACGTGCCCTTCTCAATACTCACCACCAGGCTCGCCCAACCCCTCACCCCTTCCCCTCCAAACCCCTCAGTTTGTTGCTCAGAGTCCACAGTCTCTCCTGGTTCATCGCCCCCTCCGGTTTCCCCCCATTCACCCTTCCCTTCCTTCTCACAATGCTCTCCATGATTTTCTTTATGCTCCACAAAAATACGTTAACTCTTCTTGCCTGCCTAGACTCATGGCTTGGATTGTCGCACTGATGCTAGTGCTCTTGCCAAGGTTTTCTCTTTTGCATAAGCTGTAAATCATTTTGACTGGTTAGCTGCCCTGGGTTCTTGATCTGTTGGGTGCTGATCTGCAAGTACTGCTCTGCCCTTTAGCTTAGTCTGATAACTGGGATCCACAACCTAATGTCTGCTTTGGATCTCATGCCGGAATGTGCATATGCGTGTCTTTGGGTACTAAGTTATTAAGTTTGGGTGGGTCTCTCAAGGGAATTTTTTGATAGCTACTGGGAAACAGTAGCTCTGAGGTTATGGTTCCTTTAGAAGTTCCTGGATTGCAGACAATGCACATTATTTGTTAAATTCAGAATCTTATTCCTTTACATTCAGGTGGGCTAGAAAGTAGGATTGACATTCTCTTTTCAAACTTGGAGATCCTAATGAGGATCCCACTTCAATAAGTGAGCCCAGGTAATTCATGTGTATAAGATAGTAGTTTTGCTTTGCTCAAGCACAGTAAAAAATTAATGATGCAAGCAACAAAGTTCTATTCCTAAGGACCTACATGCAATAATTTTAGCCTAGACATTTTTTGAGGTGGGTGTTGGAAAAAAGTTAACTCAACCGTAAAAACTAATTCAGTAAACATTTGTGAAATATGTAGATTTACACACAATTTCTTGGTGAACTTTCCGAAGAAAACAGATTGCAAAATGGATCCCAACAGTCCCAGTGATTTACCTGCTCCTAAATGGCTGCAAGATATAAACCAGTTAAATTTTGGATGAGTCCATTTAAAAATGAAAAAAAAATTGGCTTTTGAATAATTGATATATTACCAGTCTTTCTGGCACGTAATTTGATAATGGCACACTTTCTTACCATATTTTACTCTCAACTTGTAATTGATACCATTAATACTGTTTTTACTGAATTATTTAGTCAAACTATTTCTAACAGCACTGTTCCTCCTATGTAGCTTGAAATATTATGGAAATTTCATCTGCCCATTTCTCTACCTTTCATATATGAGTTATTCTCTTTGAGACACTGTGAATCCTTTTTATCAGGAAGGTAAAACTTTTCTAGAGGTTCCATAGAAAACTTTTGCTCATGTACATTAGCCAGAACTGTGTCACACAACCGCTTATAGCTGTGGTGATTGGCAATGTGAACATCTAGCTTTTCCAGCATCTAGAGTAGAAGGCACATGAGGAAAAGTAGGAATGGGTGTTTAGTTACCAACAGACAGGGTTTTCTATATCAATGCTTTATGCCATGATTAGAAAGGTGGTGGTAGAAATAGGTTTAAGGCATTCATTCCTTATACCTAAATTTAGATATTTGCATTAGCAAATGGATAGGAAGCACATAAGGAACTCATTTAACAAAGTTAAAACAAAGACAGGAGGAAGTTCAAGGCAACAGTCCTAATATAGAAAGTCCTCAGTCTTCTTTTAGTGTAGCAGGTTGCTGTGTACTTCTTGATATCAGGCCAATATATCTTTCTGAAGAACTATTCCATCTGGAGGCATTGCTATGGCCCTTTTCTGAAAATTGAGAAGAAAGTCTTCAAATTTAGTAACCTGCCTTTGAATGAGGTTTTCAATAGAAAATATTTTGGAAAATAAAAACATACCACAAGAAAAAGTGGTAGAATTATTATGTAATAGATGTAAAGTAGTCTCATCTTTCTCTCTCATTTTATATTAGAGAATATAAAATGTTTGTTAATCAAACAAATTATTTTTCGTGATATATATTGCATAAGAAGCATATTGGAAAAGAAAAATAGTTATATTTTCATCATTTGAAAAAACCGTTTTTACCTTAGAAAGCTATCAGATAGAATGTTTTCAGTAGCAAACAACACATGCATCATCTCTAATGACTTAAAAAATGAGGTTTATTTAATTCACATATTAGGTGCCTATATGGGTGGCCTGGAGGAGTCACTTCAGGTTACCTCCGCCTTCCTCTGAGAGATTCTGGGCTCCACCCTCTTGTGTGTTGGCATCATCTGTAGGCTGTTACCAAAATTATCACAGTTCAGGGTATCACATATAAAAAAATTTTCCAGAGAAGAGCTTATTCTCAAGAGCAAAAAATTCTCAAATTGCGGCCTAGACTGGCTTCATTACAATCACCTGGGGACTTATTAGAAGTGAAATTCTCAGGCCCCACTCCAGAACTGTCAAAATTGGAAGGGAGGGGATGCAAAAAGGGGAGGAAGAAGATAGAGAGGGAGCCAGGCATTGACATCTCAAAAGCTTCCTCAGGCTGAGAATCTTTGGCTTCGCCTAATTGTGACCCATCCTCTGGACTGGGAATAGCCTGGACCCAGACTTCCCAGAACATATGGTCTTGAGAAGACGGTGGATATCTGCATGGAACCATGATATTGTTGGGAATGCTGTTGGCTGTTGGGAAGACCACCAAGTGTACCTTCCTCACATGTTCCATGGTTATAATCTCAGCACAAATCCAAATTTATATTCCTCTCCTCTCTTAATGTTATAATGTATTTTCATATTATTATATAGTTTTATTTCGTAATTATCACCTTAATGCCTACACAATGAATTGAGTCACTTTGAAGTTGAAGTGTATGTAATTTTCACAAACTTAAGAGATGTTCATAAAGACTACGAAGAACTGGTGTTATATGAGCTTAAAATTACCATAGAAACAGACTCTGCAAAGCTATGCTATCAGAGGCAGAGCAGACGTGTATGTGATGATGTGTCAAACACGAGGAAAACATAGCTTTGAGGAGCTGTGCTCAGTGTTTCTCTACCTTTCCTGATGACAGAACTTGTATGGAGATAATTCCAAGTTAAAAAAAAATTGTGAAAAAGATTTTCTCAGCTGTGCTCTATAATTAGTATAATACTAGTTCTTCTAGGTACGAGATGGAAATACCATGATTCATGCTGGATGGCTAAATATTTAGGAGCTCAATGCCAGATATTTTCTAACTCTCTCCTGGCAATGATCACGGAAAGTGGGAAGAAAACTAACTGACAAATCAAACAATGGACACCTATTAGGCACCTATAAGACATACGTACAAGGCAGTATTGCTAGGGACTATGCAAGAGAAGAATGAAGAGTAAAATGTGATCCCTGTCTTGGAGTGCTTATATTATTGCTGAGAGATGAGTCAATGCACATAAAAAGGCAGCTAATTCAAGGAACCAAACAAATAATTAAAAGAGACTGTGCATTTGTCAGGTGGCTATTATCAACAATGAGATTAATAGGTGCTTCGTGGAAGGTTTTGGATTAAGGTGAATAGGACAAAATCTTAGAGCGGTGATTGCAGCAGTATTCCAAAAGATGGACAGCATTTAGATCTACACAGGAGGATCACAGGGCAGTATAGTTAGTTGGGGGAAAGGCCCATGCAGAGGGCCTTTTGAAGGTAAGGGAGTAAGGGAATCTAGTTTGATAGTCGTATAGAATAAGATTGGAGATATGGTTGTGGGCTAGAGGTGTTTGGGAGCCATGTTTTGGTTTTACGCTTTCCTGTGCCTCAGTTTCCTCATCTATAAAATGGGACTAATAATATATACCTTAAAAGTTTTTCATGAGGACTAAATGAATAATACAAGTGCATGGCATCCAGTGATTGCTCAGGAAATGTTTTGTATATTAAGTACCATTAATATTATTGTCTTATTAGCAATAATAGACCCTCAAAGGGTATTAAACAGAAGGTATGAATGCTCCAATTTGCATTAAAAAAATTTCCCTGACTGTAGTGTAGAGATTGAAGTCAGAGGCAAGACCAGGCAGAATGGTGAAATTAGGAGGAAGTTGTGATAATCTGGCTGACAGAGGGTGGGGACTTGGGTTAGCTAGTGGACATGTCCTGGACTGGTATCTGTCCAGATATTGACCAGATATTTCTTCCAACTATCGAATTAGTAACTATTGAGCTCTTACCATGTGCCAGGTGCTGTCTCCGTGGAGGGACACACGGGTAAGCAAGAAAGGCAAGGCTCTTTTCCATTTAGAGCTTAGATTGCAGGAGGGGGGATAGATAAACCACATGCAGACTAATAGGTGAGAGACCTGTCAATTGGGAAAAGATTTATGAAGGTAACAAACAAATGAGGGGCTAAGAAAATAAGTCAGAGGTAAAGGTAAGTCTGGTTTTTGATGCTTTAGAAAAGGCTACCCCAAAGTGGCTTTGAAGCTGAGAATTAAAGAAAGTGGGGAAGTGGAGTGCAGGCATTGGGAATGGCAAAGGTTATGGAAGACAAAGGATGGAGCCAGTGTGGCTGGAGCCCTGGGAGCACCAGGAAGAGCCATGTGAAAACAGCGGGAGAGGTCTGCAGGAGCGCAGTTATGTGGAGTCTCCCAAGTCTTGCAAAGGGGATTGGATTTGACTTTAACTGCAATGGACAGTCTTGGCAGTGCTTACAGTGAGAGTGTGAGAGACACCTGGGCTTCACGGTGCTGTTGCAGTGCTGTTGGAGAAATGCAAGGAGCTTGTTAAATCCAAAAACAAACAAATGAGGAGGAGTTGTGCCAAAAGTATAAACAAAATGCTTTGTCACTCAGAAGAAGGCATTGCAGGAGATTTGTCCATTTTAGATGGAGAAGCCTGGGTGTATAGAATTATACTTGCTAATGCAGTAGACCGACTTCTGAGGAGAGATTTCTTCTATTTGACCAGCACTCTAAAGATTCTATAATGTTAAAAGCAATCTTTAAAAAAAAAAACTGAAGTGATAGGTTTTTCTGTTCTTTCCATATAGGAGAAAATTGTAGATATTTTCATCTGCACCTAATTTTAAAAATGCCTTTCTGAAATTTCAGCTAATTTTAGACAGTCTCCTCTGCTCCTAAAATATTTCTTTTAGTATCATACATTGGAAAACCCATTTTCAACAGATAAGTTCAGTAGTGAATAAAGAACTGAATCCTAGAACCCGAGAGTTTTGGAAGTATAAGGACAGCTAGATAAAATCTTGTCCAAATTTCTACCTCATGTCAGGATTCTTTTCTACAAAGCCCTCTACTCTGCAGTGAGTATACTGCTCATTTGTGGCTGGTCCACCACGCCCACACCTGACTGACCCACAGGCAGACCATACTACTTCTTTCTTAAATTGAATTTTACATTGATATGATACTTGCTTTCTTGGAATTCCATACGTTGGTTCTACTTTTACCTTCTGAATTAACAGAAAATTTCCACATCCTCTTCCTTTAAAATATTTCATAATGGTGAATTGGATTGAATGCCTCCACAAGCAGTTCCTTTTTGAAGCCAAACATTTTCTAATCCCTCATTTTTTTAAAATAAAAAATCCTTGTCAGATTATCTCATCGATTTGGCTACCTTCTTCTGCTTTAATAGTTAGTGGTCCTCTGTCTCTAAAACCTAAAAAGTAGGTAAGAGTAACTAGGTTTACACTGTGGTTCATGTGGAACTGTAAGGAACTAAAACTCCTAATTTTCATTTGAATTAAGGAAATTTTCTTCTCGCCTGAATTTGTGTTGAATTTTGTTGAACAAAAGATTAGGATTTTACGGGAACCCTTGTTTAAATTTTATTCTTATGCTTCTATTTTTTAAAAGATTTTATTTATTTATTTTAGGAGGGGAGGGGCAGATGGAAAGGGAGAGAGAGAATCTCCAGCAGATTCCCTGCTGAGCTCAGAGCCCCACACCATAGGGCTCAATCCCAGTACCCTGAGATCATGACCTGAGCCGAAAATTAAGAGCTGGCTACTTAACTGACTGAGCCACCCGGAAGCCCCTATTTTTGTGCTTCTAAATATCATCTAAGTATTTTGAAAAAAACTTGAATACTTATTCAGCCAGTTATTGGATTAAATGTATTCTAAATTGTGTTCAAAGTGCCATCTTTGTTTTTAACCATTCTCTGGAAAAATGATAGAAAGTCATAGAAAAGAGCATAGTCTCTTGTGACTTTTCAGTAGTTTCACAAAACGACATTAATTTACATTCTAATGATAATTAATTGCTTCTTGAGTGCAAGGTGTTTCAATAATTGCATTGCATACATTATTTAATATAATACCCTATAAAGATGGTACTACATTATTATTTCATTCTTTTAATTTAAAAAAATCGAAGCTTAAAATCAAAATAACCTCTCAGGGTCACCTTGAAAAGAACTATGGAGCTAAGATTTTTAACCCATATAGCCTGAAACTGGGCCCATGCCCTTAGCCACTAAAAAGTCTTCTCTTTGAGCCATCTAGTTATGTCATCCAATATCTTTTATCTCAATCTCAAGGTTGCAGCTGAGTATTTTGTCCGACAGGGATCTAAAATCCATTAAAAAAGTATTTATTTCTCTGGTTTAGTATTTTACCTAGTATTTGAGTTTAATTTAGTAAAATACCTAGTTTTTTAGTATTTAGTATTCTCTGGTTTAGTATATAGTCTTCTCTGGTATTTTTTAAAAAAATATTTTATTTGACACAGAGAGAGAGATCACAAGCAGGAAGAGAGGCAGGCAGAGAGAGAGGGGGAAGCAGGCCCCTTGATGAACAGAAAGCCCTATGCAGGGCTTGATCAAGGACCCTGAGATCATGACCTGAGCCGAAGGCAGAGGCTTAACCCACGGAGTCACCCAGGTGCCCCTTTACTTGGTATTTTAGTTTAGTTTAGTAGAATACCCAGGTTTAGCAAAATACCTAGTATTTTACCTCAATTAAAGAAAAGAACTTAACCTACGTGGGTACCATTAAAGTTCCTTTATTTTAAAGATTTTGCTTATAATATGATATAAATATGTAGAGCCCATTTGGGTCATTTATTCCTCAGGATGAATGATGTTGGCTTTGATTATAGGAAGAAGATAAAACATCATTGTATTTTTTCTATGTTCCAGTCAGAAGTGGTGTTGAGGCATAAAGTAAACCCCAATCAAGATAGTATAAACAGGAGTTATTTAAAGGATGAAATTTTTAAAAATTTCACAATATTCGAGGAACAAATTAAAAAGCCAAAACTTAATTTTTATGTGTGTGTGTGGAGGGGCTGTCAAGTAAAAAAAGGAAAGGAATTAAGGCACCCATAATTCCACCATTTAGAGATAAACTTTCTTAGCGGAAATGTATATATTCTAGAACTTTTTCTGTGTTTTTGTTTTTATCTTTTTTTTTTTTTAAAGATTTTATTTATTCATTTAACAGAGAGAGAACACAAGCGGGCAGAGAGGCAGGCAGAGGCAGAGAGAGGAGCAGGCTCCCTGCGGAGCAGAGAGCCCAATGTGGGGCTCAATCCCAAGACGCTGGGATCATGACCTGAGCCAAAGGCAGCTGCTCAACCAACTGAGCCACCCAGGTGTCCCTTGTTTTTATCTTTTAAAAAAATTAACAAATCTTACTTTTTACTGTAAAGTTCACAGCAAAATTGAGCAAAAAGTCCACAAAGCTCCCATACACCTCTCACCTCCACACATGCATAGCCTCCCTTATTATCAACATCCCCCACCAGACCGGTACATCTGTTACAATTGGTGAACCCACATTGACACACCATAATCACCCAATGTCTGTAGATTATATTAGGATTTATTCTTGGGGGTTTTACATTCTGTGGCTTTGGATAAATGTATAGTGACATGTATTCACCATTATAATATCAGGTAGAATAGTTTCACTGAAATAGTTTTTTCAGTTTCACCTAAAAGTCCTCTCTCTGTGTTCTGCCTGTTTATTCCACTTTCCTCCTAACCCTGGCAACTGCTAATCTTTTTACCGTTGCCATACTTTTGCCTTTTCCTGAATGTCGTATGGTTGGAATCATGGAATATGTAGCTTTTCAGACTGGCCTCTTTCACTTAGTAATATGCATTGAGTTTCTTCTATGTCTTTTCATGGCTTAATAGCTCATTTATTTTTGGCACTGAGTGATATTCTGTTGTCTAGATATACCATAGTTTATTTATCCATTTACTTACTGAAGGATACCTTGGTTGCTTCCAAGTGTTGGCAATTATGAATAAAGCTGCTATAAACATTCATGTGCAGGTTATTGTGTGGACATAAGTTTTCAGTTCATTTAGGTAAGTACCATGGAACATGATTTCTGGGTCATATGGTAAGAGTATATTTAGTTTTGTAATTGAGGAACACATTTTAAGCTCAAGTGAACCATATAGAGGATTGAATGCAAAGTTAGGTTTCTCAAGGGCTCATGTTGCCTCATCACTCTTTCTCTCATATTTTTGACTTTCCTCTCTAGTCTGGCTTTTTCTGTACTGCTGCTATCTTGTAATTTTGGCTGGTTTGTGGGCCCGATCTAGCACTGACGCAACATATAACCTTTCTAATCAGTGTACATCATCCTCTGGTATCTCTATTCAAATTCAGGGAAGGAACAGTTTCATTGGCTCAACCTAGCCTAGGATT
>CM052802.1:65081107-65113538 GCA_028533885.1 Nasua narica
AAAAAAAAAAAAAAAAGAATATCTGTTTATCCTGAATGGAGTTCACACTGAAACAATGAATAAACATTATGAAGACAAATAGTTTTTATAGTTATTAGCCACACTTCATTAAATGTTTTGCTTTGGGAAAGTACTGGCATAGATTTAATTTAAATAACTGGCAAAGGTTAGAATCATTTATAATTAAAGACACACAGCTTTAATTCATGTCTATTAAGGTTGCAGAGTCTCATTATTGCTACTATGACTTCTCTGATTACAAAACAGGTAAGACCTGGAGAAGCACATGGCCTTTGGCTTCAGAGCCCCGGTTTAAATCCCGACATTGCAATTTAGCAGCTATGTACCAATATATGTAAAGCAACGTTAAAAAATTTAAAAATCTAAAAATGGCATTAAAATAACTGCTTCTTAAGACTACTCTGAGGAATACATGATGTAAGTGATCAATAAAGTTCAGCTACTGTTATTCCCTGGGATTCATTATTGTAAAATACTCCAAGAGCTAAAAATTAAGTATTATAGGGGGTTTTAATTGGACATTGCTTGGATTTTATGAACATCCACGCCAATTAAAGCAGTTAATTATTAAAATCCTAAAAGAAGTGATTTTACAAGAAGGAGAAATAGATATCAACCTCTAGGTGATTAGTTAATTGGTTTATGCTGACTACACTAAATTTCTTTTGATCCACTATTCTCCTCACAGATGAATGACAGGGCATATTCTCTGGGTAAGGCACTGGAGCTAATATTAATTCTGCAAATATTTTAAGTCATAGTTTGGTGATGAAGATATAAGATTATAGTAAATTCTGTAAGCAAGTTAAGTTTACTGACATCAATTTTTTTACTTTAATCTTCAAATTCACCAACTCTTCTGCTGTTAAGTGTCCAATAAATTTTTTAACCCAGATATTTGGACTTTCCATTTGGCTCTTTATAAAAGTGTTTATTTCCCTGCTGATAATTTCTCTCTTTGATAATTTTGAGCATATTTTCCATTATGTCATTGAGCTCTGTTACAAGAGCTATTTTAAAATTCTTGTTTGCTGTTAGCAATCTGAGGGTCAGTATCCATTTACTGTGTTTTCTTTTAAGAATGGGACACATTTTCTTGTTCTCTGAAAAGAACTTTTGAATTGTACTCTGACATTGTTAATGTTAAGTTCTGGAGACCGAGTTCTGTTATAGTCCTCTGATGAGTGTTGATTATTTTTGGTTTAGAAGTCAGTCAACTTGGTTGGACTAAAACTGTTAATTCTGTGTCTTGCATAGGAGCTCAAAGCTTATTCAGCTTCTTTAATCCTTCAGTGGGCTGTCCACATGCACATGTGTGATTCAGGGATCAGAAGTTTGGGCAAAGTTTATACACAGAATATTTTTCCTCTCTCTCTGGTTCTTGCTCTTCTGCAGTTCTACTCTTGCTTTTCAATGGTTTTTGGTTGCCATGAAATCTTTCTTCTAAGCAATAAGGTCACAAGTTTTCTGTAAGAGTTTTGGTCACTTCATGTAGCATTGACTGGAGTCTGCCCTCAATCTGTAATCCATAAAATTCAGAAAATTCTCCTCATATCATTCCTTTTGCCCAAATGCTAACTTCCCTCCAGAATCTGCCTGCTTTACTTATTCTTCGGTGCCTTCATGTGGTTAATCTTTGCATTTTCTCCAAAGATTATAGTTATCAGTGGGAAGGTCCATCTCATAGAAGCTTACTCAGCCATACTAGAAGCACAAAGACCACTAATTTTACTTAAGTTCTGCTCTCACAGGATTTGAACAGGATTAGTAGTAAGGGATGCAAAGATATCTGGACCACTCCCACTTTTTCCATGAGAATGAAACTCTCATCTGGTGGGATCAGATTCTAGAACATGGATCACACAGGAGTTACTCCAGGGCGAGGTTGCTATTTGTTCAAGTCATCCTAACTCTTTAAATTGAGTTGATGCTGAATTCCACAAGTAGAAAAATGAAACCTAGTTAGAAGGTTAGAACTTAGACACTTTCATTGTTTCATCTTTAGGTACTGATTTGACCAGGATTTAAGATCTGGGTTTAAGTAGAGAAAGGACCTGAGATCTAAGCCATACTCAGGAATGCTAAAGATACTACATGACAATTTGGGAAATGAGGATCCTTAATAATTTTTTTTTTTCAAGATTTTATTTATTTGACAGAGAGAGACACAGTGAGAGAAGGAACACAAGCAGGGGGAGTAGGAGAGGGGGAGGTAGGCTCCCCACCGAGCAGAAAGCTCGATTTGGGGCTCGATTCCAGGACTCTGGGATCATGACCTGAACTGAAGGCAGATGCTTAACGACTGAGCCACCCAGGTGCCCCAATAATTGTTTTTAAGTATTCAATTTCCTTTTATAAATTTCCCTTGAGAAATTCACAGAAAGAAGGGTTTTTATTATTTTATTTATTTTTTAATTTATTTGATAGAGAGAGAGAGAGTATGAGAGGGGAGAAGGTTAGAGGGAGAAGCAGACTCCCCATGGAGCTGGGAGCCCATGTGGGACTCGATCGTGGGACTTCAGGATCCTGACCTGAGCTAAAGGCAGTCGCTTAACCAATGGAGCCACCCAGGTGCCCAAGAAGGGTTTTTAGACAGCAGAATTTGGATATTCTGACTTTCCAGCTAGAAATCACTTACTAGGTCCTCCAAACTTTCATTAAAGTCCTAAGTAGTGACAGCCAGAGAGCGTGACAAAAAGTGAGGGATGTGGGGGAAGAAAAGAAAAAAGGAAATTAGCAGAGGAAATTCTATTGGAGGAGCTTACAATTTCTTAGAAACTAAGCAGAATTTTAAAAATATTTAAATCTTCTATAATCAAATCACAACGAAGTTCCTACAAAAATTTGCACAGCAGGGGCTAGAACCTAGATGGGTTTACTCCAGTCCAGTATGTTTTTAACAATACCATATACAGAAAGAAGTCCATAAATCTAGACTCCCCTTATCAAAGAACTTTGTTGCTCATTATTAAACTTCATTTAATAAATCTAGACTCCCCATATCAAAGTACTTTGTTACTCATCTTTGAGTACCAAATCTTTGGATTTTTGTTCCATTAAAACTTCTCCTATTTTAGGGGCACCTGGGTGGCTCAGTGGGTTAAAGCCTCTGCCTTCAGCTCAGGTCATGGTCTCAGGGTCCTGGGATAGAGCCCCGCATTGGGCTCTCTGCTCAGCGGGGAGCCTGCTTTCCCCTCTCTCTCTCCCTGCCTCTCTGCCTATTTGTGATCTCTTTCACTGTCAAATAAATAAATAAAATCTTAAAAAAAAAACAACAACAAACTTCTCCTATTTTAATTCTGAGAAATTTCTTGCAATAATAGAGATCCTTATGTAGTTTGGTAACTTAAAATCTTACTGAGATATAATATCATTTATACTGTCCAATTGACATTTGAGCCCTTATTAATATAAGTCCCATCTTCATCACAGCTTCCTATGCCCTCATTAAAATAGATGAACTGTGCCTTAGTACGTATTTTCTTTTATGTTATAAATCTTGTGGGTTGTCAAATGAGAATATTTTATTATAAACACTTCCCCCTCTGATTTGAATATTTTGCAGTTTTAAAAAAGCCTTACTAAAAAAAAATTAAAAATAGTTAAAACCCTTAATGATATAAGCAATTATTTGTAAGTTAGAAAAAGAATATTTCCTGTCCCAACTATTAGGACTTAAAATGAATATACCTCTAGTTATCTGAAAATAGTTCTGTCTTTATGCTAATTTACAATACTATAAACCCTCTTACTTAAATAAAAATGGCTGATTGTCATAGAGCAGTAAGTTATTCTTTGACTAAGTCTGGAAATGCTGACACGCTATTCAACAACTTGGCCTTATTTAAGAATGAATCAGTTCTATAAATGCTCCACAAGTTACTATATTGCCATAAGATTGCTCCTCCCTCCTTTAAAAATGTTAAGTAGGGCAAACCAAATAAAGACAAAAGCCAATTCCTCCAAGATCTGTTCATCAAAAGCACCTCTCTAGAGGCAACTGCACCATCTCTGACTGACCTGCTCTTCTCTGACTCCATCAGGCCCACACCTACAAAAGCTGCGTGAGGAAGCGTGCCGATGACTTTATGAGCAGCCTCAACACCATAGCATCGAACTGCTCAGCCCACATCTAGGAGTTACACAAACTATGTTTTGGCTCAGAACCTTCCATGATGCCTTCTTAAATATTCTACATTTTCTATTTCTCACTTAAAAACCCACGTTTGTTTTCCCACTGAAATGCTCATACCTTATATAGTCATTATCATAAACAATCGTCTATATGAAACTACAATGATTTTTTTAGGGTTTTTTCAACTCTCTCTGCATCTCATTTATCTAAGGATGCGCTTTCCATCCTCTCTTCTTTACTCAGCAAAACAAGCTACCAAGCTGGAGTTCTTTGCATGTGAACCTATGCCTGATACATCATTTATAACTAGTAAAACCATTTTTTTTTTAAGATTTTATTTATTTATTTATTAGGAAAGAGAGAGAGTGAGAGAGAGAAGGTCAGAGTGAGAAGCGGACTCCCCATGGAGCTGGGAGCCCGATGTGGGACTCGATCCCGGGACTCCGGGATCATGACCTGAGCCAAAGGCAGTCGCTCAACCAACTGCGCCACCCAGGGGCCCCTAGTAAAACCATTTTTAAAGAAAGAGAATATGTCACAATGAGTGAGGTAATTAATTTTTTATGCGATTGACTTTTCAGTTAGCTGTGGTGCCTTTGTTTTGTCAGGATGTAATCATCTACTATTCAAACAGAAATGCAAAGTCATATTAAGTGCAAAGTGTAGATGTCTTAAGTACGCTCTGAAAACGGCAAAGTGTGGTAATCGTTGAAGCTGGATGATGAATTCATGGTGGCTAATTACCATATTCTCTCTCATTGTATTTGTGAAAATTTCCACATTAAAAATTAAGTATAAAAAAATAGAGAGGGGATTCTTGAGTACAGCAAGTCACTCTGGCGTCTACCACTTCACAGGGACCTGTGAACAAATGATCCCTTAAAGTGCACATATTTGGAATTGCTAAACTGTATTTGGATTAATCTCTTACTTCCAGATATCTGTGGTCTGGAACTCTGTGGAAACTGGAAAATCAAGTAATTAGGGGAACCAAATTCCCTTTCCTACAATCCTAATTTTTGAGAACAGAGTCCTCATCATCTTTATCATCCTTATGTCCATGTCACCTGCCCTTCACTGGGCATTTAGCTATCACAGAGGTCACTTGTACATTGTCACTTCTAGTGTTGACTGCTGTGCCACCAACCTTAATCCCCCCAGACTCATTATGAAAAATGTAACTGCTACTTAGAGAAACATGAATGCCACTCTATTTGGTTATGGAGCTCCTGATCCCTGGTCACTTGTCTAGAATCCTCATCATCTAAGAATTCCAGATTTATGTGGAAAACCTGCTAAAATTTCTAGAATTAAAATTTTATGTTGGGGTGATTATGTTGGGGTAAAAAGTAAATTGTGGAACTTTAACAATAATCATTCATTCTTTTAAAGACTTAAAGAGATCCCTTGGTATTTCTTAGCATTTATTGAACATGTTTCATTAATAGGAAATTTTCTCCCTTATTATTTAGTTATATATTTCATACTAGAATTTAGTTTTATAGATCCCTAACTTGATCATTTCCATGGGGGATTATTTACTCCATTATTTAGCTGAGTACTGAAAACATGCCAGACATTCTTTCAAGTGTCGGGTATATAATGATAAACAAATTAAACAGGGAGTTCTAAGGAGCTAATATTTAATACAGAAACAGGCAATAAAAAATAAATAGTATGCCAGATGCTGAGAAGTGCTCTGGAAATAAATAAAGCAGTAAAAGAGGGACAGGGACGCTATAAGGGAGAGCTGATGTTTCATAAAGGGTGATCAAGAAATACTTCATCGATAAGTTATTTTTGACTCCACAGAGTTTTGACGTGAGAAATAAACAATAAAAATATTTGAAGGAAGAATGTTACATACAAAAGGAACAGCAGACGTTTTAATGCAGCAACATACTTAGTGAATTCAAGGAACAACAGGAAGAAGGACAAGGTAATAGAGTGGGCTAGATCCTAGAGACCCCTGAAAGGAAATCGTCTTATAAACTGAGCCAATGGAAGCCATTGCAAAGCTTCCAGCATAGGAATGACAGGACACAATCTATTTACATGGATCCCTCCAGCTACTGTTTTAAGAACAACAGAAAGAAGCAAGGTTAGAAGTAAGGGGACCAGTAAGGAAGCTAATGAACAATCCAGGCCAGAGATCAAGACCAAGTCCACCACAAGAGTAATAAGAACTGGTAGAACTGGTGAGTGGTGATTAAACTCCAGAAATATCTTTAAGACAAGGTCAACAGGATTTACAAATAGAATGTATACAAGGTGTAAGAAATGTCAAGAATGATTTGAAGTTTTCTGATCTGAGAAGAAAATAATTACCATTTGCTGAGAAAGGGAAGACCAGGATGCAGGTAAAGCAGTATGTAGGCCTGGGTTGGTTGCTTCTTACTCTTTTTTTCCCAAATTGCATGAAGTTCACAGGTACATTATAAGAGCCATGAAATAGCAAGGTTTATCACTATCCTCTCAACAAACGTAAGAAAGGGCTTCCAAGAGCATTTCTTTTCTACCCTCTCTATCCCATAATTCTCTCCTAGAACACAGAAATAGAAAACGTGAGTTTGGAAATTTGGCATATCACTTCTGAAAATCTGTGAACTTAAAATATTAAAAACATCTAAGGGCTCTTTTCTTCCTCATGTCAAGTAAATATGTACTCTTTCATCTCCCTCTCCCCTGTCCTGTTTGTCCTTCTCATTGCTCTTTCAGAATTCTAGGTTTGCTCTTTCAAGAAACATAAAGGTCTAAGGACAGATGTGTCTCATTCAGGGCACAGGTTTGTTCCAAGTCACCATGTGGGCCCTAGCACCTGTCCTGAGTTTATATTCCTCTTGTAGGCAGGGATTCTCAAGGTAGTTATCCATAACCAGAAGTCAGAAATCAAAATTACAGACCCTACCATCAACAGGGTGACTTCCCCCAAAACTGAGAGCTAGAGAGACAACTCATTTTTCTGACAGACATCATAAATACTAAGCCACCTCACCAATAATTCACCACCACATTGCTATTTCTCCTTGAAATAAATATACCCAGTGATTCGCCTCTAAGGTACTATTCCTCAATCTTCATTCCCAATATGTGTTTATCTTACTGGGTTTCCTGTGTGTCTCTTGAAAGGCTATGCTTCATCCTGGCTGGCCTCTGTGAGAGCCATTCCCTTCCCTATACAGCCAGGATGGGGGAGTGAGCCCACTGAGACTACAGCAGTCCGTCCACTTGATTGTGAACTTTGACTCTACAGCAAAAACAGTGACTACAAAACAGTTTTCAAAGGGTTACAAGGCGCAACTCATTATGCTAGATAGGGATAAAATGTAGAAAAGGGCTTATGCTCTTGAAGGCATGAAAAACCTCATAATTTTTTTCTGTAGACATACTAATCACTTTAGGTCAGAAAATATTTAGTGTTTTAAGATAGAAGGGAAGATCTATGAGAGCTGAGAGGCTGCAAACTGCCTACAGCTGTCAGAGAAAAGAATGCCTCATGAGAAGCCAAAGTCAAAGTCCCTTCTCAAGGTTCAGATGAGTCCAGTGAAGGTATCACCTGATTTCGGGGCAGAAGCAGGATTGAAATGGCTCCGGAGCCTGTCAAACAGAGAGAAGGAGAGAACTTCAGCGAGAATGAGGTTCCAAGAGCCAGGTCATACCTAGGTAGCCTAGGGTAAAAGTATGTGTCAAATTTTAGGTGTGGTGGTGGGAAGTCAAGCAGGATGGGGTCATAGGTCAAGAAGAAAATCTGGGTTGAACCCGTAGATGGGAGGTAAATACAGCAGGAAGGCAGAAAGCTTGCCTGGCAGGATAGCTTCCTCCTGTGGGATTTCTTCCTGGATTCCTCCTCCCTCAGCTTCATCACCCTGAGCAGAACTGATGTCTCCCTTGGCACCACCACATACTTTGTACACTTAGTGCAAGGACCCACATTGTATGTATTGTATGTATGTTTATGTGCCCAACATCTGGGTACTTCTCATGCACAGTGAAAGTTCAAACAACACTTGTGGAAGTGAGCTGAAGGGGGGGTGCATAAGAACGAAACTGATGGCACCTAGAGTGTCCTCTCAATACAAAGAAACCAGAAGACAACTGTACTAGTTTCTTATGGCTGCTGTAAAAAATAACCACAAACTTGGTTGCCTAAAATAATACATATTTATTCTCTTACAGTTCTGGAAACCATAAATCCATATGTGTGTGTATGTGTATGTTATGTATTTACATGAGTATTTGTGAGCAAACATTTTCTAGATCTGCCCCTAAGGACCAGAAGCAAATACACCCCAGCAACAATGAGCACATCTAGCACCCAGACCTTGATCTCTAATACCATTCCCTCTTTAAACAAAAACAAAAACAAAAGCAAAACAAGCCCACCAAGGCCCCTCAAAAAAGTGGTCAACTTCAGAACTTGAACAATGTGGATTACAAGAAGAACCTGGAATATCTTACACTAAGAAGTAAGGAAGTAGTCAAAAAATGAAGGAACATGTCACAAGACACAGAAGCTCCCAGTGGGACTCCTATTAGTCATATCTATGATACTTTGAGCACTAAAACAATTAAAATAATTATTAATTAATATATTAATTAAAATAATTATTAAAATAATTAATAATGAATTATAAGCTACTGAAAAAGTTGGAATCAACGATCCATTTTCTAATATATAGATGAAGGATGAATCCAATAGGGAAAGAAGGAAACTTGTTTTGCTTAAACAAGTGCAGATGGGAAAATGCAGGAGTGCTGGCACTGGCAGATCACCATTCTGCAGCCTTCCTATTAAAGGTTGGTTCAGCGCCATCAATGGGCACTAAACCAAGGGGGAAATTTTTATTAAATTTGTGTTGTCTCCAAGTGTCTCCCCAACTTGCTTACTAATTACAAGGAAAAAGACAATGGTTATTCAGTGGGGAATTGAACATGTTGACTGAGTTCACAAGTTAATTATCACCATTAAGGGGCAGATGGGCATAATGGACCTTAAGATGCAACACCCTGAAAAGGTAAAACATCACTTCTGAAGTGTTCCAGCCAAGAATATACAACCTGAATGCAAGCATGAGAAAATGTCAGACAAATCCAAAGTTAGAAATATTTTCTTTTAAAAATATTGTATTCTTTAAAAATATCAACACCAGGGCACCTGGGTGGCTCAGTTGGTTAAGTGTCTGCCTTCGACTCAGGTTATGATCTCAAGGTCCTAGGACTGATCCCTGCATTGGGTTCCTTGTTTAGTGAGGAGTCTGTTTCTCCTCCCCCCCCCAACCCTCCCCAACTGCTCATGCTCTCTTCTCTCTCTCTTTCTCAAATAAATAAAATCTTTAAAAAAAAATTTTTTTTAGGGGTGCCTGGGTAGCTCAGTAGGTTAAAGCCTCTGTCTTCGGCTCAGGTCATAATCTCAGGGTCCTGGGATTGAGCCCTGCATTGGGCTCTGTGCTCAACGGGGAGCCTCTTTCCCTCTCTCTCTCTCTGCCTGCCTCTCTGCCTACTTGTGATCTCTCTGTCAAATAAATAAATAAATAAACAAACAAACAAACAAACAAATAAATAAATTTTTTAAACCGTCAATACCATTAAAAGGCAAAGAAAGACCATGGAAATATCCCAGTTTAAAATGCCTGAGAGACATAATAACTAAATGCAACACATTATCCTAAGCTGGATTCTGTAACGGGGGGAAATATAATGAAATTATTAGATCAAATGATGAAATTGAAATATGGAAGATACATTATGCAAAAGTATTGTATTATTGTTGAATTTCCTGAAGTTGGTAACTGTATTGTGTAGATTTTATTTATTTATTTTATTTTAGAGAGAGAGAAAGTGGAGGGGAAGGGAGAGAATCTCAAGCAGACTCCTCGCTGAGCATAGCCTAACAAAAGGTTTGATCTCATGATGCTGAGATCATGACCTGAGCAGAAACCAAAGTCAGTTGCCCAAATGACTAAGCCACCCAGGTGCCCCAGATATCCTTATTCTTAAGAAATAATACAGAAGTATTTAGGGGGAAAAGACTAGGCAATTTACTCCTAAAGGGTTCAGAATAAATGGTACGTGCATATGTATGAGTATATGTGTATGTATATATATGTGTGCATGTCTGTGTGTGTGTGTGTGTGTGTGTGTGTGTGTGTCTCAGGGGGGCACAAGCCAGTAATAAAGCGTATGGAGTAAAATGTTAAGAATAGATGAATTTGATGGGGCACCTGTGTGGCTCAGTGGGTTAAAGCCTGTGCCTTCGGTTCAAGTCATGATTTCAGGGTCCTGGGATTGAGCCCCACATTGGGCTCTCTGCTCAGCAGGGAGCCTGCTTCCCCCTCTCCCTCTGCCTGCCTCTCTGCCTACTTGTGATCTCTCTCTGTGTCAAATAAAATAAATAAAATCTTTTAAAAAATAGATGAATTTGAGTAAAAGATATACAGATATTCTTTGTGCTATTCTTATTCTTGCCATTTTTCTGCGACTATGAAATTATTTCCAAATAAAGTTTTTAAGAAATAGCAGTGTTCACTGTCATTTTTAAGCTATTAGAAGATGTAGCAAAAATTACTGAACCAACAATAGACCTCTCCGAAATGAAAATAATACTGTGAAGAACCTAAAAAAGAAGCATCACTTCAGGCAGATGTTTGTTGACTTTAAACCTTCGATTTTCCAATTATTTCATCATAAAAGTCTGCACACCCAACAGCAACACTCAGGATCTTCACATTACTCCTCGTTCTGAATTCAAGCATGAATGAGTCACTACTAAGTAAACCCATCCCTTACAGAAATCCTTCAAAATAAAGGCTAAAGGTAACAATATATGAAAGATTTTAAAAAAATCCAGTAAAAACTTGGTCTAAAGGACCATAACTCTAAACTGTGGACTGATATTTTATTGGTATTTAGAATATAGAGTTAGCAACCAAAGATATATAAAATCCCTGAATGATAAGGTTGAGGTAGGCTCTAAAAGGACTGCTAATTATTCAAGCCAGGGAACACACAAACTTTACATAGAATGAGACATTTACTTGGCAACTTCTATACTAACCTTGAATGGGAAATTTCTCCTCACAGGTTGGGTTCTCAAAGCAGAGCCTTAAATGAGATTAGGGATGAGATGTAAATTAGGAGTGAACTGTGTATCACATTACCTGTGAAAGGTAGGGGAGGAAGCAGATTGGGCCAGAAGTCAGACTGCAAGCCTGATGAAGCCTTTGCCAGCCCGCTAGGGAGCTCTGAACCAGCAATTGCCCTTCTGAGTTGTCCTGCATCACACAGGCCCGACTGGACATGCCTTTTACTCCTGCCTCACTCAGTCACTGGTTGTAAGATACCCTGGGAAGGACCCACCCTGAGGGGAGGTACTGTCTGCAATGAAGCAGATCCTGAAAGAGCTATCAGCTGGGTAGCTGACCAAGTTTCCCAAGAGCTGGGCAGCGAATCTTGCCTGGAACTTGATGGCACATATCCGTTTCTACCACAGTTCACTCTGTCTGACTCACCTCTACTTCTCCATATATATTCAGGAAGCAACTCCAGGATTTTGACGAACCTCTCTTCTTAAGGGAATCTTAGAAGAGGGACTAACCACAAGCCCCACTGTGGCAGCTGGTCTCAGAGCCACAATTCACACATTATCTCCCTCCCCCACTACCCATTCTAGGTTCCTTCTCCCTTCCAGAGCCACCTCTGCTGGCCTTGCTAGCTTACACGGGGTGGTGTGACCCAGACCCTGAGAGGTCTCCATGATTACTTATTCCGGGTTTGCCAAAATTTGTATTCACAGTTGGCAAAAGGGTGCCAAGATGTACCTAAATGGATCACCCTGGATTCTATACGTTTTTCCACGTCTCTTATTTCTCCCTAATGATCAGTGTCAATTACCCCTGCCAAGAAAGTGACATTTTTTGCCTGCCAGTCTCTGGACACAAGAACGCAAAGTACCCTGGAAGCATCCACAGCTTAGAAGTCAATGAGATGCTTGCTTACTGGATTCCCTGGTTGAAGTGCCCCCATTGTTAGAAATCAGGCTTTTTTCCCTGCAAAGCCCAGAGGCATAGGAATGAGAAGCATGAAGTTCTCCACCAAATCATGGGGAGTAATAATAAATGCAGTCACTACTGCTTCTACTTCCTGATCCCAGAACCCAGTACCACCCAAAGGCATGGTGTCAGGTAAGAGTCTCAGCATTGGTCCCTATTGTTGATTGGACATTGAAAGACAGCCATACCTAAATCAGTAAGTTTGAGTCTAAGCTGTTGGGCCCATATGTAACCTCCATCTCTGCTGCCATGGCCGTTTTGTTCATTTGCCTATTATGACAACGCTGGCTGGTCAATGATGGAGGCTGGTGGCATATACCGTCCAAATCATTTTGTATACTTCTCAGTCTAGTGTTTCTTCCATGGTGGATGCTCTCCAGTGGGTAACATGTGATACGAAAATCTTTACACTTCATGGCCACTCCCATATGTCCATCCACATTTCTCTAGTCCAGAATCCTTGTCACCAAACATCATCTTTTCACTCCCAGCCAGACCATTCACCATGTCCATGAGTCCAATACTTTCTTTTTTAAGTTTTATTTATTTTATTTTAGAGTCAGTTTGTAGTTTTGTGGGGTTTTTAAAATTTAAATTCAATTAATTAGCATATAATGTATTATTTGTTTCAGGGGTACAGGTCTATGATTCGTCATTCTTAGGTAACACCCAGCATTCACCTCAACAAAGTCCATATACTTTCTAATTCAGGTTATTTCTTTCTCTGCAAATAGCAGGAGACCAGGTACACCATCTGAAGTCTTGCCCATTGGGAAAAATTTCCCTTCACTCTATCTTTCAAGCCTGCCTCTTAGGGGACTTTACTGTTGCTGCTCTCTGTTTTCAGCTTGAGCCCATATACCGAGCTGACTCATCTATAAACCAAGCTCAGGCTTTTCCCTCCCCCTTCAGCTGTTTGATTGGAATCCCTAAAACTATCTTAAGCTTGAATTGGAAACAAAGTGATGGTGCAACAGAGATGGATACTTAGGGGCCCAGGCAATGTGCTCCCAGTTTGCTTATGTTTATTGGTCCCAATTGCACTGCTTCTGACTTACAAAGGATTGTTTCAGTATTCACATGGCTTTAGAACTCTGTATCATCTTGCAGATCCTGGCTCTCCAGTCAGCACAGATTCTAGATCTGAAAACCGGCTCAGGTCTAGAAACTAGAAATAAGATGGTGACTTTTTATAATCAACTTAGGGCAATCATCCATGATTTCTTCTTCTCCTCATATAGTTTGAGTGATAGTCCCATTTAGAAACACTGTGTGCTATTAAGCATCTCCATACTTCTCTGCAGGTCAGGCCACCTTGGCTGCCATTCCATTCCTGCCAACTGGAATTATAATGGCAACCCTCTGGTGTCTGGCAGTGAAGTGTCACTACCTGGTCTTCATGTTTCAGGTTTCTGTCGTCTCTACTTTTAGCAGCATGACAGTAGGTCAGGAACAACCTCACCTACTGTCAGCCCTGGCCCATGGAGGACAACTACCATTGAAATTCTTAGTGAATCTGGTGCCCCTCTCACTGGTGCACCTTTGTGGCCTTGGTGAATGGTGTGTCCTCCAGGCCTTCTTGTGAAACCCACTTATCCATCCCAGCGTATCCAAATCCTGAAGGCTTTCAGTCCCTAGCAGTTTGCACTTCCACATTGTTTAATTGTAGGCTATGATTTTTTTTCCACGCTTCAAGAACCCTTCCAAATAATAAATGTTCATCACCTCCCGGGGT
This sequence comes from Nasua narica, assembly GCA_028533885.1. Classification (NCBI taxonomy): domain Eukaryota; kingdom Metazoa; phylum Chordata; class Mammalia; order Carnivora; family Procyonidae; genus Nasua; species Nasua narica. Next base: position 65,095,047 of record CM052802.1, read on the forward strand.
TCATTAAAAACAATTTGGAAAATACAAAAAAAAAAAAAGTAGAAAACCTTATCCATAATCTCACCACATAGAGAAAATAGTTGGTATACTTTCTTCCAGACATTCTTCTGTATGAACCTGCATTTGTATATGTATGGTCAGTCCCAGCTTGGATCTAAACTGAGCACCTTGGGCTCTGTAAGCCCTGGAATCCAACAAAGAGATCTGAAGTAAAGACAACTGATGTAACTCTTTGTAAGTACATATAAGAGAGTGTTAGGGCCTTCTAGGCACAGCAGGTGAGACCGAATTATGCAAATAGAGGCAATAGACAGTGACATTTGTGACACAACCACTCATGAGGCCTCATTTGCACTCATGGGCTAGACTAGTGAAGCCTAGAGAAATTCAGGCCACAAATGCGCTATAAAATAGATATCATACACTATATACTATTTTGTATTCTGCACTTTTAATTTTTAGTAAGTGTTATTTCACATCATCAAAATACTTTAAAAACATAAAGCAGCTGTTCAACCATACCTTTCGGTATGAGCAATCACACAAAGACCAGAATGACCATGGAAATGGGTTTTAGGCATTGACACTTTCACGTGGGCCTCGGAGTGAGGGCTCCAGAGTAACAGAGCAATTCATTTTCTCTTCCTAAGTGAAGCTGGGCTAGAAATATTACAGAGTATGTTTCCTTTTATAAGCAAAAACTGATTTCTAAAGGAGCTTAGGAGGATCACACAATTATTACTCTGTATTGTTCAATGCTTTCATGGGGCTTACATCAATATTCCCTGACAGTGGGCGCCTGGGTGGCTCAGTTGTTTGAGCAACTGCCTTCGGCTCGGGTCATGATCCTTGAGTTCGGGGATCGAGTCCCACATCGGGCTCCCAGCCCCACGGGAAGTCGGCTTCTTCCTCTGGCCTTCTCTCCTCTCGTGCTCTTTCTCACTTTCTCTGTCTCTCAAATAAATAAATAAAATCTTTAAAAAAAAATATTCCCTGACAGTATTTTATGATGCATTTTAGTATTTGCAGTGTTGTTGGTTCAAATTTCTCTGCTCTGTATCCTTACAGAATGTGCTGGCCTTGATAAATAAATGTTAGCTTAGCACTTGAAAAAAAAAACAAACCTGAAATGTCTAGTGTTTAAAAATTCTTATCTAAATTATTCTTATTGTTTCCTCACTCAAGTTTTTTTATTACCAACTATTTGTATGATGTGTGAATAAACTGTTTTTATTTCAAACCCTATTCAAAAGGTGGAAGGAAGAGCCAACTCAAAAATACAAAATGAAAACAGTTAAGTGTGATTCCTAGGGTCACATTTATGAATATACATGCTACTCTGTGACCATGCCACTGCCAAGCTCACAAAGCACACACCTTACAATTTGCTCTCAGCACTCCAACTCTTCACCTGGATTATATGTTTGCTCAGTGTTGAGTTGTATGAGTTATTTGTATATTTGTATAATTATTTTTACATACATATATAAAATTATGTATTATCCCTTAATGAGATATATCATTGGCAAATGTTTTCTCCCATTCAGTAGATTGTCTTCCAGTATTGATGATTTTGTCCTTTTCTGTGCAGTTTTATTTTGATGTAATCCTAATAGTTTATTTTTGCTTCTATTTCCCTTGCCTCAGAAGACATATCTAGAAAAACGTCACTAGGGCCGATATCAGAGAAATTATTGCCTGTGCTCTCTTCTAGGATTTTTGTGGTTTTAGGTCTCACATTTAGGTCTTTAATTGACTTTGAGCTCATTATTGTGGATGCTATAAGAAAGTGGTCCAGTTTCATTCTTTTGCATGTAACTGTCCTGTTTTCCCAATCCCATTTGTTAAAGAGACTGTCTTTTCTTCCATTGCATATTCTTGCCTCTTTTGTTGAAGATTAATTGATCACATAATCATGCATTTATTTCTGGGCTTTCTATTCTCTTCCACTGATCTATAGGTCTATTTTTGTGCCGTATCATACTGTTTTGATTACTACAGCTTTGTAGTATATCTTGAAATCTGGGATTGTGGTTCCTCTAGTTTTGTTCTTTTGCAAGATTGCTTTGGCTATTCAGGGTCTTTTGTGGCTCCATACAAACTTGAGGATTATTTGTGCTGGTTCCCTGAAAAATGCTGTTGGTATTTTGATAGGGATTGCATTAATCTGTAGATTGCTTTGGGTACTATGGACATTTTAACAATATTTGTTCTTCCAATCCATGAGCATGGAATATCATTCCATTTCTTTGTGTCATCTTCAATCTCTTTATCAATGTTTTACAGTTTTCAGAGTAACGAGTCTTTCACTTCCTTGGTTGGGTTTATTACTAGGTATTTTATTATTTTTGATGCAGTTGTAAATGGGATTTTTTAAAATTTCTCTTTTTGCTCCTTCATTATTAGTATATAGAAATGCAACAGATACCTCTATGTTGATTTTGTATCCTATGACCTTACTGAATTTATTTATCAGCTTCAGTAGTTTTCTGATGGAGTCCTTAGGGTTTCCTATAAGCAGTATCATGTCATCTGCAAATAGTAAAAGTTTTACTTCTTCCTTAGCAACTTGGATCCCTTTCATTTCTTTTTCTTGTCTGAGGTATATGACTAGGACTTCCAGTACTATGTTGAATAAAAGTGGTAAGAGTGGACATCCTTGTCTTGTTTCTGATCTTGGGGAAAACTCTCAGTTTTTCACCATTGAGTGTGATGTTAGCTCTGGGTGTTTCATATATGGCCTTTATTTTTTTTTAAGATTTTATTTATTTATTTTGTTGGGAGAGAGAGAGAGAAGGGGAGGGAGCAGGGGGAGGGTCAGAGGAAGAGGGGGAGAATCTCAAGCAGACCGCACTGAGAATGGAACCTGAGGTGGGGCTCCATCTCACAACCCTGAGATCATGACCTGAGCCAAAACCAAGAGTTAGATGCTTAACCAACTGAGCCGCCCAGGTTCCCTTATAGCCTTTATTATGTTGAGGTATGTTGCCTCTAAACCTACTTTGTTGGTTTTTATCATGAGTGGATATTGTACTTTGTCAAATGCATTTTCTGCATCCATTGAAATGATCATATGGTTTTTATCCTTTTTCTTATTAATGTGATGTATCACATTGATTTGCAAATATTGAACTGCCCTTGCATCCCTGGAATAAATCCTCCTGGTCGTGGGGAAAGATCCTTCACAGCAGCATCTAGACAAGTGATTGACCAAACAACTGAGTACCGGAGCCTAGCCACATACAGTTTTACCACCACATTTACTAACCACAGATCAAAAAAAAAAAAAAAAATCTTTTCTGAATGATTCAATACTGAAAAATCCAATTCTATTTCATATCTTTACATAAGTTCTTTTTTGGAGCATTTCATTCAAGATGTCAATGCATTTGGCTGTTTATTTAGAACTGAGAAACTAAAAAAATAAAGTCTCGGTGATTTTGCCCATATCTGATATTAATAAACTGACAATTTATTCTAGCAACTGATTTTGCCTTCATGGCACTTGGATGGCCTTGTTAAAAAATTATTCATTTTCCTGCTCATATGTCAAAGTCCAGCTTAGACATTACCCTATAAAAGGAGTTCTCCTAGATATTCCTAGGTGCAATTATTCTCTTTGCTTCCCATGCCAACCTATATCATTTTATAGAGGCTTGGCTGATATTAGAGTCATTGTGATATGTGTTTGCTCTCCCACTGGATTATAAGATAACACATATGATGAAGGTTAACATGAGCTGAGCCAAAGTGCCTGCCCCACATAGTAAGAAGATATTTAACAAGCATGTACTGTTTCCTTACTCCTGGAAGGAAGCAGTATTTAATTTATCTTCATAGACTTCCATGACCCCAGGAGTGCCATGCATATGCTTAGAAGCACTTGTCAAAGTGGCTCGCATTTAATTCAAAATCATCAGATTCTAAGTGAACTAAAAGTCACATCATGTCTTAGATATATGAACACAGGCTGGGGTTTTTTTTTTTATAAATTATTTTTTTAAAGATCTTATTTATTTGTCAGAGAGAATGAGAGACAGAGAGAGATAAGCAGAGGGAGCAGCAGGCACAGGGGGAAGCAGGTTCCTCATTGAGCAAGGACCTTGATGCAGGCTCTATCCCAGGACCTTGTGATCATGACCTGAGCCAAAGGCAGATGCTTAACTGACTGAGCCACCCAGGTGTCCCATAATGGTGACTAGAAATGTAATATTTAATTGAACACTTGACCCACTGCAGTAACAGCCATTGCACTGACAATAGTGATAGTAGTACTTTACCTAAATTCGTAGGTGCACTATATATGTTTACCATACTCCCTTCACCCTCCTAAAACATTACTTGATTCATAAAAATTATAGTTATTTTGTGCTTCTTAAACAAATACAAACTAGCATACATAGTTTTCTCTTAATGTCACATACCAGATTCCATATTGCATTTATTTGCAACCAAAAAAAATTTGTTCCACTCTTAAATACTGAAATGCAGAAAAAATCCTGCTGCTAACTACTAATACATAATTTGTTTCTACAATTAAACTTTTCTTTTTCTAACATGCTCCTGTTAGAGTCCCTGTTTTGCCTTCTTCTATCAGGGTAATCCTTCTCCCTGTCTTGGTCCTCTCAGCTGCTCTCCTTCGCCCCAAACCTACATGTTCAACTGCCCACAGCATACTCCCCCTTGAACATCTATCTGGCTATATCTGTGAAACCCTTCATCTTCTCAAAGAGAAACAGTATCCGCTCCTTACTCCTCAAGTCATTAATCACTAATGCTATCACTCTTCTCTGGGTCACCCAGACTCATTCAGGCTTAACAGCACAGACATAACCTTCTGTTCTTTCCTCTTCCCTACATCATCACAGGGCTTACCACATTTATTCCATTCTTTATTTCCAGTTTCTCTCCACGTATCTTCCTTTTTTCATACCACTTTGCATATTTCAGATTCTTAGTCATTCCACACATAAGCTAATATAACAGTGTCTAAACTATTTCTAAGACAGTAATTTCATCACATTGTTCTTGTCCCAAAACTTCAATGACTTCTAAACCTCAGAATTTCTCCTAATAATCTCCTTCAAAGATCAGCTTTTCCTTCTGCACGTTCCCTTTTGTTTCCCCCCTTGTACATTTGGCCCAAATTTTTTCTTCCTCCTAAAGCTTTCTTTTGCCTACCCAGCTGGAAAAGACCTCTTCTTCCACAAAATTTAGTTTTTATTATACTCATTTAACAATAATTATTTATTATCTTATTTGCTGTGGTTCAGACTGTCACTGTTGTTTAAATTTCTTCCTGTGTGTCTTGTTTCTCCAACTGGAATGTCAATGCTGAGTCTGAAGAGTAGCCGGGAACCAGAGACTTAAATTTCCCTGCATCTTTTATACACTAAGTCTGGTATTTGACACATAAGTAGACATCAAATAAATAAATACTGCTCTTTTTTTATTATCCCTTTTATTGCTATTAAATATGCTGGTATCAGAATCTAAAATATCAAGTTTCGGCTGGCTTTGAGTAACAGAGTAATAGAGGAGGAAACAAGCTAATCCATTGCCCCCTTTACATACTGTTCATTGCCTTTCAATCAAAGACTTTTGCTCATATTATGAATGTGACTATGAAAGCAGACCGAGACATTGCATCACAAATTTCTCATTAACCATCCCAAGAAGTATAGCATGCTAATGAGGTCTTATTCATCAGAGGTATTTCCTGAAGGAAAAAAGTCTGCACCATTCTTTTATTTTGAAACATGGAATGTTGACCTTTACACATTTGCAGGAATGTGTCATAATAGCTGATGCCGATCACCAGCTTTATTAATATCATAAACCAGATGAAATAGCTGCTCACAAAGCAGAAAACAATGGTCAAAAGTGTCCTCTGCTCATTACAGCCCCTTTAGAAAAATTTACCATCACAATTATTCATTTGTGTTCCATTCCTCTAGGTGATGAGGATGGTGTGGGCTTTAGTTCTGCTTATCACCTCCAGCTGATGCTCTCAGTCTCCCGGCATTGTCATATACCAACTTTGGCAGTGTGGCAGAGCAGTAGGAAAGGAAAGATCACAAAATCGGAGTTAGAAAGACTATCTCAGTCTGAACTGTGATTTGTTATGGGCTGAGTTGTGTCTTCCCTGCCCTCAAAATTGATATGTTCAAACCATAACTCCCTAAACCCAAACTCCAAATGTGACTATATCTGGAGAAAGCATCTCTAAAGAGGTAATTAAGTTTGGGGGCACCTGGGTGGCTCAGTCAATTAAGTGTCCATCTCCTGGTTTCAGCTCAGGTCATGATCTCAGGATTGTGAGATGGAGCCCTGCATCAGGCTCTGCGCTCAGCAGGGAGTCTGCTAGAAATTCTTTCCCTCTGCCCTTCCCCCGCTTTCTCTTGCACCCAAGCTCTCTCCCTCTCTCTCTCAAATAATAAATAAATAAATCTTTTAAAAAATGAAGAGATAATTAAGTTTAAATGTGGTCGTTAGGGTGAGCCTTAATCCAATACAACTGGTGTTCTTATAAGAGGAGGAGATTAGGACATGAACATTCCAAGTGAGAAGACTACCTGAATCCACAGGACGATAGCCATCTACAAGCCAAGGAGGGAGATCTCAGAAGAAACCAACCCTGCTGACACCTTCATCTCAGATTCCTTGTCTCCAGAACTATAAAACAATAAATTCCTATTTAAGCCACCCAATCTGCATTATTTTGTTATGGGAGCACAGCAAACTAACACATGGTCCAAAGGGGCAAAAGAAATGGATACCAAACTAAAGTTTTATATTGGTTTGTTTGCTTTGAATTTATATAAGGGCATTATGAAACTCTTATTAACAATACAAATCCCCTTGATCTTTGAAATTTCAATGAGTCCTGGACTCCCTCCATGAGAGCTAGAAGGTAAGACTATGGAAGAATGAGCAGGAATTGCCTCCAGTGCTCTGGCTTCTGCTGCCTTTTAGGGGTTTCACACTTCTATCTCAAATTCCCACTGAAAGACTTTTGGGTTTTTTTCTACTGCATAACACATAAGGATAGCATCAGTGATTTTCCCGCCTCTTAACTCCTGAGCACATAACCCAATCATAACCAGAAAGAAATAAGCCTTGTTAACTCAAAGCATCATTTTGTTAGCAAAGTCTACTCACTTGATTTTACCCATTGTAAGAGAATCTTGTCTCTAGTAATAAGTAGGGTCCAAATGTCTATATGCAATAATTCCCAAGGGTACCTAGTTGGGTTCTTGACAATGATAAAAGAATTTATCAAAAATCACTTTATCAATTTGAAGTGATGTGAGTGCCTATGTTTATAATATTGTATTTTTCTTTCTTTTTCATATTTTTCTCAAAATAATTTTAGATGACTAAGTCTACACTCCCTAGCTGAAAATGTATACAGATTACATATATTATTAAACCAATATAACAGGATCTATCCAGGGTTCTGACACCTTCTTTGCTTCTTCCACACTAAATATTTGAGATAAATTCCAAATAATGTCCAGGACACATGGTCTGCTCCCAAATGAATCCTCTTCACTGTATTCCTCACTGCCTGAGTTAAAAGGTCTGTGTTTGCATTCAATCCCTAATGTTTTTTTTATTAACCCCAGCAGTGATTTTGTAATGTTGTAACTCTGTCTCTCTAATTTGTACACCCTCTTTTCTGAGTCTCTTTGGCAGTTGCATTCTCTTTGCAGAATTGGGTTTTTTTGTTTTGTTTTATTTTATTTTGTTTTATTGCACTGTGATGATGGAGGAGAAAATTTAAAGCCTGTTTGGTGAGTAAACTCTTCTCTAGCTTCAAGTTAAACTAAAAACAGACTCCCAGTTGCACAATACTTTACATACTTCCTGTGTAATACCATTAAACATCCCCAGGCAGCAGTAGCTTAGAACTTTGCTTCATGCCCAATATCTTCTAGATTATATATAAAATATATACAGGGTATAAAAGAAAATTTTTATTTAAAAAAATCAGTTTATGTTACTAGATAATATATATTCAGCACTTGCCCTTCTCTGAAATTAACAGTAATTTTATTAATGGCATATTCACATAAATTTATTAGTACCATTTGAAATAACATTAAATTGATTATAAGTGTGATAAAGAATATAATAACAAAGGGCTCGATTTAATTTTTAATGGATATTGTAATAGATAACAAGGAAATTAGGTTAAGATGTCAATGAAGAAAGAAAATGGAAGTCTATAATTATGTGGAAATTTAAATATGTGGAAGGTTATCAAAAAATGGGACTGTTAGAAAACGGAACTTCAACAAGCGTATTATATATCAAAGGGCATTCTTCCACAGAGAAGTGCACTGCATTCTACCAATAAAGCCAGTCAATGATAGACAGGCTATGCCCTGAAGCTCACTGTACTGTAGTGTAAATACTATGATCTTAGGTCACCTATCAAGACCAAAGGTGTTGGTGCTAAAGATCATCAAGACTTCTATAACAACAACAACAAAAATGTCAACAATGAACCCAAAGGTGGTTCTCTGACACTTTAGTCAAAACTGTGTCCCATATCTCTGACCTGCCACAGGTGACCTCTCCAGTTAATTCAGCTATGGTTGTGATAAACAACTCTATAAAAGCATGAAGGTGCCTGTGAGTGAGTGTATTTGTCTGGGGGAAAACTTATGGTTAATAAAACTGTTAAACAGGCTGGTAGAGAGGGAAATGTGAAGTTACTAAACAATAGGCGTAAAGTTTCGCTAAGCAAGATGAATAGAGCTCTGCTGTACGGCATTGTACCTATAGTCAATAGTAATGTGCTGTACACTTAGAATTTTAGTAAGAGGGTAGAGCTCATGCTAAATGTTCTTAGTACAGTAACATAGAATTTTTTAAAAAATAATAAATATGCTGAAAACATAATTTTTTGTCTTTGAAGGAAATTCTTAAACTTTTTTTCCCCTGAGATCTTAAATTGCAAAGATATCAGTTGTTATAACAGGCAATATCTCAAATTATCACAATTTCCAAATTCCCCAATGTCCTCCAATGCTGTCTCTAATGGGATAGCGAATTCATCACACTGCATTCATATGAGTCAGGAAAATATAACTTCTTTTCTCTATACAACTGTCTTAATTTTCCTTATATATGTCTACACACCAAATAATATAGAGAAACCTTAAACTCTGTTCAGTGTAATAATTTCAACAGTTCCTTTAGCTACATCCTTCATCACTTTACATAATATGGTTAGTCTCTCAGATTCTACTCCCTCCCTCTGCTCCGCAGAAGTGGAGGGTGAGTAAAAAAATTCATTAAGGTCACAGATAAGACCACCTAGGGAACACCAAGATTTAAGAAGGGCAAAGGAGAATGGAGGGAAAGCAAAGACTGAGTAGAAGCACCAGGTCTAAGCAGCTATTGTGTCTGAATCAGTTTGTCCTGGCTGAGTCCTAAAAGTTTATTAAAAGATAAAATCATCATAGAAAACCTGAAAATGAAAAATCTGAAACAAACAAACAAAAAACCCCAAAGCTGAATTTTTCCTTTCTTGAGTAAAGGAGAGCTCTACTGGTCAGGTAGAGTCTTACTGAGGAAAGCAAACCGCTAATCTTACATACATTTTGGTGGGGATGAGTTTATTTGGGTTTATGTTGGTCACAGGTAAGAGTGGGTTGTCATTAGCCTTTGAAGAATGTTCCTTGGAACATGTTCACCTGCAACTATCGGACTTCCTGTCTGTCGCTGCCTGGTTGGCTTTCAGAGGCATATTTAACGAAGTGAGATGTCACCGGTCAGCTAGAGGTGTTTAAAACCAGCTCTGGAGTTTGCTTGTTAGCACAGTCATAGGACTATCACTGATTAATTTAAAAGTTTAAAACCTGTTCTGGTGATTGTTGCCATGACTAGAGAGGAATTAGACTTTTCCTAAGAGGATGTGGACTTTTGCTACTCTCAAAGTTAAATGCTGCAAAGATCAAGTCAAATCGAGACTGACATGCGTCCATTAGGTTTAGGAATTTCACCTCAGGAGCAATTTCAGGGAGGTAGATAAGGAACTAAACTACTATAATTCTTCACTACCTAGTCATGCTCACAATTTTTTCCAAGAATAGGAAGCAGAAAGCAAAACATTGGATCAAGGAAAAATATAAAAAGGAATGGTAAAGTAAGGCTAGCATTTACTGAAGGCCTGCCATATGCTAGCAGTTGTGCTAGGTACCTGGCATATATTACCTCATTTAATTCTCACAACGACGCCTTAAGACAGCTGTTAGGAGAGATAGTCGCGTTCCCATTTTAGGGAAGATAAAACTCACACTCAGGATATTAAGTGACATTTAATGCCAAGGTTATACCACCAGTGATTGGCAGGGAAATGGCTGGAGGCTGCTGTGAATTCAAAGACTCAGCTTGTGCCACTGTGCCATTGCACCATGCTGTTGCTAAAGAGGAGATGGAGTGAGCTATGCTCCAACTCATGCTTCTCCTCTTAAGCCCTTCCCCCAGCCCCCTGCAAAGCAGTGACCAGGAACACAGATGCAGCTAGGGACTCTAAGAGTATAGACCCTAAGAACAAGAGCCCAGTAAATCCATGGCACTGCTCACACAGGAACAATGATGGAATAGCAGGTATTTCTATTCACTCATTAATTTAAAAAATCTTCAATTTTCTAATCATATAATATAGTAATAATAAAACTACGCTAATAAAACTGTGCAGAACTTGGCCAAGTATCAAGCAAGTTGTTTTCTTGACTGATAGCTACTCATGCATTTGTTTCCTTATAATTATAAAATGACACATTCTATTAAGAGAAATCCACAGATCATAAAATAATGTTAACAACCTTTAGATTGAAATGAGTCATTCAGTGAACAAAATGCATATTGGTAATTTGGTAATCATTTTTTATTATTATTTATGCTTCTTAATCCATCCTGGGATGACACCTTTTTCTTTCTATGTGCTTAGTTACAAACCAGAGAAATACAATATATAATGTTCTTGAGCTCCCAGAACTTTCAGTCTCTGGAGACATGTGGGTTGATCCTGCCTTTTAAAAGACTGATATGCCAGTTCTAAATACAAGTTATTTTAGAGTACCATGCAATGTAACCAGTCACAGAAGAAAACCACCATGGCCTGAGCTAGCTATCCCCTAAAGCCCCATCCATGGGGATTTCTCACGTCTCCTCAGGAAGCACTGCCACCAGTTATTTGCTTATTGAACCATTTACCTCCTGGCTGTGTCTTGGGATGATGGTCAGGCATTCAGCTACATAGTAGAACAGTCTATCTTCTCATCAGTAATTACAGTTTCAAATACAAAAGACAACTTGAGTTTTATACCGGCAAGTGGGAAATACTCCTTTTGTGTTCCTTATCATGAAGTTCAAATGTCCACAAAATAGTGTGGAATATATAAGCTGTTTTGGTATACAAAGAAATTTTCTGTAACAATTTTTAATCACGGCATTTCACTTTGATTATGCATTTATAGCATGTTAGAAAGAGGCCAGAGAAAACAAAAAATGTGAACATCTATAATGAATTCAGTAGGAATTATTCACTGAAATGTTCCACCCTCATAATTAAAAACTACCACTCAGTCCCACCAAGTTGTTTATGAATTAGCTGAGAATTTTCCTATTTAAATTAATACAGCCATCTTTCAATGTATGTCCTATGGGGATATAATCCTTCTATGGCTCAGTAGCTCCAGATGGACCCCTGTTGGCCCCTCTAAAATGATTAATTCTACTACACGGTGTGGAGAATAAGGTTTTTTTTTTTTTTTTTTTAAATCACCAAAAGCAAATCCCTGTATCCAAAGGCAACACACGTCTTTGTAAGAGAACAAACAGTTTGTTCTGCACCTAGACGATAACCGAAGGAAAAGATCTCTGGCTGTATAAGCTAGACAATGTGACACTGGCTGCTGGTAGCAGATGGGTCCACGGATTTCATGCAGCAGACAGGCACTCTGGGACAGCTGAGGGAAGGTTCTCCAGGATCATCAACAGGGAAAAGACATATAGTGGGATGAGAGAGGCAGCACTCCTTAAACCAGAGAGAGGCCTGAATGGGGAAAAATGATTCCTAAGAAACAATGGGTATAAGTGAGGTTGATTATTGATTAGCAGGGCCAATCCCAAAATGGAAGAGAGCTCTCCCCTCAGTGTGGTTCTAAATTAATTCCAGCAGGAGACCTGAAGGGATAAAATCTAGCCAGGACTGAGCATTATCAGTGTAACCTGGTCTCAACAGTTCATCTGGTTCTCCCTCATGAAATGCAAAGTTTCAGCAAGGCTTTCTCCTCCTCCAAATAGAGACAGCAACAGATCAAAGACCCCAGGCCTCGTAGGGGTCCCTCCACCAGTGAAAGCAAATGTCTGAGATCCACAATTCCTTGAAGATAATTCCAATAGCTACAATGCAAGCTGTCCATACAAAATTTTTCCCGGGTTGACCTTTTTGAAAACCAGAGTCCTGGGGAGAAAAGAAGTCACTATTTAATATGTCACAGAGGGAGGGGATGGTAAGAAAAAAACCATATAACCAATATCAGGCAGCAACTGAATAGAGACCCAGGTGAAGATTCCACTTGACGGTCTTAAAAGTTCAGTTGGGAAAGCATTTTTCCCTTAGACAAGAGAGAAAGAAAGCTTTTTGTTTTTAAATTTATTGTTATTTCCAAATATTACACCTAACAAATGCAGCCATGTAACCAGACAAATAAAAAATGAAGCAAAAATAAAAAATCTGAGCTCCTCAAAAGACAAATACGGTTAAAAGTACACTGAGCTAGGAACTAAAAAGCCAAACCAAACTCCTTTGATCGATTTTTAGTTCTAACCCCCTCATCTCTGAACCGTGTAACATTTTAAGTGCTGAATAACTTAAAATTCACTGGTACCTGGTTCCAAAAAGGTTGTTCTCATCGTATGTCTTTGGTTCTCACTTTGCTATTCTCTGGAAAAACATATCTTTTCATATTTGTCTTTACGTGGATGCTATATATAGAATGGAATAGGAATAGATGTACTTCAAATCTGTGCCAAGACTGAGACAAAAAAGGAAGTTCGGTTTTACTGTATTTGTATTACTCACTCATCTGTTTCATTCCTCACATTTCTGACATAAAATGGAATCATTTAATGCTCTCTTCAGATTATCTTATGAAACTACTATCAGTGTTAAAAGAAGGACCACAATGTTAACAAATTACCCAGCAGAGGTTTTCTCCAGTATTTAGTGTCAAATGCAGTGGTCCCTTGGCTGGTCATTAACCCCCAGGAATGGTCTAGCAGTCTTCATTTACTTCTGCTTTAGTTAAGCCTTTATCTATTCCTCAGGTGTTCCTGATGAGCATTAGCATAACTTGATATTGTTTCTGTTAGTACCTGTCATCTATGTAAAATTCACTAAATATGTACCAAGAAGAGTTAATTAGCTGCCCTTTTCTTGAAGCTGTATTATTTGTCACAGCTAAAGATACTAAGATATTCCTAGTAGCCCTTGAACGAGAAATTCTGTATAGTTTCTCCATTAAGCTACAGCACGGAGGAGTGGATAATGCATCGGAGTCAAGCCTGCACCAGCCTCCACACTCCTCTCAGCCCTCACTAAGCTGTCAAGAATCTGACAACACTCTGACATGTGTGACCCCCTCTGGCCCCAGCTGACTTCCCTCTATACAAGACTCAGGCTCTCTCTTCTTTTCTGTTCCAGTTCTTTCCTCCTCTTTTAAGCCCTCTCCTTTTGGTCCTCTCCTCTTCTCTTCGACCTTCTCCCTCCATGAGACAAAGGACTGTCACTCAGTTGGTGTTGAGGCTCACCACAGACCTATGATGTGAGTAGGAAAATGACTCTGAACAATGCTGAGATTTGCTTAGATTTTGCTGGGACTTTGGGTTTTGCTTAGATTTTCTTACCATTTAAACACTCACTTGCCATTTAAATTCAAAGATGTTGTCTGCTTCAGATAAGTATAAAATATCCTGAGTGACTACAAATGTAAATGGCAGAGTTAGTAACTCACAGCTTCAAAGTATATCCATTAATGACAAAGCATGGATTGCCAACTTGTAGATTTGCAACACAGGTAGATATTCATCTATAAATAGAAGCTTTAGGAAGCCTCCTTTAAAATAAGAACTCATCTTACTGAAATTAAAATACTCTGTTTTTATTAACTTTGAAAATCCCCATTAGCTGAAGGAACCAAATCACTGGAGTTTATCATAGTCCATGGTGTTTTAATAGTAAGGTATGGATGGCTATGACTGACTCTTTATGGGGAGCTTCATCATCACATAAAGCTGAGGAAGTGAGAATTTCACCCTATTTTTAAACTGGACTGTCATAATTTTTTACACCTTCTTCAATACAGTGCATCTGAAAACTAGATTTATAAAAATAAATCCTTGTAGAAAGAAAAGTTTTAGACTATATCTCTCTGCAGTATTGCAAAGTGTCTCAGTCACATGAGGTGCTGTGGCCACACCACCACCTAAAGTATCTGAGGAAGATGATCCATGATGGTCATTGTATTATTGACTCTTTTATTATTATTATTTTAGGATTTCATTGTGGTAAATCCTGATTTTATAGTAAATCCTCGTTCATTCATCCTTTTTCTTTTTGCATATTCCAGAGTCATTCTTGACCTGCCTTTATTGTCATTTTGGTTATGTCCCCAGAGTTTGATAACTGGTTTTCCGTGGTGTGTAATTCTATAAATGTGGTTGGAAGTATCACCAGGATAGAGATATGACCATTGACTTTGGCAACATAAAAATAATTCATGACTTTGACAAGAGTAGTTGTAATAGAATAAAAGGAACAGAAGTTCAATGAGAGTAGATAAAGGAGAAAACAGGAAGTAGAAAAAGAAATACTGTGAAAAACTATGCTGGGATAAGGATCAAATAAATGAGACCATAATTGGAAGGGGATATATAACAGGATTTTTTAAAGACAGGATATCCTGAGGTACATTTGCATATAGAGCTATTTATATATATTAAAATCCATAGAAATATCTATTTTATTGTTTTTTATAAGAAAAAGAAGGAAAAAGAGGAGGAGCAAGGCCAAACACAAATGAGCTAAGGGCCATTAAATAAGAATTCAAGTATCCACCTCTAAAGAAACAGAAAAAGAAAAACTTTAGAAATTCTTAAAATACTAAGTTGTTCCCACTTCCACAAAAATGACATAAAACAAGTATTTAGAGTCTAATCTCAGCAAAAGAACCCCTTCCCCTTACACCAACAAGCTGATCTTTTTTTTTTTTTAAAGATTTTTTATTTTATTTATTAGAGAGAGAGACTGAGAATGAGAGGAGAGAAGGTCAGAGGGAGAAGCAGACTTCCCGCAGAGCCGGGAGTCCAACATGGGACTCGATTCCGGGCCTCCGGGACCATGACCCGAGCCGAAGGCAGTCGCCCAACCAACTGAGCCACCCAGGCGCCCCTGATCTTTCTAGCTTAAAATCTTACTGTCAGATTTAAAACTTGCCATTCCTGAGAAACAGTCATTCAAAAACAGTGTTGAATTGCTACAGTTCTGAGCCCTCAAATAATTGTAGTAGGACTAACAAGGGTCCCAAAGAACATTTGAATTTAATAGGGGAAGTAAGACTGAGACACACAAAATTAAACACCAACAGAGACAAAAATACAAGGTATGTCACAAGCTGGTTTTGAGAAGTTGGTGTAATAAGCATTTGGGGGGCCTTTGCCCTGGTTACAGGAGGATCCGAAGAGGCTCCTTGTAGGTGGGAGTGACGTTTGATCGGCATACTGAAGGAGGATAGAATTTGACTAGGTGGTAACAACTTATATACTGGCATATTGAATAAAGAGACCAGCCTGAGCAAGCACATAACAGGGAACCAGATGCCTGATGGGGAACGATAAATAAGCCAACCAGCCAGAGCAGGAAGGGCATCTGGCACAGAGTGGCAGGTTGAATCCAATAAAGAAACAGTAGAGTGGTTTCCAGAACATAACCATGGGCAATTTATTTCATGTAATATTTGACAAAATTATATTCTACTCTAATAAAGGGAGATTTTAGTTCTTACAGTTCTCAGTGATTAAATTTGACACAAATCTTACACACTTAATATATTTGAAGGCTACCTCCCTAAATGGCGTATGTTTGTGTTCTTAGGAAGGTGGCTGTCTGACAAAGTTTTCGTTTCCCCTTATCTGAAATGGTGCCTACAGTTTGTAGGTTCTTATTCTTTGATTATTAACAACTTGAAAAATATTCCATTTGTTTCATAGTTCATCATTAGTAAGGTCCCACAAATTTATTAGGAATGCTGTCAAATTTGGGAAAATTTTCTTTAAGGTTTTTGCCACTGGTAGTTGTGGTGGTAATGATGTGTGTGTGTGTGTGTGTGTGTGTGTGTGTGTGTGTGTTGTTCTTCATATCCAGGCTCTAATACCAGAGAGATTCTCTCATATATTAGCTTTTGGTTCTTCTATACATTTCAGAGCTTATTTCTCCTCCACTCTCAATGTACATCTAGAGTTGGGTGCGACAAGACATCACAACATGACTTCTAGCCCTGCTCCTTTGTAATTCAGCACAAGGAGTGGGAGCATGGTCCTGGAAGCTCTTTCTCCACCAGGACAGCTAACAATAGCTAATCTAGAGTTTAAAATGACTGCAAGCCATATAAATACATCCCACAAACACCAAGTGAAATCAAATTCCCCTCAACTGGATCCCAAAATACCTGCAGCCACTCCAGCATCACTCAGTGTGAAAGGAAGTGCGACAGGGCTCAGTATAAGTGGAAGGAGACCACAGTGTTAACTAATTAAGGTTAAAATGACAACTTTTACAAATTGTACAAATTAGTATGACCATGTGAACACATACTGAGGCCCCTCTGTGTCTTAAAGGGGGCCCCGCAAAAAAGGGGCACTGAAGTTCAAGCTTAATAGCATCATATTAACTCCATCTCTGAGTATCTGATTTAAACAGTAAAATGGATAAAAAAATTAAATTCTCTAGCTTTCTTTATTCAGCCAAGAGTGAATTTGTTGAGAGAGCCATTTGTTCAATAGAATACTTGATACTTAAAGAATACAAATTACTAGAATACCTGATCCTTGACAAGGCAATCAGGACATACACACATAAAAAACAACTAGAATAACTCCTGATGAATTACTGCTTACTTTGGCCATATTAAAACATAGAAGTGACAAAAGGGTGGGGCGCCCTAAAGTTAGCTGGTAGTGGTGGGAAGGTCAGGGAAATCACCCATAAGGAGATATAATTTGAGCTGACCCTGGGAGATGTAAATGCAATCAACCACGATGGGACAGGTCTGAGAACAGAGCTCTGTTTTACATCTTGCCTCTGCAGCTCTGAAAGGAGAAGGGGGTGGGGAATCTATCAACATGTCAAAATACATTAAGAGTATCTGCCTTTGTATTCTAGGAGTTACTGTACCCAACTCTTTTTCAATAGGACAATGTCTCCATTTAATAGTAGTCTACAGACAGGGCAGCAGAGATTGGCAATCAACATCCATTTCTATTATATAAGTTTTTAGTGTAAAAGATTTCTTTGTATCGACATAAGAAAAGCAATGCTAGCATGGGCTGTAGGCCAGACTATGGAGAAAGGCCCCATTATGTTGAATTGGATGTTAGAATGGTATTTGATGAATTGGTGATTCTATCTGTGGGGCTTGGCACTCTTGGAAACTAGCACTTTTCCATAACTTTTTTTTATCCCTCCACTTTGAAACACTCTTGTCCCCAGACATCATTTGGCTGGTGTCAAGCAGATTGTCAAAATTATTGTTTACAATACTGATATCCTCGGAGCTGTCTTTATAGATTTTTTTTCCTAAGAGGATTTTGAAATAATACCAGTGCACAGTTAAAATCGAACAACCATCTCCCAAACTTCCAATAATCAAGTTTTAATGTGATCTTCATTTCATTCCATAAATAACACCTTTTATGACTTACTTAAAGAATGTAATAAAAGAAACACAAGAGACAAATGTGAAAGGATTCATGTTTACCATTTGAATATTTCTCCTTGAAAACAGAGTTGCCATCATCTCAGGTGTATCTCTTTAATCAGATCTTGCCTGTGACAAGGAACAATATAGTTTATAGAACCCACTCCTTCCTTTTCCCTTTCTCTTTTAGGATTACAAACTAAAGCTGAAGTAAATTTAAAGTAATCCTAAAAAGTTAAAAATAAGGCCAGAATTGCTTGGGATCTAATGTTGAAAGAAAAGCATGCCAGAGAAGGGAAGTTTAAAAAAAAAAAAAAAAGCAGTCTTTGGTTAAATGAACAGAAAGGTCAATCATTTACATGTTAGTAACCTTTCAGGAAGAACTATTGAATTTATGTGACAGAACTACTGTCATGAAATGTATGGTTTGCTCAAATATTGGAGAGATGCAAAAAATAAGAACTCTTTCTTTAATTAACCGGTAAATTTAAGTCAA
>CM052802.1:65114038-65154647 GCA_028533885.1 Nasua narica
GTTCCCCTTTCTCCACATCCTCTCCAGCATTTGTTGTAAACAGATATTCTTGAACAATTTATCATCTCCAGGTTATCTGCAATGATGCTTTTTCTGATTTTAGGGCCATGAAATATTTTAATTATATTTAATTACAAATACAAATATATAAATTTATATTTATAAATTTATAAATATATTTTATATAAGATATAAATATATTAATTATGGTTATTAACTTACAGTGTAATTGAAAATGCAAATTAATAAGGATTTTATGTTATAGTAAATTTTAATTAAAAATAGGTAATGGGGTCATTATATGCATTTGTGAAAAGATCTTTAAGACTGCTTTCGTTTATTCATTCAAAAATATTTTAATATTCCATGGTATGTTTTAAAAACTCAGTAGTCTTTAAAATGCAGTAAATACCAGTGGTATTCTCCCCTTTTTCCCCCACCTCTCATCCTACTTTCTAGAAGTCACTTCTTTAACTCTTTTAGCTATTTTCCATGGTATTAATCTATTTTTCTGAATAACGTAGATATTTTGCTATTTTCTGAACTTATCGAACACATTGTCTATTGAACTTAGCTCATCTGTGGAGAAGGGCTATTTGTGTGTGGTTGTTTGGATGAGATAATAAGCTTCTGAAAAGATTATACAAATATTAGCCAGGATACAAAGGAACTGCAACTCTCACACACTGCTAGTGGGAATGTAAAATGGTGCAAGTGCTTTGGAAGAAATTTGGCCATTTCTTAAAAAGTTAAATGTATACCTACCATATGATCCAGCCATTCCTTGCCTGGATATTTACCCAAGAGAAAGGAAAGCATGTGTCATACGGACTGTACATGAAGGTTCATAGCAGCTTTATTTGTAGTAGCCCCCAACAGGAAATAGCCCAAATGTCTGTCAGCAAGTGACTAGAAACAAACTATGGTACATCCACTGAAGAAATAGTACTCAGTAATAAAAAGAAATCAACTACTGATACAAACTTACAATGTGGTTGACTCTGAGGTATTTATGTTGAGTGAAAGGATGTAGACAAAAAAGAGAACACACTTTAGAATTCCATTTGTGTAGAATTCTAAGAAATGCCAACTATTTATGGTTGACAAGAAAGCAGATCATTGGTTGCCTGGAAATTAGGAGGAGGAAAAGGAAGATTACAAAGGAACATGAGAAAATTTGGGGGGATGAGGGATATGTTCATTATCTTGATTGTGGACTTAGTTCTGTGACTGTATACATATGTCAGAAACTACAAGCTGTATGCTTCACATATATGCTATTAATTATTTATGAAGTATACCTCAATAAAACTTTTGAAACTTATTTCAAAAACTCTAAAAATATCTCTTATGCATGCAGCCTAAAAAATTTGCACTAGCTGTGTCCATCCATAATTACTATGTTTTACTTTTTCCAGAACGATTTTCATCTCATTCTTATTGCCACACTTTCTGAATTATATTCAAATACAAGCTTATATTTGGTTAACTTTCTGAGCTTTTATGCTGAGCAGTGAGCAGTACGCTTAGGTGTTTTCACTTGCATTATATTATTTATACATGTCTGAATATGTACATTTAGCTTAGCCTTTATCTTTTTAATGCTCTGCTAACATTGGACCTTAACTGTCCCATACATGGCTTTTAGTCCTGCCTCCAGATCTGTGTTCAAGTTCTCTCTGCATAGAAATTCCACTCCATCCTGGTTTCCAGTCCTTATTGTTAGTAGTAGTATTTTATTAAAGACCTATCAGAAGTCCTTATTCTTCTAAGAAGCATAATCATACTATCTCACAATTAATTCTTTTTTCCCTATTTAACAGTCTGCCTAGTATTAGTGCCATTGGTGTGTATATGTGAAGTTCTGTATCCTATTATGCTATGAACACTGGAGAGAAAGATTCTCATTATTCTTCATATTTCCAACCAGTCCTTGAATATGGGGGACACTAAACACATATTTGTGGAATTGAATTTCTACTCTTAATGGACATCTACTACTATCTGCTATCTTTTGCGTTCTATCTGCAAGGATCCCTCACCCTTCTAAGACTGTGTTTTGTGGAATTTAAAATAAAGAGCAAATTTTAAAATAGTTTTTTTAAGGTTAGTTTCTTGATTTCATCTTCTGCTTTCTCCAATTTTTTTAAAACCCTGAATATGTGAAGACATTTTTTAGTTTCCAAAGAAGCCTGAGGCTTAAAATATAAGTCTTACATGTAAAATATGTCTTCAACAATTTTCTGTGGACCACAGAAACTCACATGGCACCAGACAGTGCTTTTATTTGCTGCTGTTCTGTTCTCTGAAGAGTGGCTTTCACATCAGGACACCTCAGTGCAATTCTTCTCAAAATCAGGTATTTGCCAGGTTGTCCTTCTGACTTTTGTTCTACAACGTGTTTCTTTTAAAATCATTTTTCCCCGGACCATTTGGTTAGTTTTGCTATTAAAATTAGATAAAGGAGAAGAATAGGACCTTACTTGTTGTAAAAGTTAAATAAATGTTTATATCGTGAATGAATGAATGAATGAATGAATAGTAGTTTTTATGCAGAAAGTCATTGCCATCTAGAGAAATTTCATTCATTCATTGCCTAGAATGTTAAGGTGAGAGAATCGAATCAAAATCAAGTCAAATTATGTTTTGGGATATGTTTTAATGAAGACTCAGAATCAGAGAATCTGTTTTCGAGCCTTCCCTCAAAATTCACCATCTGCGGTGTCCACATTGGAAATGCGCTAATTTCCTGGGTGAATGTATTATTAGTTTTGAGTAGACTGTTAGATCAGAAATAAAAAGGAATCCCTACCTCCTTTCTCGCAACTCTAGACATATGTATCCAGCTTCCTACTTACATATCTACTTGGACGTCTAAAACACATCTCAAACTTGATGTGTTCAAAACAGAGCTCCTAATCTTTCCCCCTCCAACCTGTTCCACTTACAATTTTCCCATCTGTATTGATGATCATTTCTCAGGCGACTAGCCTTAGAGTCATCCCTGAGTCCTCTTTTTGGCTTCCTCTCACTGATTCTTACCCCCTCCATGGTACTACACACATCTAAGCTATCACGATATCTTTCCTGGATTATGGCACTTGCCTTTTAACAGGTTTCCTGTTTGTCTCTCTTAGCCCCTAGAGTTTACTCTCTTTGCTGCAGGTCAAATGATCCCCTTAAAATGTGCATCATATCAGGGCACCCCCTCTGCTCAAACCCCTCAAATGACTCCCCATCTCACTCAAGTCAGAGCCAAAGTCCCCTCCATGGCCCACAGGCCCTTCAAAGTCTCACTGCCCCCGACAGCCCTCTGACCTCCTCTCCTATGACTCATTTCAGTCTGTCCTCCCAACTGGCCTCTGCTTTCCTCCAACATGCCAGGGGTGTCCTACCTGAGAGCCTGTGCTGCAGTTGTTCCCTCTGCCTAGGCCCTTCTTTTTCCTATGTCTGCTTGGCTAATTTTCTTTTTGAAAGATTTTATTTACTTATTTGACAGAGACACAGCAAGAGAGGGAACACAAGCACGGGGGTTAGGAGAGCGCTGCTGAGCAGGGAG
Organism: Nasua narica; assembly: GCA_028533885.1. Classification (NCBI taxonomy): domain Eukaryota; kingdom Metazoa; phylum Chordata; class Mammalia; order Carnivora; family Procyonidae; genus Nasua; species Nasua narica. Next base: position 65,117,598 of record CM052802.1, read on the forward strand.
CCCAATGCGGGGCTCATCCCAGGACTCCAAAATCATGACCTGAGCTGAAGGCAGATGCTTAAGGACTGAGCCACCCAGGCACCCTGGTAATTTTCTTACCTAATCTTTTGTGTATAGTTAAATGTACCTTTGTCCAAAGACTGAAAGGAAGTAAAGAAAACAAAGGCCTTAGAAAGTGATCTGAAATTTACCAGGGAGAAAATCTTTGGGTGAGAGGTTGTTATGCTACAATGTTGCAGTGTAGGGAGTATGGAAGATCTGACTACTTTGTTTAATGAAGCTTTGAGATTCTTTTTTTTTTTTTTTAAAGATTTTATTCATTTATTTATTTGACAGAGAGGGAGAGAGAGAGAGAGAGATCACAAGTAGGCAGAGAGGCAGGCAGAGAGAGAGGGGGAAGCAGGCTCCCTGCTGAGCAGAGCCCGATGTGGGGCTCGATCCCACGACCCTGAGATCAGGACCTGAGCCGAAGGCAGAGGCTTTACCGCACTGAGCCACCCAGGTGCCCCAGCTTTGAGATTCTTTTGCAATGTCTCTGGGTCCCCTACTGTGAAAATGGCAGGACAATATGGAAACTAGAAATTCTGAGTAATCATAACTAGAAAGAACAGAACCCAACAACTGGTAAAGGCTATTAGATATTAGTGAAACACATTCATTTGGCAGTGGAAGCAGAATGGGAAACAAAGGAAGTTATTTGCTGGCAGTCTTTATGTGCTGTTGCTGAGTAACAGGTTGCACATTTCCAGTCACTCTGAGAAGGATCAGCCGTGCCAACACCATTGGGAGGGCTCACCAGATGCTAAGTAGCCACCCGGGAGAGTGAAACATAACTCAACAACCAACACCCCATTTGTTTAAAGAAACCTTTCAGACAATCTCAATTGAGAATGCAAAGAGCAGAGGAATGTCAGAACCACTACTGATGTCAGTCCCTGAAGCCCTGATCTTTACTCCCTGGCATAAAGTAGGAAAAGAAAAATACCAGAATTTTTTCAAACATGATTTTTATAAATACGTATTTGTCATTACCTTGTAACAACAATAACAACAAAATTATATTTAATTACTTACCTACCCTTCAAATTTGGATTTTTGTGATCAAAAGAGCAGCCATAAAAGCTCATTCAATCCCAGGGTTGTTTTTCTTTTGGCTGGTGTATGGAGGAGAATCAAGACTGGGAGACGCTAATTACAAGAATGGGGATGAATGTGGGCGAGAAATAAGTTTGATTATATTCACAATTACTCTTAAAACCCAAAGCTATTTTTTTATTTACTATGAGATGGACAGTGGCACTGCATGTGAATATTTACATAGAATTCTATCCTACATGTAAGTTCTATTTACATAGAATTTGATGGCATAATATTTGATTAAGAACAGTGATCAAAAAAAAGAACAGTGATCAGTCATAACATAAATAATGACTGTAGGAAAGTAAAGACTAGAATGGGAAACTGAATTAATCTTTCTTCAGTGAGAAAGTTCATGATTTCCAATGAGGTTTTTTTTGTTGTTGTTGTTTTTTCATTTATGTAGAATTCAGAAGATGTTCCTTGATTCTCTTTCCCAATGAACCAAGGGTTGCAGTTCTACCTTCCCTCCTTGAAGTCCTTTTTTCTTTTGGAGCCAGCTCCATAGCCTTCCCTTATCCTCTTATGATATACCATATATCTGTTGCCTAGCTTGATTTAATCTTTCCAATTTCTGATCATTCTTTTCTCTAGAGAATTTGTTCCAGAACCTGCTGGACTATCTGACATCTCTTATTTCTTTTAATTTTTTAAATTAACATATAATGTATTATTTGCCCCAGGGTACATGTCTGTGAATCATTAGACTTAACACATTTCACAGCACTTACCATAGCACATACCCTCCCCAATGTCTCATTTTTTAAAGTTGCTTTTGTCTCTCCATTTGAAATGACACACTTCACCTTTCCACTTAGGTAGATGTCCAGTCTCAAGTTCACAGTGATTAAGCCCTTAGTCCAACCATTAAAAGTTCTCATAGAATAGAATTGGATTAAAAAAAGGGTGGGGGGCAAGCTGATACAATTACAAGCCAGGAAACTTTTTTTTTTTAGATTATATTTATTTATTTGACAGATAGAGATCACAGGTAGGCAGAGAGGCAGGCGGGGGCGGGGGGGGGGAAGCAGGCTCCCCACTGAGCAGAGAGCCCAATGCGGGGCTTGATCCCAGGACCCTGAGATCATGACCTGAGCAGAAGGCAGAAGCTTTAACCCACTGAGCCACCCAGGTGCCTCAAGCCAGGAAACTTTTTTTTTTTTAAAGATTTTATTTATTTATTTGAGATAGAGACAGAGCATGAGAGGGGAGAAGGTCAGAGGGAGAAGCAGACTCCCCATGGAGCTGGGAGCCTGATGTGGGACTCTATCCCAGGACCCCGGGATCATGACCTGAGCCGAAGGCAGTTGCTTAACCAACTGAGCCACCCAGGTGCCCCAAGCCAGGAAACTTTTTAAGGACACTTTCATGACACGGTCTTTGTTCATGTAACAAATGAAACTAGTATTTATTTGAAGATAGTGGTGTGTTGGTAAATATTTAACAAGGCAAGGGAAGGGGTAGGATGAGAGATCTATAAGCTTATTGGTGCAGGGACTAGCGTGGGACACTTGCACAACCCTGAGAGTGAGTGCCTCCTTTAAGTTTTGTGCCTACACTTGGCCCTGATGAACATATATGCTTACATATGCTTATTATGGATTAACTGATACCAAGAATGCATAGCACACGATTTACCATAATAATATACAATATTTTTATTGTAAATTTCAAATAGCCAATGAATTCTTAAATAATACTTTTATAGACTTTTAAGTAAATATTTTATTCTGAAATAATTTCAGACTCCCCAAGAAATTGCAAAACTAGTGCAGTGAGTTCTCGTGTACCCTTCGCTCAGCTTCTCTCAATGATCATTTGGCACTTTTGTTGGTGAAACCCTGATACAGTGTTCAGTCCAACACTGAAGAGAGCGCCTCTCAGAAGGCAAGGCTGCATCCGGGTGACCGACGTGGTAACCGTGATCCCAGCTACAGACGTGAAAACAGCTCCGTAGCCCTGGCCTTAATACCATCACCAGGAACCATACACAAAAAAACCAAGGACAAATGACGCCCACCCACGAGTTATAGCCGTTCCGACCTCAGTCCTGGCTGTGTACTCTGAGGTGGCCCCCAAACCAGCTTCAGCTCCTCTCAGCCGTTGGAGGTGGGCCCACCGAACTCTTGCGGATGGTAGATTTCTGAAAGGGGTAAGCCGGCTCTCAACGCTCCCAGTCGCACTCCACCAGCAGTCTTGCCAGTGCAGGGACCCAGGGAGAAATACTTCTGCTTCCCAGGGTATCCTGAAACAGTCCTACTCTCAGCTCCAGCCTCAACAGTCATGGTCAGGATGCAATCCAGTCTGCCCAGGGCGCTGCTCATTCATGCTGTAAGAGCCAGGCTGCAGACCTCTATCTTGGCTGTAAAACCTGAAACAGCTTTGGAGTTCAGCCCTCTCAGCCATGGTCCGGGGCCAGCTCTGTCAACCCAGGAGCCTGGCCAGTGATCAGGCAGGATCCCTTCCAGGGACCTGGCAGGGGCTACACCCACTTTACACTAGTGCAAAACATTTTATCTTTTCAAAGTAAATATGTGTGCCCTCAATATAGGAGCACCTAAATATTTAAGGCCAATGTTAACACAACTGAAGAAATAGGCAGCAATATAGTAATAATAGAGGACTTCAATACCTAACTTTCAAATTTGAATACATCATCCAGGGAGAAAATTAAAAAGGAAATGGCCTGAATAATGCTATAGACCAAATGGACTTAAGAGATATACACAGAACATGCCATCCAACCTTACCCAAATACACATTCTTTTTAAGTGTGCACAGAATATTCTCTAGGATAGATTTTATGCAAGCCCACAAAACAAGCTTTAACAAATATAAAGGAGATTGAAATCATAAGAGGCATCTGTGAGGCATGCCATCACTCTCAGCCCCCATAAAAGCAGAACCCCAGGCCATGTACTCACAACCCCTGTCTCCCATAACCTTTCTTTTCTTTTCTTTCTTTTTTTTTTTTTTTGACAAAGAGAGATCACAAGCAGGCAGAGAGGCAGGCAGAGAGAGAAGGGGAAGCAGGTTCCCCACTAAGCAGAGAGCCCGATGCAGGGGTTGGTCTCAGGACCCTGAGATCATGACCTGAGCTGAAGGCAGGGGCTTTAACCCACCGAGCCACCCAGGCGCCCCTCCCATAACCTTTCTATTTGGCCCCAAGTGTGCCATGTGCTTTCTAGGACCTGTGAGTAACTAATTTTCCCCCCAAAGTTTTCTGATGGTTATTGCTAAAGGACATCTTACAATCATAATAAACACAAGGGCTGTTCCAGTCACAACATTGGTTATTGATAAGTTGAGACCAACATGAAATATTTGTAAATGACATATTTTTCAAAATTTCCTTTCCAAATATTTGTTCTAAACATATAGACATATAATTCATATAATGTCCCAAAGATATTGCTAAATTTCATTTATCTATAGATTCTTCTGAATTTTCAATATAAGCAATAGTGTTGTATGTGAATAATGATAGTTTTATTATTTTTTTAATCCTTCTAACTTTATTTCTTTGTCTAGTCTTATTGCACTGGCTAGAACTTCTAATACAATACTGAGAAGAAGTAATTATAATAGATACTATTTCATACTCAAACTCCAGAGGGGAACTTCCAACCTCTATTGAAGGAGATTTTCTTTTTTTTTTTTTTTTTTGCTTGTTTTTTAGATAGGCTTCTATTTGTATTTATTAAAAGGTTTTCTTCTTTTGTTAATCATGAGTGAGTTTTGCTTTTGTCAAATGTTTTTCTGCATCTAATTTCATGATTATGTGCTTTTCTCATTTATTCTGTTAATTTTAATAGTCTTTATTTCTTTTATTTTATAATATGATTTTCTTATGTTTACTTTATTGAGGATCAATTTACATATAAAATGCATTCATTTTAAGTATATTTTTATGAATTCTGACAAATTTATACCCCCATGTAAACAACACCATAATCAAGATATAGACTGTTTCTTTCATTTTTCCTTTTTCCTGTCATTTTCCATCAAGCTGAGCCCTGAGCAGTCACTGATCTGCTTTCTGTCACTATAGAATAGACTTATCTTTTCTGGAGTTTCATGTGATGGAATTATATGATATGTACTCTTTTGTGTCTGGCATCTTTTGACCAGAATAGCGTTTTTGAAATTCATCCTTTTTGTTGCCAATATCGGCAGTTCATTCTCTTTTTATATGGGGATGATAATTCCTTGTATAAATATAGTAGTTTGTTCATTCATTTACCTATTGATGAACATTTGCTGTTTTGAGCTATTGTGAACAAGATTAGAAAGGACTTAGGGAAATCATGGTTTCCAAAGCAACAGCAATTCAGCCTTGCTATGTTTGTAGAACTATCAATAATATAAAAATGGTTCTTATGTTGTGTGCCTAAAATAAATATAATGTTGTATATTAACTATACTTCAATTTTATATATACATATATAAGTGGTCCTTAATGTATTTTCCTTAGAATGACTACTGCTAGAATTTAAATATTCCATGATGGCAGGGATTAGTCTGTTCTGTTCACTCTGTATCCTAAATAACACAGTAGATGCACATAATAGGTGTATTTATTTCATTTTATTTTAAAGATTTTATTTATTTATTTGACAGAGAGAGAGATCACAAGTAGGCAGAAAGGTGGGGGGGGGGGGCGGGGAAGCAGGCTCCCTGCTGAGCCGAGAGCCCGATGTGAGGCTCCATCCCAGGACCCTGAGACGATGACCTGAGCTGAAGGCAGAGGCTTTAACCCACTGAGCCACCCTGGTGCCCCAATAGGTGTATTTATAACATAATAGGTGCACATTAAATACTGAGCGAATTAATGAAATTACTTGGAAGAATTTAGATTTTTTTCCTGTCTCAAATTTATATTTTGTCTCAAAGTTAAATCAGTGCACTTCATCTTATAATTTTAAAAGAAAAAATGTTCATGTTTAGAATTGAATATATGATGAGAATCATGAGAATCAGCCACTCAATCTTAAATTTTTTTTTAATGGGAGGGCCAGAGATGAAATTTTTTAATTTCAATATTTCTAGGTTAAAACTTTTCATGACTGATTAATTTTCTAAATGTCATTGACTTATTGAAATTAGTGTTATTCATTTTTTGTCAATATAATCTCTCTAGGCCAGAGTACTTTTTTTTTAAAGATTTTATATATTTATTTAACAGAGAGAGAAAGAGAGATCACAAGTAGGCAGAGAGGTAGGCAGAGAGAAAAGGGGGAAGCAGGCTTCCTGCTGAGCAGAGAGCCAGATGCGATGTGGGGCTTGATCCCAGGACCCTGAGATCATGACCTGAGCCAAAGGCAGAGGCTTGTACTTTTAAGTCCACATGAATTTACCTTCTCGGGCATCTTCTGTTCTCTTACTATTGTGTGTATTATCAGATAGGAAAAATATCAAAATCTCAGCTCATAGCAAACATACTTACAGTTTACAAAGGTATAAAGATAAAAATCAGGAACAGGAAAGAAAGAAGAGATAGGGCCTATTCCTTTTATCTTCAAGTCATTGTCTGGTTTCCTCATACTTCCTAGGTTCTGGGTGTACAAAGTTAGAGTTTTAAACAAATGTAGCTCATATGAGATATAATGACTTTTCTCAGGTGATACAAATTGTTTGGAAATACATTGTAACATATTTTCATTTTAAGTGTGCATGTGTGTGTGTGTGTGTTGTGGCTTTGGGAAAATAGTTACAAGGAAATTCTTTAGATTTGATTTGATTGAATAAGTGTTGATTGAATTTACAACTAAACTTTTCATTTTGAGGTAATTGTAGATTCATATATGGTTGTAAAAAAATATAATAGAAATCCTGTTTGCCCTTACCCAGATTCCACCAATAGTAACATCTTGAAAAACCATAGTAAAATATAACAGTCAGGATATTGACATTGATACAGTCAAGATAGAAAGGTCTACATCACCACCAAGATTCCCTCATGTCACTCTTTTATAACCACAACTTACTTCCCTCCTACTCTTACCCCTCCTTATCCCTATTAACCACTAATCTGTTCTCCATGTCTACAGTCTTGTCATTTCATGAATGGAGTGACACAGTATGTAACCTTTTGGGACTGGCTTTTTCCAGTCGGTATAATTTTCTAGAGATCCAATTAGGTTGTTGCAGGTGTCAATAATTTCTTTTGATTGCCAGCCAGAATTCTGTAGTATAATTGTAAATAGTTTAACCGTTTGCCCATTGAAAAATATCTTAATTACTTCTGGTTTGGGCTGTTATAAATAAACCTACTATAAACATTTGTACACAGATTTTTGTATGAATATAAGTCTTCATTTCTCTGGGATAAATTCCCAGAAGTGCAATTGCATATGATAGTTGCATGTTTCGTTTTTAAAGAGACTGCCAAACTATTTCCTAGAGGAGCTGTACCATTTTATATTTCCACCAGAAATGTATGAATGATACAATTTCTGTACATCCTCACTAGCACTGAAGTCACTATTTTTTATTTTAACCATTCTAATAGATATGTAGTAGTATCTCATTTTGGTTTTGATTTATAATTCCCTATTAGTTAATGATATTAAACATCTTTTCACATGCTTATTTGTAATCTTTGTGTCTTTTCTGATGAAATGGCTATTCATGTCTTTTGCCCACGTCTAATTGGATTGTGGCCTTTTCCCACTTTTTGAGTTTTGTGAGCTTGTTAATTTTAAATTTCATTTTTTTGATGCATATTAGAAATTAATTGACTTTTGTATATTATCCTTGTATCCTGTGACCTTGAAATAATTACCTATTAGTTCCAGGAGTTTTGTTCTGTTTTTCTGGGGAGAGGGGCCATGTGATTTTCTAAATTGACAAATATGTCACCTGCAAACAGAGAACTACAAACAGTTTTGACAGTTTATACTACATCAGACAGTATTATGTTTTGCTTCAATTGTCAATAAAACTACAAACAGTTTTATATTTCTTCTTTCTCAATATATATACATTTTATTTCATTATTCTTGTCTTATTATGCTGAGTTAGGACTTTCAGTATGGTGTGGAATAGGTGTGGTAAGAAGGGCCATTCTTTTTCCTTTTTTTTTTTTTTTTTAGATTATTTATTTGAGAGAGAGAGAGAGAGATCACAAGTAGGCAGAGAGACAGGCAGAGGGAGAGGGGGAAGCAGGCTCCCTGCTGAGCAGAGAGCCCGATGCCGGGCTCGATCCCAGGACCCCGAGATCATGACCTGAGCCGAAGGCAGAGGCTTTAACCCACTGAGCCACCCAGGCGCCCCAAGAAAGGCCATCCTTGCCTTGTTAATGATCTCAGGAAGAGAGTCCAGTTTCCCATGATGAATATAGGACAGCTATAGGGTTTTGTGGTGCTCTTCATGAAGCTGAGGGATTCCATTCCATCCCCTTCCTAAAAGCTTTTTATTTTTTTTAAACTTGAATGGGTATTGTATTTTACCATATATGTTTTTGCATCAATTGATTTAATCATATGATTTTTGCTTTTTTAGCCTCTTGATGAGGTGGAATAAATGAATTGATTTTTTTAATATTGAACTAGACTCACATATTTGGAATAAGTACCACTTCAATGTGCTGTATAATTCTTCTTATGTATTTTAGGTTACATTAGCTATAATTTTGAAGGAGATTTTGCATCCTTGTTCATGAGAGACATTGGTCAGTAGTTTTCATTTTTTGTAATATTTTAACCAGTTTTTGTGTTAGGATAATACTGGCTCCATAGAATGAGTTCAGAAGTGTTACCTTTGCTTCTATCTTCTGTACGAGATTATAAAGAATTTGTATCACTTATTCTTTAATTGTTTTGTAGACTTTACTAGTGAAATCAAAGAACCTCGTACTCCATTTCTGGGAAAGCAATTATTGATTTAATTTCTCTATTAAATATAGGCATATTCAGATTGTCCTTTTCTCCTTTGTAAGTTTTGGTAGTTTATGTCTTTCAAGGAAGTAGTCCATTTCATCTGAGTTATCAAGTTTGTGGGCATAGTGTTGTTCACAGTATTCCTTTACTACCCTCTTAATGTGGTTTTTTTTTTTCCTCCTAAGGTTTTTTTTTTTTTTTTTTAATGAGAACAGTAGTGATGACCTGTTTCATTTCTGATATTGGTGATTTGTGTCTTCTATCAACCTAAGACATTGAAGAAAGACAGGAAAAGGAAATAAAAGGCATACAAATTAGGAAGGAGGAAATAAAGTTGTTCCTATCTGCAGGTGACATGATTGTCTACATAGAAAAATCCCAAGGAATCTACCAAAAAAATCTCCTAGAACTAATTAATGAGTTCAGCAAGGTCTTAGGATAGGGATAAAGATGCAAAAACCAACAGCTTTTCTATGTATTGGTAGTGAAAACATAGTCACTGAAATTGAAAATACAGTACCACTTACATTTGCACAAGAGAAAAGCAAAGAAACATTTAGGTAAATCTAACAAAACCTGTACAGGACTTGCCAGCTGAAAACTACATCAGACAGTGTTATATTTTGTTTCCATTGTGAAACATATTTTTTAAAACCCGGAAACAAACAAAAAATAATTGTAACCATACCTATATTTTTGCTACCTTTTCTTTCTTCCTTCATAGTGTTCCAAGATTCCTTATTGTAATTTTTTTCCTTTCTGTGCATAAAACTCCCTTTACCATTCTTTTGTGTTGATGCTTATGACTGATTTTCCTGTTTTCCCTAATTAGAGAATATCTTGCTTTCTACTTCATTCCCACAGATTATTTTGCTAGTTATAGGATTCTGAATTGAGTTCTTTTCTTTCAGCACTTGAATAATATTATACCACTTCATTTTGGTCTTCATTGTCTCTGATAAGAAATCTGCTGATATTTTCATTGTTTTTCCCTTATAGGTAAGGTCATTTCTCTGGCTGTCAAGATTTTTTATTTGTCTTCAGTTTTCAGAAGTTTAATTATGATATGTTGTGAGAATTGATTTCTTTGAGTTTATCCTGTTCAGGATTTTCTCAGCTTCTCGAATCTGTACATTTGCATCTGTTGCCAAATTTTCAGAAGTTTTCAGCAATTATTCTTTTGAGTATTTTTTCAGTCCACTATCCCTCCCCCCCATTTCTGGATCTCCAGTGACACAAATATTAAATCTTATACTAGAGTCCCACAGGTGTCTGAAGCTCTATTCATTTTGTTTTTCAGCTTATTTATTCTCTATTGTTCTGATTGAGTGATTTTTATTGTTCTAACTTCGGTTCACTGATTCTTCTCTATTCTCCAGAGCACATTTGCTGTTGAGCCCCTCCATTGTAGTTTTAATTTTGAGTTCTAAAATTTCCATTTAATTCTTCTTTATATCTCTTCTTTTTTTCCTCTCAGTTTTACTGAAGTATAATTGATTTATAACTATCTTCTCTTACTTCTCTTATTGAGATTTTCTATATACTTGCTGAAGGTTTCTATTTTTTCATTTGTTTCACATGTGTTTGTAATTGCTCACTGAAGCATTTTATCATGGCTACTATAAAATGTTTGTCAGATAATTCTAATACCTGTGTCATTTTGGTGTTGGCATCTATTAATTGCCTTTTTATTTTTATTCTTTGTTTATTTTTTAACTAATGGCCTTTTAAATTCAGTTTGAGATTTTCCTGGCTCTTTGTGTCATGATGGGTTCTTTACAGAAACCTGGACTATTGGGGTATAATGTTGTGAGGGTCTAGATCTTAAGTCTCATTTCAGCTGGGAACTTCTGATACTACTCTGGCAGGGGAACATGGGGTGCTACTTTATTACTGCCAGAGGGAAGTAGAAGTATATCCTTATTGACAATTAGGATTGGGAGTTCCAAATTCCCCTGTCAACTCCACTGACAGTGCAGTAGGGGTAGTTTTATTACTGTATGTCATGATGAAAGCCCTGATTCTCAACTTGCCCTCCTCTGACACAATGGCAGCAGGAATGAGGGTGTCTTGTTACTGTTGATTGAGAGGCAGGCTGTGGAAGTTGTGGATCCCTTTTGTACTTCTCTGACATCATACTGGCAGAGATGTTGGGGAGCTTTGTTATAGCCTTGCAGAGGTGGAAGTCAAGGTTTCCCATTTAGTTTTTATTGGTATGGATGATGATGGAGCCAGTTTATTCTGGCTTGTTTAGCTAGAGTGGGTCGTTATTGTTTAAAAGATTTCTCTGTAGCTAGGCTGCCCTTTACCTTGTCCTTGGACTAGAAAGAACAGCCGTTTATTTGGGGTTTTGGGTCTGCATTTCTGGGTGACTAGCTTCTGTAGCTTCATGTCTGGGACAATATGAGACAAAAAGAAAATCCCAGGAAACCCACTACCATGTGGTTCCTAAGATCCCGAGGTCCCTAGCCAGTCTGCCTTCTTCTCTTCACCTTTCACAGTGTTCTTATGTTTTTTATATGTATATCTAGGGTTTCTATTTGTACTCACTGAGAGTAATGAGGAAAAGATACCTACTTCTTCCTGGGGCAGAAGTCTCCACTCAATTCTGACTCTATGAAAAGCACTGGTGCTTGGGGGTTGTAGAGATGAAATAAATTATGGCTTATGTGCACAAGCACTTTCCTGTCTTATTTGGATACTACCTTTTAAACACCCAAGTGTTATCCATGGCAAATTATAGTCGATGCTATAACCAAAGCCTGGATGATGTAAGATCAAAGGTAATGTTTCATAAAATTGAAAGCTTTTAGCTAAGATAGAGGAATCCCAGGCAGGGTTGTCCCTAAACTGTGGAGGTCCTAGAGAAATACTTTTTGTGGGACCTGTGTCTTTATAAGCCATTTGATATAAAATGTATTATAAAATTCATAATACAGGTAATATACAGGAACTTGTCAATAAAGATTTAGACAAATGAATATGTAAGAGATACTTAGACATTTATTTATTGTCCAATCAGTGCACACAAATATACTTGACAGTGCCTAAATCCCTTATTCTTCTGTTCAGGTCCAGGAAGCATCTTTTTCTTTATTATTAAATCCTCCATTCCTGATTCATTTCATATCTTCCCACTTTAAGAAAAAAATGAACAATAACTTGTTTCTATTTGTGGTAAATTTTTCCATTTGGAATTTTATTGTGCAAATACAGAACACAACTTCCAATTCTGTGTTCTCTTGAACTATTTAGGCTATAATAACTAAATGTCTAGACTGTGGTCTGTTTCAGTATTGATCATACTGCTACCTTCCACACAGTACCAGTGAGGAGGATAGGCAAGAATCTTGCTGGAGAGTGAGAATATCAATCTCATTTCCAATGTTGGTCTCAGCATGCCATCACTGTATTGATTGGAACATTAGAAAGAACATTAATTGGAAAGGCCCATAGGCTTTGCAGAGAAATGGTTTCAAAAGCCCTTAAAGGGGATAGGAGTAGTAACCCCAAGGACTGACCAGTGGCTTGGAGCCTCTAGAGGGGATGACGTGACTGCCTGTGGTGCCAGTGGCAGGAGATGCATGGTGTAAAGAATGCCTGCTACTACCTTTATCACCCACTGGTACTAAAGACAGGAGGTAGCACTGTGGTTGGAACATGAACAAGTGATAGTCAAAGCATAAGTCCACACAGATGGCTCAGTCCAAAGTGTTAGCAGTAGAATATTTATGAACCAGGACTCTGAACTTATCCTGGGTCTTTTGTGAATGAGAGTTATCCAAATCATCATGCCAGGACCATTTTGATTCCTATTCTTGCATGACCATGCTAAATAAGAACCATGCTGGGTAATAAAAGCAATCTGCTTATCCGACTGCCTCCTGGAATCTGGGACAACCCCACATGCTCATGTGTTAGAGCTTCTCAGGACATCTGCTTGACACTCTGTGTAGGTAGAAGGAAATACAGAGGCTTGGAGACAAAACAGGGTGATGAGGCTCACGCGGTTCCCATTGAGGATCAAGACACTCTTGTCAAACAGCATTGTTGGTCAGTCCCAGGCACTAGAGGAGATTCAGAACATTCTGAAGAGAGGGGATCCCCTGAGGTGCCTACCTGTGTCTAAGGGCAGAACTGATGCCAAGTTTCGGTCCTGCTTTGCTCCTGGAGAGCTACATGTTTTTGGACAAGTTACTGAAAATTATTAGATCTTTTTCTCAGCATCTGTAAGGTGAAGTAATTGACTCAATGAGCAGTCATGTAGTCCAAAATCTCTATAATCCTATACATTTACCGTAAAGTAGATATAATAAAGTATAGGTAAAAATAGTATATGCATGAAGACATTTTCAGAAAGAAAAATAGTAAACCAATTTTAAAACTCCCAATATTCCTGGTACTTAGAAATCAAATTGAATCTTACTTCCAATTAGCCAGTTCTGTTTTTCTGTCCCTCACCCCTGGGCTGAGTGAAGGTATGAACGAGGTTGTGAAATGAACACTCCAGAAGCTGGGTTTGGGAGATTCCTTCCCTCCGCAGATGCTGTTGTACACAGGGAGAATTTGCTGTTGGCAGATTACACATCTACCTTTGTGCTGAATTTAAGCTCAGGGTCAAAGAGAAGTACCCCCAATTTACTTGGAATTTGCATAAAGCAGGGCATAAGGCCTTAAGACTTAAATTACAAGGCCCTTAGAGAGAGATTAAATCTAAGTAATCTGTTTTTCATTGGCAATACAGTCCCTACTGTGAGATAGGTAATTTGGACCACTTAGCCTGTTGTCCTGAGTTCATTCAACTAACTGCCCTTATTTGGACTCAAAGTTTATAAACAACTTTATGATGAGGATTTGACTTATACATTTGCCCCCAGGGCAGATCATGTGAAGGCATATTTCTCATTGCAATTTGACAAATTCACTTTTGGTTCTATGCTTCAGTCTTGGAAAGCTTGGTTAATGTGTGGCAGCCCCCAAGAGATAACATTACACTAGGAATGTTGACAGATTCAGTTTATAAGCCTGCAAGTTTGAATCTCCATGCCTGAATCATAGTAAATTCGTCAAGATTATGAGCACCAGTGGCGCATCCTCTCAGCACTAGATTTGCCTAGCAAGCAGATACTCCCTTTCCATTACCAGAGGGTCCAGCCATTTAATGCAGGTGCTAATTTCTACACTGGCAAGATAGATTTTGATGTTACTAACCTTAGCCCCCAAATATGAAATTCCCAAGTGGGACATTTCCAAGAAGTAAGTAAAACTGTAGATATGTGCTTCAAGTATTTCTTTTTTTTTTTTTTTTTTTTTGCTTCAAGTATTTCTAACCCCTACAACTTTGTGGCTCTAGATATATAAACACTAACACTAGAGAGGAGGACCTGAGAATATGAACTTTCTTTTCCTGGGAGAGAAAGCATGGCTTATGAACTCTGGTCTGATCCAAGATTCACAGACCAGAGTTCATAAGCCACGCTTTGCCACTAATTAATGGTATTATCTTGGGAAAATTACCCTATAGGTCTCATTTTCCTCACTGCTAAAATAAAGAGGTGGGAGTAGAAGGTCTTACAAGATTTTTATACCCATTAGTTTCTATTAATCTCTATTAAACCCATAAACAGGAAGAAGTGAAAAGAAAACACTTGTTTATGTTCCTAGGGGATTGTTACTGGTGTTCACACAGTTCTAGGTTTGAAGGAGCAGATGTATGCTATTTTCAAGAGTTGTTTTTCTATACTCCTCTACTCTATGGAAATTTACCCATAGTTACTTAGTTATATGATGAGTTTCAGATGATCTCTGAGTCCTTTGATTTTGAATGCAAAGTTTTAAGCGTATGTACATTTTTTTTTTTGGAGAGGGACAGCAGTTTTTATTAGGCTTCAAAAGGTTTAAAAACCCCTCTACACACAAAGTCTATTAAAAGTATGATAGGAACTAGTTTCCTGATTGAATCCCATCAACTTGTAATTCCCATTAATTTCTAAATCTTTAGGCATAAGTGGTTCCAATTAGGAGGGAACAATTATATGCCCAAGTGCATCAGCTTCTCATGTAGGCATGGAAGAAAACAATTGTCAAGATAATTCTGTTATAATTATATTATCATTAATAACTATTAGCTATTATCAAGCTAATATTTCACTTCATAAAAAGTCTATATAAAGAAAGCAGTCAAGTAGAAACAGTTATTTCATGTAAGTTCGTATTTGTTTTTGAATAGTGAGAAGGAAAAAACTTAATGAAAGACTTTTCTTTGGAAAAAATATTACATTTCACAAAATGATTTCTAAGTGTAAGAATTCAAATCAGCTAGGATTTAAAGAACAAAGAAACATAAATCTAAGGAAAAGAAATGATTACAAAATAATTAACAAATCACTCTATTTCCTGTAAGATATTAACGCTTCATATGATTAAAATCTTTATTGTTTGAAATAAACTTTAGCAGAACAGAGGACAGATTTTAAGGCATTGAAATTTATTTCAAGAGATATGATGAACTATATGTACAGTTAAAATTGATTATAAAGGTAATTCTGTATTAATATAATATCAAAATTTGTCAAATCTGTGAATTTCAGAAAAACACAGTTCTCAAAAGTGAATTAATGGAGCTTGAAAAGTAGAGAAATTACCTTCTTTTTAGCCCAGTATCATTTGGGGGGCCATTATCATTTCTGATTTTAGATTAATGAACTTGCTATTCATATCATGTTCATATAAGGACAGAAAGTTCCTCGACAGTAATTTTAGCCAAACCAACATATCCCTAATACCACTAATTTTACCAATGAAAAACTGTTTCTAACATCTATGATACTACTTGCCAAAACTTATATTGTTGACTGGAGATTTAAAAGACAAATAAAATATTTGTAGCACCTACTTCTGGTATGTGGCCATTTCATTTTCAGAGCTGACTACCTCTGGAGAGCATATTCTCAATTAATTGGGCAACTGAACACCACTGTAGTGTAGATTAAATTTAACTGATAAACATTACAAATCACCCTTTATAAGCTGAAAGTTTTTTCTTAAGGCAAATTTGCCAATAATAGAAACTTCTACTTCTAAATATTTCTGTTTGCTCCTCTAAAAGATAAGATTGTCATCTTACATAGCCAAAATAATACCATTACATTTAGTAAAATTAACAGTTCTTAATAACATTGGATACTCATTCCATATTCATATTTTCCCAGTTCTCTTGAATTGGGAAAATTTCCCAAATTTCCTTGAAACTGATTTATCAAAATCAGATTCAATCTAAGGTCACATTTTGTACCTGATTTTTATGTGTCTTAAGTCTTAATATTTAATACTATTTCTTGTGCTGCTACTCTGTTGAAAGTTCATGCCATCTATCTTGTGGAATATCTTAATTTTTAGTTTTATATTGTTGCTTTATGTGTAGTGTCATTTAGCTCATTTGTATTTACATTGTTAGCAGTCAAATCTAAATACCTGTTTTGGTATAAATTAAACCTTTTGAAAAAATATGTTTTAGGTAATTTGTACTTTTTTTTCATTTTTGAGTATCATATGGATTCATGACTTTTAAAATAGATTCATTGTATTTTACTCTCCCCGGTATGATAACCAAATTGTTACGACTTTAGCCAGTGAGAATTTGTTTCAGAGACATAACATTTTGAAATTAACATTTGAAAAGTTATTTGCTTTCTACAAGAAAAAATTATTCCAGACTCACCTTGCCCTATTTCTTTTTCAGACAGGGTATCAGTCACTTCCCCAAGAGGTCCTGATTCCTTTTAGTGGAAAATAGTGTTAGAGACCAAAATTAAGGTTTTATGGGGTGCATGAGCTCTAGAGGCAGCGTTGTTTCTAGGCTGTTTCCGTGGTTACAGCTTGGCTTAGTTAGTTCAGGCTGCTATAACAAAAAAACCCCATAGATTGAGTGCCTTAAACAACATACATTTGTTTCTCACAATCCCAGAGGCTGGGAAGCCTGAAGTCAAAGCACTGGCTGTAAGGGTGTCTGATAAGACCCTTGTAGACAGCCACCTTCTTGCTGTGTCCTCACAGAGAGAGCAAGATCATTTTTTCTTATGTCTCTTGTAAGTGTGCTAATCCCACTCACGAGGGCTCCATCCTCATGACTAAATTAACCCCTCAAAAGCCTCATCTCCAAATTTCATCACTTTGGAACATTAGAGATATAGGCTTTAGCATTTGAATTTTGTGTGGTGGGTGGGGAGTTACCCAAACTTCACTCCATAGCACGGCTAATAAAGGTAGTGATATTTTCTAAAAAGCTTGGATTTATATGGACTTTTCTAATTAAGTACTATATCTCAGTATTTCAACAACTTCTTTAAACCTATCATTTAACTTCTTTTTCTCTTATGCCAAAGGTTTTCATATAACATTAATATAATTACTCTTATTATATAATGAATAATTATTAATGTGATTATCCTTTTATCCAATAAGACAAAAGTTTTAAAACAACAATATCAATATTTTTGGTGTTTCTTTTAAGTGTTACTTAAAATATTCAATGTAGTTCAAACATTTATTTTCATTATAAGAATGCATTATTCTACTAAGTATGAGTGAAATACTACATTCTAGAGCTACTTGAAAAAACTGGTTACTGATTAAGTTTGTATAAATGCTTATATAATGTTCAGGTTGATTCATTTCATTTTGGATTTGAGGGTGTGGCATGATACTTCTAAGTTCATAGAAGAGAATAGCTTTTAACTGCTCACCTTCCTGTGATAAAGATATTTACTGTAGGAAGGTTTTGGTTGGGGGTTGGTGTTACCAGTCTACCATAAGAAAGTTAAAATGTATTCTCTAAAGCTCTTTATGAAAGTTTTGTTTCATGGTAATATGGCTCACCAAAAAATACCTATTGCTTAGTTTTAAGTGAAGATTTAATAAATACAAACTTTACAAAGCAAACCAGTTCTGCCTTTTACTATCCAACCCTAATCATTTAGATATTATATATTTTATGAGTCAATTCAATTTTTAAAAATTAACCTCTTTTTAAATTTTTTAAGTTCAGTAATCTCTGTACCCAGTGTAGGGCTCAAACTCACGACCTCAAGGTCAAGAGTCACGTGCTCTACCGACTAAGCCAGCCAGGCGCCCCCAAATTAATCTCCTTGTTTTACAGTTTGAACATGCAGTTGTAGAAAATAATACAGAGAGATCCTTTGTAAATAACAGAAATCCCCTCCCTATAACTTTTACTTACTTTCCCTGAATGGTAACATTTTATAAATGCAAATCACAATCAGGATATTAATACTGAAACAGTTGAAATATAGAATTTTTTACCAACACAAGAATCCTGCCCTCTGCTATTTTATAGTAACAGGACTTCCCTCATATCCCACCACCTTCTTAACCTGTGGTGACTACTTATCTGTTCTTCATTCCTACAATTGTGTCATTTCATGAATGTTACATAAATGGAATCACAGAGTATGTAGCCTTGTGGAATTGACTTTTTCATGCAGCATACTTCTCTAGAGATTTATCCAGGTTGTGTTCATCAACTGTTTGACTCTTTATGGCTGACGAGTATTCTGTTGTGTGCCGTACCACAGTTCGCTCACCCATTTACCTGTTGGAACACATCTGGGTTGTATCCAGTTTGGAGCCATTACAAATAGAGCTGCTATAATTAATCATGTACAAGCATTTTATGAACATACGTTTTCATTTCTCTAGGATAAATGCATAGGAGTGTAATGGCAGGTTCTTAAGCTAGTTAGTTGTAGGTTTAGCTTTTAAGAAGCTACCAAACTGTTTTCTAGTGACCATACCATTTACATTCCTACCAGTAATATGAATGATCCAGTTTCTATGTATCCTTACCAGCATTTGGTCTTGTCATCATTTTTAATGTTAGCAATTCTGACAGATATGTAGGGGTTCTGATTGTGGTTTTATTTTTTTATTTTATTTTTAAAAATGATTTTATTTATTTATTTGACAGAGAGAGAGCACAAGTAGGCAGAGCGGCAGGCAGAGGGAGAGGCAGAAGCAGGCTCTCTCAGCACCCTGGGATCATGACCTGAGCTGTAGGCAGCCTCTTAACCGACTAAGCCACCCAGGCACCCCTATTTTATTTTATTTTTTAAAAATATTAATTAATTAATTAATTCAAGAGAAAGAGAGAGTGTGAGTGCCAGCAGGGGGAGGGACCGAGAGAGAGGGGGAGAATCCTAGTCAGACTCCTCACTGAATGGGAAGCCGGATGCGGGGCTCCATCTCAAAACCCTGAGATCATGACCTGAGCTGAAGTCGAGCCAGGCGCTTAACCTTCTGAGCCACAAGGTGCCCCTGTGGTTTTAATTAGGTTTGCCCTAATGACTAAAGATGTTAAATATCGTGCTTCAGCAGCACATATAAAGATGTTAAATATCTTTTCATGTGCTTATTTGCCATATATATATCCTTTTCAGTGAAATGTCTCTTCATGTATTTTGTCTATTGTCTAATTGGATTGTTTTTTTTACCATTGAATTTTGAGAGTTTTTATTTTATTCTAGATACTGGTCTTTTGTCAGATATATGCTTTCAAATGTTCTTTCTCACACTGACATGTCTTTTCATCCTTTTAATGGTTTCATTAGGAGAGCAAGAGTCATTTTGATGAAATCCAACTGATCCATTTTTCCTCTTACGGATAATACTTTTGGTATCTAAGAATTCTTTACGTAGCTCCAGATCTTGAAGATTTTTCTCCTACTTTTTAAAATAAAAGCTATGATTGTTTACATTTTAGTCCGTGATAAATTTGAGTTAATTTTTGTGTATAGTGTGAGATCTGAGTTCAACTTCTTTTTCTGTCTGTGGCTGTCCAATTGCTCCAGCGCCATTGGTTAAAAAGGTTATTATGTTTCTCCCATTGAATTGCTTTTGCACCTTTGTCAAAACTCAGCTGGCCATATTGATGTGAGTCTATTTCTGAGTTTCTATTATGTTACATTATCTGCTTTCTGAGATAGTCTTGAATATTTTTAGAATCCCACTTTGATTCTTCTATAGTATTTTTGAATGTATCTCCTTATATAGCTTTCTTTTATGGTCTCTATAGGTATTATGTTGTATCTATATATACCTCTTTAGATCTCTCTCTATATATCCTATCACAGTCTACTTGTGTCATCCTTTTAACTAGTTGAAATGAATATAAACACTTTATAACCATTTATGTCCCTTTATTCTCCCCTACTTATAATTGTTAAGGTATTTCCTCTATATACATTTAGCCTCCTATCAGTGTTATAATTTTTGTTTCAATCATCAAATGTAATTAGAAATCTCAAGAGCAGAAGGAGTCTGTTGTATTCACCCTTCTTTTTCCTACTGTGTTTATTCTTCTTCCTGATGTTCCAGGTTTCTTTCTTTTAATGTTTTCTTTCAGTTTAGAGAGTTTTCTTTAGTATTCTTTCAGGGTAGTTCTGCTTACAAAAATCTTTAGTTCTCCTTCATTTGAGATATCTTGGTTTCCCCTTCATTCCTGAAGGATATTTTTGCTAATATAGGATTAGGGTTGACAGTTCTTTTCTTTCAACCTGTGAAAAATATTGTGCCCCTTCATTATTCATGGTTTCTGATAAGAAATCTGCTATTATTTGAATTGCTTGCCCACTATCGGTGAGATTTCATTTAACTCTCACTACTTTCAAGGTTTCTCCTTTGTGTTCAGTTTCATAAGTGTGACTGTGCTGTGTTTTGGCATGGGTTTTTTTGAGTTTATTCTGTTTGGATATGCTCAAACAGAGCATATTTGAATCAGCAGGTTTATATCTCTGGCCAAATTTAAGAAGTTAAAGCCACTGTTTCTCCAAGAAACTTTTCAGGCTGCCCTCTTTCTTCTCTCTTTTCTGGGACTCTGATGATATAAAGATTAGTTCTTTTGTTATAATCCCACAAGTCCCTGAAGTTCTGTTCTTTTCAACCAATTTTCTCTCTATTAGTCAGACCGAGTAATTTCTATTGTTCTAATTTCCAGTTCATGGATTTTTTTTTTCCTTTGTCTCCTACATTCTACTGTTGAACTCATCCTTTGGCTTCTTACTGCAGTTTTTAAATAATTTTCAGTTTTAAAATTTCCACTTGATTTTTCTTAATAATCGGTTTCTGTGCTGATGTTTTCCATTTTTTCCCTTTTGTTTTGAGCATGTCCATAAGTGCTCATTTAAGTGTTTTGTTTTGCTTTTATCATGGCTACTTTAAAATCTTTGATAATTCTAACATCTCTCTCAACTGTGTTAGCATTAGTGTAGTGAAGAATTAACACTACCCCAAAAGAGGGTTGGCCATTCTTTTGAGTACTAGAAAGTGAGCTCTAAGTCCTTAGAATTCTGTGTCTGATAGGTGTGTCTTTGCCTGAGGGCTTCGACCACTGGAGAGTCTAACACTGTGATTTGTGATTTGGGCCACAGGGTATCAGTTCCATCACTGAAGGAGAATTTTAGGTGATATAGCAAGAAAACTGAAGTCTCAGATCCCTTTAGTTAAATACAAAAATATATTAATCCAATGCTGTAAAAATAAAAATGTGTAAAAGGCACTTAAGAATGTTAAGAAATATGATCTAAAACAAGATAATATGTAAGGGCTGCCTGGGTGGCTCAGTCAGTTATGTTTCTGCCTTTAGCTCAGGTCATATCCCAGGGTCCTGAGATGAAGTCCCTTATCAGGCTCCCTGTTCAGCAGGGAGTCTGTTCTCCCTCTGCAACCCCCCCCCCCCACACCGCTCCGGCTCTCTCTCGAATAAACAAATAAAATCTTTTTTTAAAAGATAATATTCAGGGGCATCTGTGTGGCTCAGTCGGTTAGGCGTCTGCCTTCGGCTCAGGTCATGATCCCCGGGTCCTGGGATCAAGCCCTGCCTCAGGCTCCTTACTCAGTAGGAAGCCTGCTTCTCCCTCTGCCTGCTGCTCCCCCTGCTTGTGCTTTCTCTCTCTCTCTTTCTCTCTGTGTCAAATAAATAAAATATTTTTAAATAATTTATTCAAAGAGATTAAAACTATTACTTTAAAAATGTGTCAGATATTTTATATTAAACTTTGCCAAGAAAATTGTTGTAGAAACTGTTTTATAGATGCATATTTTTAGGTTATTGTCTGGCTTTCACTAAAGCCAATTCATAAAAAATTCTAGTTTTTAATAACTTTTAACATACTCGAATGTAATACTAATTTTAGCTATAATCTCATACTTAGATCACATTTAAATAAACTTTATGATTTAGTTTTAATGCAGAAATTAAACTTTTTGTGAAATTTACATGTATCATGGCTTCAAATTCCCAATGTTGCATTCTGTACTAACTGTAATCATTATCACAGAGAAAACATTAAATTATTGTTCTTTAGAATTAATGTTAAATATATATCTCTCTTATTATACACTATTTCAAAATCACATTTTAAATTTGAAAAGACATTTTATGTATAAATCCAAACTTAGAATATATTTTGCAGGGAAAAAAATAAATGTTTATATTAAGCTTTACTGATATAGGGGGGTGAGGGTTCTAATGCCACTTCTTTGGTTGATTTATAACGAGGTTTTTTCTATTTGCCTATATTAAAGTGATGGGATTTTGATCGGTTGGTTGATCTTAATAATTTATTTAAAATTATTTATTTTAATAATTTATCAATAATTTTAATGATTATTAATTTAATAAATTATTGATGTTTAATTGAATAAGTATTAATTTAAAATTTTAATAAATTTTTAATAATTTATTTAAAAACACAGTTACATGTGATACACTTTGAGCATGCAAACATGCTCATAGATTGCCAAGTCTCTTGGGCCAAACATACGCACAAATGGGTAAACAAGATTCAAACAACTATCCTTTATATTCCTACCATATAAGCTTTAATTTTTTTTCATTTTTTTAAGCTTTAACTTTTTAATCAATAATTTAAAATCACTCCTTCATAACTTCATAATTTACTTTTTTAATAAATCAGAACTTCATAATATTAGCCAATTGACTTGGTATCTTTCCAAACATATAATCTATTTTGAGACTCCAAAATATTTGCATGCTTTTATTTTATTCTTTTTCCCAAATACTTTTATTTTATTTTTTCAGTGTTACAAGATATTTGCACGCTTTTAAAGTCGACACATGTATGTTTATATGATTTACGGCAATTTACCATAGATAAACCAGGATTATCTCGTATGTTAAGCAGAATTTTTTATAGTTAGACATATTTTGCATTTTTTATTTAGTGCTTTTTTATAGATTGGGGTTCTTTACTTCAAATAGAGTCACACGTTTCTATCTTGTGGACTAGCAACGCTCTGGATTTAAACTAAAGACTTGGGCGCCTGGGTGGCTCAGTTGGTTGAGCAACTGCCTTCAGCTCAGGTCATGATCCCGGAGTCCCGGGATCGAGTCCCATATCGGACTCCCGGCTCTGCAGGAAGTCTGCTTCTCCCTCTGACCTTCTCCCCTCTCATTCTCAGTCTCTCGCTCTCTAATAAATAAATAAAAATCTTTAATAAAAAAATAAATAAATAAATAAACTAAAGACTTATTCTGTAACCTAACTAATGTGAGTTTGCTACAGATAGAAACTATACTAGGTGGAGTTGTCCCACAGAAGAAACTTTATTTGCAGCAAATAAGATCATGGGGAATAACTGCCGGAGCCCTGACTTCTTAAGCGGGGGTGAGTGGGTTTCTTTTATTTGGGGTTAAGATGAATATTCAGGAAAGGGAGTTTTATTGCATGTAGAGAAAGGTATAAGGTTGTGCATGCCTATATAGGAACCATGGCCATACATGTATCGTTATGTTAATGAGGATTGCGCGCTTCCTTGGGTGGAGATTTTAAAATCATCATGAGGAAGAGGAAATGACCCCTCATTGTTTGGTCCATCTGCACCTGTGTGAGCCGGTGGTCCAGCTAAACTGGACTAGGCCACTGGAGCTCTTCTTGTTTGCCTCCAAACGAAGTTAACATTCCTGTGAAAGAAGAGGGGTCAGTTTTTACCTCATTAACTTCATGAAACCCTATGTTCCAATTCCAGAAAAACAATCCAAAATGTGCGTTAGGTCAATATTTACTTTTGGAACAGCCCTGGGAGTTTTACCATTGATTTACTGTTTTTGATATGGTTAGGCTCTTTCATGGTCTGGTAGAGACTGTTAGTTTTTGCATTCCCTTTGTTCCCTTAAAATCCTTAACTACTGAGGATGTTTGCATTTTTTGTAGTTCTGACCCCTTCTAGGAAGTCCCACCAGAAGTGTGTTAGGACCAGTATTGCTGGTAGGGCATAGAACAGGGAGAAACCCAGGGATAGCTGGGGAACTAAAGTCATTATCTTGTGTCTGAAAAGTATATCTCCTTTCTTTCCTTGGGGCCCTCTAATCTTTCTGCTTCCAATTCTAATTAGTTTCTAGCCATTCAAATGCACTCTCTGTAGTAGCTAAACTGAATGCTACTATTTTTGAAAAGGATTTTAAGATTATCTAGTTTACCAATTTACGAATTAAATCTTTACTTTGTTATTATGCTTTTAAGTTCAATTTACAAATCTTTTATTGTATTTCTAAGTCTAGCAGTATTTAAAAATTGCCTTAAGGAGGTTTTAATTAGTACTCAGTCCTTTTTACAAATATATTCAATCTAACGTATAAATAAATCATACTGCATCTACAAATTTCAAACATATTTGATCATCTCAAGTACCAAAACTGTCTGACAATAAACACAATCCTCCTAAATACAAATCACAACCAGCAACTTTCCTTTAGTACTACTGTCATTAAGTAATGAGGCCAGACATTTTCTTTCCCTGGCCTATATCTCTGTGATAAATTGATGCCTTCCTTTTTTTTTTTTTTTTTTTGGTTTTTTCTTTCTTTCTTTCTTTCTTTCTTTCTTTCTTTCTTTCTTTCTTTCTTTCTTTCTCTTTCCTTCTTTCCTTCTTGTCTTTCTTCCTTCCTTTCTTTTCTTCCTTCCCTTTCCCTTTCTTTCTTTCTTTCTTTCTTTCCCTCCCTCCCTCCCTCCCTTCCTTCCTTCCTTCCTTCCTTCCTTCCTTCCTTCCTTCCTTCCTTCCATCCTCCAGAACTTATAGTCAGGGTAAGCTTTTTTGCAACACACCAAATCATCTGAGAGGTTTCTCCTTCCTTAATGAGACCATTTAACCAAGACAAACACACCTCTCCTTTCATTGGACAAATTCTTTTTTGGTGGATTTTAACTTATGTATAAACTGTGTCTAAGAGGGACTCCTGGATGGCTCAGTTGGTTGAGCAACTGCCTTTGGTTCAGGTCATGATCCCAGCGTCCTGGGATCGAGTCCCGCATCGGGCTCCTTGCTCAGCAGGGAGCCTGCTCCTCTCTCTGCCTCTGCCTGCCTCTCTGCCTGCTTGTGTTCTCTCTGTCAAATAAATAAATAAAATCTTTAAAAAAAAAAACAAAAAAAAAAACTGTGTCTAAGATATAACTTCGTCACTTAGTTACTTCACTCCCCTGCAAATTCCTGTGATTGCTGCTCTTTAAATATTTTATTTTATCGATTTTATTTTAAGTAAGCTCCATACCCAATGTGGGCCTTGAAATCATGACCCTGAGATTAGGAGTCGCATGCTCTACTGACTGAGCCAGCCAGGTGCCTAGTCTTTATATTGTTAATGATCTGCTACCATGCCTGGAAATAGGTCCCTTGATTGTGGGTTAAAAGGAGATGTAACCAAAACAACATGAGTTCCTCCTTGGTGAGTCAAACTGAACCAGGTTGAGTTGTCAAAGAAAGATTTTCAGCAAATAAGAGGATCGCAGGGAATGGCTTCCAAAGCTGTGACTCCCAAAGAGAGGGTGAATGGGTTCCTTTTGTTTAGGGTTGGGACGAATACTTAGATAGGGAAGCTTTGTCTTCTGTACAGGTGGGCATTAGGTCATGTGTGCTTAAGGAAACATGTCTGTGCATATGTTGTATGTAATGTCAATGAGGCTAAGGCTCCTCTTTGGGCAGAGATTTTAGTGTTCTTTTTTTTTTTTTTAAGATTTTATTTATTTGACAGAGAGATCACAAGTAGGCAGAGAGTCAGGTAGAGAGAGAGAAGGAAGCAGGCTCCCTGCTGAATGGAGAGCCCGATGTGGGACTTGATCCCAGGACCCCGAGATCATGACCTGAGCCGAAGGCGGAGGCTTTAACCCACTGAACCACCCAGGTGCCCCTTTAGTGTTCTTTTTTCAAAGATGTATTTCTTGGGGCACCTGGGTGGCTGTTTGTGTCTGTCTTTGGCTCTGGTGATGATCCTGGGGCCCTGGGATCAGGCCCCGCATTGGGCTCTCAGTTTGGTGGGGATCCTGCTTCTCCCTCTCCCTCTGCTTGCTGCTCCCTGTGCTTGTGCTCTCTCTCTCTGTGTGTCAAATAAATACATAAAATCTTTAAAAAAGAAAAAAAAGTTTTATTTATTTTAGAGAGCAAGAGTGAGTGTGTGTGTGTGTGTATGTGAAGAGGGGGAGAGAGAGAGAGAAGGAGAGGGGAGGGAGAGAGAGGGAGAGAGAGAGAGATAGAGAAGCAGACTCTCTGATGAGTTGGGGCCCACATGGGGCTGGATCCCAGGAACCTGGGATCAGGACCTGAGCTGAAACCAAGAGCTGGAGGTCAATGGACCGAGCTGCACAGGCGCCCGGGAAATTTTCGTATTAAAATGAGAAGTAGTTGTCGGTCATCCCAGCAGTCTCTCTGTGTGCCCATCTGTGTAGGCGCAAGTCAGGGAGGTTTAGCTCAAAATGCCTGGGGGGTGTAAGCCAGCAGCAGGTCTTGTCAGGGCCTTGGCCGGCACCTGGGGGGTGGTTTGGGGTTTCATTTGCCTGAGTTAAGAGGTAAGCCTGAAAGAAGAACTTAAGGAAAAATGTAAGACAAATGTTAGTGAGTATGAGCAGGTGAGCAGTAAAGGTCAGGTCCATGTCAGGGGTCTCGCTGGTGGCAGAGAGAGATCTCTGTCGATTAATCACTTGCACTACTTTCACTTACAATTTTTATATTTTTCCAAATATTGATAAGCATCCTATCACCATCCTTGGCAACAATATTTTTCTCTATTTACTTCCTACAATACGTAGCTGAGATAAATATTAACTAGGAGACGTAATAATGACCCCCCCCTTCCCGACACCCCCTCCCCGGCCCAATTTAGGCCATCTTGCTGCTCCTGCTGTTCTAATTTTTCACCGGTAGAGCACCATGATCTGTTCTGAATCGCCCCCAGGGTTCCTTCTGTCTACTTTTATATAACATATGCATTTAGACATATGCATGCTGTTTTCTCATCAGATTTTTCCTCCTAGAAAAGATATTTGTTTCCTGCTTTTACTTAACAATCCATGTAAATGCCACCATGCCATCCAGGCCACGTTTCACAACTGGTTTGAGCTAATTTGTTTGCTTATAATTATTGGGGTTTTGGGGGCCTCTCGTAGAAATAGGTGGGGTGTTATAGGGCTCCTCCTTACAACTATCCTACTCCCAGAGAACAATGACCTGATACCCAAACAGAATTTTGCTACATAGGCAACAATTTACTACTATCTAGGTACAAAAACAGTCATAGAAACCACTGTAAACACTGTTTCCTTTTAGGTGTTCCTAGGTGTTCTAACCACACCTTGAATGAAATGTTTAATGTTTACGGAAAAAAAAAAAAAAGAGAGAGAGAGAGAGAGAAGGTTTGGATTCTGCTAATTTTATAGACAGTATCAGGTATCAGAACTGTGAATCAGGGATGGATAAAGTACTGTTTGGAAGCAAGCCTCAAATGCCATTCTGAAGAGTGTAAGACTTCTGAGCTTATTAGATTCTTACATCCTGTTTATGGAAAAAAAAAGCAATATCACTATAATAATTCTAGCCGATTCATATATTCTACTAATGAAATTTTATTAATGAAAAGCTTTGGCTAATGTCTGTTAGGTTAATAAATGCAATCTTTGTTACTGGTCAGAAACCAAGAGAGCTGAGCCCTGAGGGCTTTTGTTTAAATTCTACATAATACTCCCTGAAGTGTATCTTCCCAATTAGGACAATAACTACTCCCAAAGTGTATAGATTAAAACCACATCTCTCTCTCTCTCTCTCTCTCTCTCTCTCTCTCTCCCCCAAAGAAACACACATGCACACACACAGCATTACACCTATGCTAAAGTATTTTTATTTTTTTCCTCTAAGTTTTTACTTAAAGTCCAGTTAGTTAACACACAGTGTAATATTAGTTTCGGGTATAGAATTTAGTGATTCATCCCATCCATACAGCACCCGGTGCTCATTACAGCAAGTGCCCTCCTTAATCCCCATCACTTCTTTAATCCACAATCCTGATCATCCTGTCCACCTCCCCTCTGGTAACCATCAGTTTGTTCTCTATAGTTGAGTATCTTTTTGGTTTTCCTCTCTCTTTTTTTTTTTTTCTCCATATGCTCATTTGTTTTGTTTCTTGAATTCCACATATGAGTGAAATCGTATGGTATTTGTCTTTCTCTCAAATCTGTTCCCTAAATAACAAACAGCAAGAGTGATTTTCCTCAAACGCAATAATTATCATACAGAGAGTCAATGATCTAATGATCATACAGAGATCAAAACTCTAGGTGCATATATAAACATATAAAATAAATATATAAATAATGTAATACAAATAAACAAAATAGATATATAAATAATGTAATAAATAAATGTATAATTTCAGTATAAGAATATTAAATGAAAAAAGCAAATCATTTAAGAATATGTGGAACTTAATTTCATTTTACGATCAAAAGAGGCAAAACCAAATATATGCACGTAAATTTTTAAGTAAACATATTAAGAAAAGATTTACATGAAGAAAAGCACTCAAATTAAAACCACACAATCTGAAGAATTTTTGCAAAGTGAACCCAGCCACCACACAGGTTAAGAAATGAAATATTTCTAGCACCTCAGAAGTCTGTCCTTGTACCCCGTGCCAATCATTCTTCTCTCCTCCTAGATGTAAACAACTATATGATTTCAAATATAATAGTTTCCCTGTTTTGAACATTATGTAAATAGAATCATGTGGTATATATCCTTTTACATCTGATTTCTTTTCAACAATGTTACATTTGTAGCTTTGCACATTGCCAGTGACACAGCCAGTGAGATTTATCAGAGGTGTGATTATTGCTACTTGAAAGCTTTTCATAAAATTAAAACAATAACAATACTACATTTATAAAATTCATTCATGACATTGTATGTAGCAGTGGT
Source organism: Nasua narica (assembly GCA_028533885.1). Lineage (NCBI taxonomy): Eukaryota > Metazoa > Chordata > Mammalia > Carnivora > Procyonidae > Nasua > Nasua narica. The sequence continues at coordinate 65,146,889 of CM052802.1, forward strand.
TTGTTCTTTTTCATTACTATGTACTATTCCCTGTAATAATATTCTAATTTATATGTCTGTTCTACTAATGGCCATTTGGAACTTTCCTGCTTTGGGCTATAACTAATATTACTGTTATGAATATTCTTGAACATGTATTTTAAGGCATTGAAGCATACATTTCTCTTTCTTCTCCAAGTTTTTTATGAATTCCAGTTAGTTAACATATAGTATAATGTTAGTTTCAAATGTGGAATTTAGTAATTCGGCACTTACACACAACACCCAGTGCTCATCACAACAGGTACCCTCTTTAATCCCCATCACCTGTTTCACCCATCTGTTTCTTGATTTGCCCCCTCTCTTTTTTTCCTTTTGCTCATTTGTTTTGTTCCTTTATTTCCACATATGAGTGAAATCATATGGCATTTGTCTTTCTCTGACTGATTTATTTCACTTAACAATACTCTCTAGCTCTAACCATGTCATTGCAAATGGCAATATTTCATTTATATGTTTTTTATTTTTCATTTCATTTCATATATATTTATTTTATTATATATATTTCATTATATATAATATATTATTTATATATGAAAAATACACACGTATATATCACATCTTTATCCTTTCATTAGTTGATAGACATTTGGGCTCTTTTTACAATCTGGCTATTGTTGATAATGCTGCTATAAACATTGGGGTTATGCTGAAGTATTTTTTAAAGTGAATGTTGAGATTTCAATAGGAAAAAAAATGAGCAATATTGGTAAGGCTGAACAAGGCAAATCAAACATTATTAAGAATTTGAGAGAAGACCATGAAGACATGGGGGACTTCTGATTCAAGATCTCCCATGCTCGAGGAGCAGGGCTTGGAGACAAGGTTGGGCTAGATTCTGGTTAACACAGAGAATCAGACTGAAGAGTCTGGACTTGACTTAGAAGGGCATCTGTTCTCCCAAGAACTTAGGTCCGGTGATCATCCATTCAACCAATAGCTTTGAGCATTGCCTGTAAATCAAGCAATGATGGGCACAGAGGATTCACAAAATAAGTAAGCTCTTTGTCAGGGAGGGAGAAGAAAGGAAATAACAGTACTTGCACCCTTATTATATGCTAGTCGGTGTGTTACATGCTTGAATGTATTATCTCATTTAATTATTATAAAAATTCCATAAGATTTGATTTTTTTTTCTTTTAAGAGACAGAGAGGGTATGAATGGGGGGGAGAGGCAGAGGGAGAGAGAGAAAATTCTAAGTGGGCTCCACGCTGGGCCCGATGTGGGGCTCAATCCCATGACCCTGAGATCATTACCTGAGCCACAATCAAAAGTCAGATGCTTAACCGACTGAGCCACCCAGGCACTCTGATATTTGATTTATTATTACTGTCACTTTACAATTATCTGAAATTAGAGGCCAGATAGGTAAAGTAACTTGCCCTAAATCCCAGGTATTCAGTAGTGGTATAGGCATTTGAATTCAAGTCTGAATTCAAATATCTGATAATACATTAAATAAATGTGAAGTAGTTATAATAAGTACACTTCCCACCTAAACCCAAAAAAACCAAAAGCAAAAACCCAAGGTTATTTAATTTGTGTAATTGCTTAAGATAATATTGTACTACCAAGAATGATATAATTTAGTTCTTAAGTGTTTCACTCTTAAGAACCAAGTGCCAAAGGGCTATAGCAAATCTTTTTATTTTTATTTTTATTTCTTTTTTTGGGCTATAGCAAATCTTAAGAGGCAAGAAGATCCTCAGTGTTACTCTCTGACAAAGAGGAGAGAAATATAAATTTGCCAAATGGTTTTATCTAACAATAATCATCATATATGTGTTTGTCATTTTTTAATTTAAAGACCGTTTTTGTATGCATTCCTTCTCTTAATCCTCACAAAAATCCTCATATATATATCATATATATAATTATATATGATATAAATATATATAAAATTTTAATTGATATAGCCAACTATCTATATAATTTTATAGATGTGGAAATTGAGATGTAGAGAAATTAAGTCATGGAGCTATCAGGCCTATTAGGCTATAGAATTTGACTGGTCAATTCTCCTGATTTTATGGCCAATGATTTTTTCCACCCCACCACAGCTGTGCTGTTATATGCATTAAAACACTTCCAAAATTATATTTAACTCTCTATCTTACTCAATTAAGTTAGGCTATATTGAAACTATCTTAAACCATGTAATTGTCTTAATTTTTAATAGCTGCTGGGAAAATTCCCAATGTTAAAACTCACGAATGTTAAAAATAAGAAAGAAAACCAGAAATAACTGATGTATCTCAGACTTAAGTTCAATGATATTTTATTCTTTTCCTTTCCACAGGAAAGCTATTTGGAATGAAAATTCATCTGCAATATAAAGTGTTTATGAAGATATTTTGTGTCCAATACTTAGTTGGCATTCGATAGACATTTATTTGTCAAATGACTGATCACCTCCTAAGATTTCGAAGTAAACCATATCCTTTAATAAGAAGGTAAGATTCCCTTGAAGTTGACATCCTCCATTTAGACAGCAATGGATTCTACTAATGTTTTTGAAAAGCTCTTTTCTTAGATAAGTTAAGAATAACCTCTTGAAATATGTTTAAGGCTTAGCAAATGTATTCTTTACTGAAAAATAGTGACCTTTTAGCTTGGTCTACATGGAATATTTTCAGATTCTAAATTAGTGGAATCTGATTATTTTTAAAAAATTTTATTCTCCCTCACAATGAAGTTTAAATTAGTGTTTTTAAAAGTGTGATTTACAATGTTCCTTGAGGGGGAAAAAGGTGAAACACATTTGTGAAATTCTCAACTAAAGGATATTAAACACATTTTCAGGACTGTGGTAATTTACACTGGGATTCTCTTGAAGAGGGTTACAGTATGAAGCACTTATTTTATTTTATTTTATTTTGTTTTATTTTATTTTCATATAATGTATTATTTGCCCCATGGGTACATGTCTGTGAATCATCAGGCTTACACATTTCACAGCACTTATCATAGCACATACCCTCCACAATGTCCATAACCCAGCCACCCTATCCCTAACCCCCTACCCCTCAGCAACCTTCAGTTTGTTTTGTGAGCTTAGGAGTCTCTTATGATTTGTCTCCCTCCTGATCCCATATTGTTTCATTTCCCCCCTCCCCTGACGGCCCCCTTCACCCTGCCTCTCAAATTCTTCATATCAGAGAAATCATACGATAATTGTCTTTCTCTGATTTGACTCATTTCGCTTAGCATAATACCCTCTAGTTCTATCCTTGTCGTTGCAAATGGCAAGATTTTGTTTCTCTTGATGGCTGCATAGTATTCCATTGTATACATACCATATCATTATGAAGCATTTTTTAAATGTATTTTCCTACAAGTATTTCATGTGGAGAATGTTGCAGGAATGCTGTGGTCTTCCTGGAACCCTACCACTATTATCCCACAAGGTCTTAGAGCTCATGTTGGTGCTATTCCATCTTCTTTTGTCTTAATTCTACAACTGTATCCATTTTAAAATACATTTATTCTAAATTGGCACTTATTTATTATTTAGTTGCCTCCAGAAGCTAGACTCTGAGAAACAGATGGAGTGGATATAGTTTATTTAGTGGTTGCAGATACCATCAGGCGAGTGGGGGCAGTGATTTAGAGAAGCACAGACAGCCATTAAGGGACACGCAATTAAACCAGCTCCTGCAGTGGACGAACAAAACTTGATCCCCAGGGGGAGTTCTGGCAATTTATACATGCCTCAGAATTATCCTAGCTGAAGGGCAAGGGAGGTAGGGTGTGTAGGCACTCACATTACCAGTTTTTGTTAAGAGCCCTGAGGGCAATGTTAATTTGTTCTTTTGGGATCATTTCGGGCCCTCAGCAAGTAGGCAAAGTGGTTTCTGATAGCCTAAGGGCAACTCTCCAACAAAAATACAAGATTTGATTTTTGGAAAAAAGTCGGATTGACATCATAGCAACACAAAGGGGATTCAAGGGGACATAAGCTAAGGACCTACAGCGTTTGTCAAAATCAGGGAAGAAGGGTTCAACAGGAAACATTTGAGCTGGTAGCTCCTCCATCAGCATGGGTGTTTGAATGACTAGGATGAGCAGAGCAGCCTATTGATCTGAAAGAATGCAATAAATCATTTTTGTTGTTTTAAATCAACAAAATTTTATGTTATTGACGTTATTATTGCTACTGAGCATTACCTAGCTTATACTGACTGATACGCCTTAACTGCTTGAATCTAAGTCTATTTTCTAATGTTGATAAATCCATAACCAGAATGATTTATCTTTGTTGAGGGAGCAAAGTTTATGGACCATTATAGAAAATAATGGAAAAAATCTTCCCTAAAGATAGATCACCATTGTCTTTCTGCTCATGAAATGGAGGATTTTTTTTTAAAGCAATATAGTGCTTAATTTCAGAGATGATGAAATATTTGTGTCTGGGGCCCACAAATTTAGTCTGCCTAAATAAGATCATTATGGTTATTTCAAATGGGTCATTAATTTGTTTCACAATAAGACTAAAATATTGAGACAGTAATTTTACGTTTTTTTCAGTGTATTTGTTCTTCGGATATTATAATGTACCATAAATATCTGAAATTGAAGCATAATTATGTAGGATGACATCTTTGGGCATTTTACTCTAAAGATAAATCAAAATAAACAAAGAAAAGGACTGACTTGTAGTAAATCGCAGTTTATTAATTAAAAAAAGAAATAAATATTTTTAATCCTACTGGTAATGATTACAAGGCTAATAATGATTACTAGGCTAGATAATTAAAAATATGGGTTTTAGGGTCGGAGAGAACTGGATTCCAATCCTGACTTCCTGTGAGGCCTTGAGCAAGTTAGGTGAACTCTTAAATCATGGTCTCTTCATCTGTAAAATGAGCATAAAAATAAATAAATCAGAGGTTTGTTGCAAGAGTTCAGTTAGCTGAGGTATAGAAAGCACTTGGCATAGAATCTAGTACATAGAAACCTCTGAGAACACATAAGGTGGTTTATTTTCATCATGGATTCAGTTTTTATTTTTGTCTCTTTCAATCTTATTACTTTATAATCTATCCAGTTGAAACATATTTGTGTTACTTAAACTGTTTCCCTATTTACACCCAAACAGAGACAGGGGAAAAATGCCTATTTGATAAAATTCCAAAGGAATACGCAACTTGATTCTAGGTCACAAACACCTAGGCCAATGTACCAATTCTTGCCTATCTGGGGCAGGAAATGCTTGGCTCTCACCTATTAAACGACTTCTATCAATATATCTCAAGGAGTGACTGGTAGATTGGTATATAGAGGTTAAATTTCAACTTCTAACATATTTTGAGTTTCATAAACTTTATTTCTTTCTGAAGGATGGGAGTATAATCAGAATATCCAAAACCGAGGAAAATATATACTTCATCATTTATACAATATCCTACTAGTAGAAACTGCCTTAGATTTTTTAAGTATTTTCCTTTAGAAACAGCTGAATTGTTTAGGATCCACAGCCCCGCACACCCCAGGGAAATGCCACTGCCCAGTTATCTGGGAGTGAGGTACCCAACAGTGACTTAGTAATGGATGAGAAGGGAGCTGGCCCAGTGTGATAGTTAAAGGTGCAACTTTCATCTGCTGTCAAATGCTGATGATCTAAGGAGAACTTTGGATCTACCTATCAGACATTTCTCCTGCACAAGCGTCTTTGTACACCAGCCATCCCACTATTTGCCCTACTCCCAAAGATCCTTTTGGAGTTATGGATATTTTATCTCATCTTAGACGTTATCTTGCCTCAAAGATGAAACAGAATAGCTGGCCTGTATTTTAACTGAATCTACCAACCCATAATTATCTATTGGAGCAAAGTGTTCTTAGACATTCAGATACGGGAGAGGGAGAAGAAAGCAGAAAATGCTTTAGTCAGGTCTGATGCAGGGTGGTCCGAGTACTGTATAGCCGTAAAGCGCCGCAGGGGGATGTACTTGAGAAGGGAAGGGAGAAGCCAGGCTAAAGAAACAAGGCAGCTTGAAACACAAGTCTAGCTAAAATGGACTCAGGCTTGCCGGTCTAGGTGCTGTCATTACAGAGCTAAGAGCAGAGTCAGAGACTGTGGCCAGGGGCTGGCTTTCTCCAGAATAGGATGAAGGCTGTGAGTATTTACTGTCTGAGTACAAACAATGTGCTCCCTCCCTGCCAGCCTTAGGGCATATCAAGCATACTTAATTTGCTTAGTGTTTTTCCAAAGGTCTTTGCTCCTTGGTTCCTTTATGTTTCCAGACAAATTTTTGATTATTTTTGTTTTGTACAGATTTTTCTTAATATATCAGTATCCTAGAACTTGGAAGATAAACAACAAAACAAAAACGAAAAACTCAACCCAAAATATTTTTCAATATGAACAGCATACTGTCCTTTCATTGGCTTATCTTTTGGTATAATAACCTTGCTTTCTACAAAAAAAATGAGAAGTCTGTACACAGAATGAAAAGAGGAGGAAAATATAACAGTTTTATTCCAACTTCAGTGAGTTTTTACTTCGTATTAAGGGCTAAGCGTTAAATTTTATTCTGACAGAAATTATTTATTTACTGTTAGAATAAGGCTGTCTGCCCCCAGAGAACAAATCCTTTCTCCCTTCTAGTTTTCAATTTTTGCACATCTCAGAATTATTTCTTAACCTTCTCTTCTGAACGTCCCATTTTCTCTAGATGTTCTTCAAAGTTCTTTACCTCAACCTGCCTTCTTGGTTCCAGTTTATTGGTGAGTCTTGAAGCCTTTATTACGGCTGTCACAGCAGGGGCAAGAGGGTACTGTAACCATCACCAGGGGCTTATGCAAACTCACCCTTCTCTATCTTACACATCAGGCCTCTTTTCACATCAAACACTTCAGAGAAAAATGCCTAACTTGACTTGTCTGGGGGTTAATTTTTTAGTCATAAAAGGCAGAGGATAAGATCTACATGGAAACACTATTTTGGTGCTTAAAGACACTGAAAAATTTTTCTTTTCAGTCCTCAGGATGGTCCTCCAGCTTGAGCTTCCATGGTGGTGGGCTTCTACCACATTTTTTTCTAGGTCGGAAGAGGTTACCTAACCCCAGAAAATCTGCCCTTCTTGTTGCTACTACAGTCTGCTTAGGAAGATGTTTATGAAGGTGCTCTATTAAAGATATATCTCTCTACGGGTCCCTCGGTGGCTCAGTTGGTTAAGCATCCGACTCTTGATTTCAGCTCAGGTCTTGATCTCAGGGTCGAGACTTCAAGCCCCATGTAATCTCTCTCTCTCCCTCCATCTAAACACTAAAAACATGGGTGCCTGAGTTCTTGCAGGGAACTGTTGCTTTCTAGCATCATTAACACTTAAAAAAAAAAAAAAAGTGGGGGCAGGGGCACCCAGGTGGCCCGGTTTGTTAAGGGCCCAACTCCAGATTTTAGCTCCAGTTCTGATCTCAGGGCGGTGGGATTGAGCCCCATGTTGGGCTCATGCTCAGTGAGGAATCTGCTTGGGACTTTCTCTCCCTCTCCCTCTGCTCCTCCTCTAAGCATCCTCTTGTTATGCCCAGATTTTGAGATCCCCAAATACCACCAGGGAGCCGAGTCCGATGCAAAAGCAAAAGAGCCCTTTATTCAAGCTAGCTTGAGCTCTCTCACACACTCACCGACACAGCGGCGTGGTATAGAGAAAGAGAGAGAGTTTCAAAAAGCGCAACAGTTTTAGAGGGGTCAGTGGCCAATGAGTTTGTAACACA
>CM052802.1:65154747-65186693 GCA_028533885.1 Nasua narica
CTATTTCTCTCACAAAGTACAACCAAGAAACTCTAGACATTATTTATCAAACTTGTATAAGGAGACTGAGATGTGGAGAGAGGAAGGAAGACTAGCAAAAGATCTTGGGATGTGAAGAATGGCATAATGGTGACTTCTCTGGGTTTTTGTTTTGCCTCTATGTCCCAGACCTGGAATCAAAGAGGTCAACAGTCCGAAATACCAATGGCACAGACAAAAGAAAAAAAAAAAAAAAGCCTGAGTACAAGCTGCTTTCTCTACCCAGAACACCAGGAAAGGAGCAACTTCGCAAGACAGAAAACCTTTAGACAATAAATGCTTGAGTCTAGTCAAACACCGCAGAAAAAAACCGTAGCTCTAGCCCTGCTGACATTAGCAGAGGCCAAGTAGGGAGCGCGGATTTCCATCTTTGCAAGGTTGTTATAAGGTGTAGCAGTGACAAACACATGTAGTGTCACAGAAGCCCATGTAAACAGCTGGGACCTTCACCCCATCAGCCTGTAACCAGCCCCTCTCGCCCCAGTGTTAGTGGTCATTTGTCACTATCTGACAGTAATGAAGATCCCTCCCACTCTGTGCTGGGATGTTGTCAGAGAAGTAGGGGAAAATCAGGACTTTCACCACTCCCCAACGATAACAAGCTCACTCTCCAATGCAGTGTCATTGCAGACCGCATGGGGGAGCCTGAACATCTACCCTCTTGCAACAATAATGAGGAACTCCCCTTTTCCAGGTGTCAACAGAGGATAAGTAGGGAACCTGAGCTTCTGCTTCTCCCTGGAAATAATGAGACAGCATCTCAACTTTTCCTTCCAGAAAAGTGTCAGAAAAAAGCAATTGAAACAGAAGTTTTAAATAAGATTTAGGTTCTCATAACACAATGCTCTAAATGTCCAGATTTCAATTGAAAATCCTCATCATACCAAAAACCAGGAACATCTCCAACTGAATTATCACATGATCTCTCTGATATGAAGAATCTGAGAGGCAGGGCAGGGGGACGTGGGGGGGTGGGGGAGAGAAATGAAACAAGATGGGATGGGGAAGGAGAAAAACCGCAAGAGACTCCTAAACTCATGAAACAAACTAAGGGGGACTAGAAGATAGGGGGTCAGTCTTTCTCTGACTGACTTATTTCGCTAAGCAAAATACCCTCCAGTTCCATCCATGTCACTGCAAATGGCAAGATTTCATTTCTCTTGATGGCTGCATAGTATTTCATTGTATATATATATATATATATATATATATATATATATATATACCACATCTTCTTTATCCATTCATCTGTTGATGAACATCTAGGTTCTTTCCATAGTTTGGCTATTGTGGACATTGCTGCTATAAACGTTCGGGTGCATGTGCCCCTCCGGATCAATACATTTGTATCTTTAGGGTAAATACCCAGTAGTGTGATTGCTGGGTCATAGGGTAACTCTATTTTCAACATCTTGATGAACCTCCATACTGTTTTCCAGAGTGGCTGTTCCAGCTTGCATTCCCACCAGCAGTGTAGGAGGGTCCCCTTTCTCCGCATCCTCGCCAACATCTGTCGTTTCCAGACTTGCTAATTTTAGCCATTCTGACTGGTATGAGGTGGTATCTCACTGTGGTTTTGATTTGTATTTCTCTGATGCCAAGTGATGTTGAGCATTTTTTCGTGTGTTTGTTGGCCATTTGTATGTCCTCTTTGCTGAAATGTCTGTTCGTATCTTCTGCCCATGTCTTGATTGGATTATTTGTTCTTTGGGTGTTGAGTTTGAGAAGTTCTTTATAGATTTTGGATACTAACCCTTTATCTGATATGAAGACAAAATATTTTTGAAGGCAGCTAGAGAAAAAGAACACTTTACTTATAGAGGAAAGTAATAGAAATCCATCAGATTTCTCATCAGAAACCATAAGGCCAATAATGGCATACTATTATTCAAGTTCTAAATGGAAAAAACTATCAACCCCAAATCCTATATCCAGAAAAATATCCTATAGGGATGAAAGGGACATCAAGACATTTTCAGATAAAGGACTAGTATGAGAATTTGTCACAAACAGATCTACCCTAAAATAATGGCAAAGGAAATTCTGTAAACAGAAAGGAAACAATAAAAAAAAAAAAAAAGAAAGAAAAAAGGAAACTTGGAATATCGGGAAAGAAGAAAGAAGGCAATAGCAAAAAATATATGCAAGTACAATAGGATTCTTATTCGTGAGTTTTCTAAATTATGTGTGGTAATTGAAGCATAATTATAACACTATAATTAAATATAACATAATTATAACACTATATAATTAAGTATAACATAATTAGAACACTGTGGTTTTAAATGTATGTAGAAGAAATATTTAAGACAATTTTCTTATAAATGAGAGTGAGTACAGGGATGAAAATGGAGGTAAGACTTCTATATTTCACTCAACTAGCAAAATAATGACACCAATAGTTTATGAGAAGGTATATATGTATAAGATAACACTTAAAGAACCATAAAAAGTGCTATAAATGAAACATTATCAAGAAAAAGACAAGTGCCATAAAGCAAGCAGAAGGAAGATTTGGAAAAGATAAGAGCAAAGATTAAGGAAATTGAAAACAGGAAAACCATTAATAAAATAAAACAAAGAGTTGGTACTTTGAAAAATCAAAAATCAGCAAACTTCCAGAAAGACTAACAAAGAAAAAAGTATGAAGGCACAAATTACCAATATGGGAATGAAACAATATCACTGCAAACCCTGAACACATAAAAATGTAATTAAGGACTACTATGACCAAATATGTACACATAAATATGACAGCTAAGATGAACCAATTCCTTGAAAAAGACAAATTGCCATACTTACCCACTATGACATAGGTAATCTGAATAGGATGTTGAATTCATACTTTAAAAACTCCCCCCAAACTCATTTTTTGAATTTCCAAAATTCAAAAAAGTAATCTCCAGGCCTGCAGGGTTTCTCTAAAGAATGCTACCAAACATTTAAAGAATCAACACCAAACACCATATCTTTCAGAAAACAGAAGAGGAGAGAAACTTTCCAACCTCATTTTATTGAGTTAATATTACCCTGAGAGCAAAATCAAAATCAGACAAAGACAACACAGAGAGACAGACAGACACCCACGCACACTGCATGTGAATAGAGATGCGAAAACCCTTAACAAAATATCAGCAAAGAGAATTCAGCAACATGTAAAAATAATAATACACCATAACGAGCTGGGGTTCATTCCAGGGATGCAAGATTGCTTCAGTATTTGAAAATCAATAAATGGTTTCTGCCATATTAACAGGTAAAGAATAAAAAATTATATGATATATCAATTAATGACAAGAGACCACTTGAAAAAATTCAATTCATTCGTGATAAAATCTCTGAGAAGAAACAGAAGTAGAGGGAAACTTCCTAACTTTATAAAGAAAATCTACCAAAACCTTAGAGTTAACATTCTACTTAACGGTGAAAGACTGAAAACTTTTCTCCTTAAATGCTGAATAAGGTACAAATGTTCACTTTCAACACATGACTATAGTGCTGAAAATTTTAGCCAATGAAATAGGGTTAAAAGAGGAAATAGAAAGCATATATATTAGATAGGAAGAATTAAAGCTGTCTCTATTGGCAGAGGACAGTGTTGTCTATACAGAAAATTTCAAGGAATTAACACAAAAACTCCTAGCAAGTGAGTTCAGCAAGGTTTCAAGTTTCAGCAAGGATACACAATAAACCTACAAAAGTCAAGTGCATTTCTATATACTAGCAATGAAATAATAACAACCAAAATTTAAAATGCACTAGCCATTTAACATTTCTTTTTTGAAAAGAGAAATACTTAGGGGTCAGTCTAACAAAACCTATACAAGATTTATATGATGAAAGTTACACAAAACGGATGCAAGAAACATGTAAGATTTAAATAACTGGAGAGATAGACCTTGTTCATGGTTTGGATAACTCAAAATAGTAAAGATATCAATTTCCCTGAAATTTATATTCAGGTTTAATGTACTTTCTGTCAAAATGTCAGCAAGGATTTTTTATAGATATTTACAATGTTATCAAATTTATATAGAAAAGAAAAAGAACTACGATAACTTACAGTGATTTTGAAAAACAAGATTAAAGTTGGAATAGCCTATCCAATTTGAAGTTTTTTTCTATAACTACTGTAATCAAGATTGTGGTATTGGTGGCGCGATAGAGAAATGGATTAATAGAACAGAATAGAGAACCCAGAAGTAGACCCACACAAATACGCCCAACTGATTTCTTTTTAAATTATTGCTCAGTTGACTTCTGGATTCTGTTCCCTGAAAGAGTACTGCTTCCTCTCAGTTGCGCCTGTGTTTAGTGTGCAAGCCACCCGAGGCAGGAGAGCAAACACAGGTTCTAACCCTCCGACTGAATTCGGACTGTCGCTCACAGGCTGCATTACTCTAGGCAACCCACTTAACCTCCCTGAACCTTAGGCTCTTCTGGAGAATGGCTATTATAATGCTTGTCTCAATTTCTGTTTTGACGATTGAATAAAACATGTGTAACTACCTATCTAGCTCAGTAACTGGCACAGGTAAGAATCTATATTAACATTAACTCAATCTCATCTTTAAAAAAAAATGGTAAGCAAAGAGATTCGATTATACCCAGAGTGGCTTTCTTCGGCTTCAGACCTGGAAAAATGAGTAGGAGAGCAGGTGTCTTCTACCTGGGATAGGAGATGATTTGAGGCTTCCCTGCCTTCGCACATTCTGCTGCCTACACTGCTTGGAACCCACCCCCCACTCCACCTGACTAATCCAATCCCTCTGTAATACTCCAGTCAGTCATGCTCTTCTCCAGAAAGCCTTCCTGGGATCCCTCTTGAGAGGCCTACATTTATCTCCTCTGTGCTGCTTCATCCACTGGTCCCTCTAGTTAGTTAGAAAAATAGGTTTACTATATGCCATCATATTTCATTGAAACTCTCCCTCCACCTTTCAGTTAATAGTACCCAAGATAGTACCCAATAGTACCCAAGTACCCAGTTATAATAAATAACTGTTATCAAAACCACCACCAAAATTTTAATGTAAAAAGAGATTCTCACCTTTTCCTGTTTTCCTAGGGCCCCCAATTAAGAGCTGTGTTTGTTATTCGTATGTAAATGTCAAACCGGAGGGAAGTGTGTTCCAAAGCAAGGGATTCTCTTGCCTCATGGACTTTCAGTTTAATTTGTTACGGAGTAAAGAGAGGTGGAGAGCTTGAGGGCATTTAAGAGAGTTTAGTTAGAGCAAGGAAGATAAACCAGAAGCAAAGGGAAGACAGACTCTGAGGAACTCCACGATGTCAGAGATGGTAAGTCAGGAGAGATTTAGTGACAGCCATCATGGAGAAAGAACATCTTTCAGCAACATGAAAGGTCAGCCAAGAATAATTGCCGGTTTACAAGCTATATATATATCTTATTATCATCTTGGCCCTGGGTTGGACCAATGGCCAAAGTCTTGCCTATGGTTTATCTAACTAAAAAAATTCTTAAATCTGGAACTTTAAAGAATCAGTCATTCGAGCCCCAATTTAGATACTTACTTGTCTTATCTCTTATTATTTTTTAACTGGGGTATAATTCTTAGTTACTACTGTCACAAGCAAAATATTTTTATTCATAATACAAAAACTGAATACTAACCATACAGAGATCTGACATTCAAGCAGATTGGGTTAAATTTTAGAATCTTCTTGCTTTCCTCTTTCTCTTGTCCTAACTGGGATTGACATTCTTTCCCAAAGTTCATAAGTTTGGTGCTTAAATCATGGTTCATCATGTTTTCCTGTTTTGTTTTGTTTTTTTCAGTTTTCATGTCAATAATACTTTATAGCCCTCCTATTACAAAACGAGTTTCCCCCTCTTTGGTTTAGAACATCTATGTAATTTAAGATTTTTGAAGTGTGGGTGTTAAAAGCTGAGAAAGTACATAGAGATTATAATATAATGGCATGCATCAAGAGAAACAAAATCTTGCCATTTGACGTGGATGGAACTAGAGGGTATTATGCTAAGCGAAATAAGTCAGCCAGAGAAAGACAATTATCACATGATCGCTCTGATATGAAGAATTTGAGAGGCAGGGCAGGGAGTTATGGGGGTGGGGAAGAGAAATGAAACAAGATGGGATGGGGAAAGAGACAAACCATAAGAGACTCCTAAACTCACGAAACAAACTAAGGGTTGCTGGGAGGTGGGGGGGTAGGGATATGGACATGGGGGAGGGTATGTGCTATGGCAAATGCTGTGAAATGTGTAAGCCTGATGATTCACAGACATGTACCCTGGGGTAAATAATACATTATATGTTAATAAAAATTAAAAAAAATATATAATGGCATGTTGGAACATCTAAACAATTGGATACATTAGTCATTTTATAGCCTTAATTAGTTGGCATATGAAAGGAGAAGATAAGACTCTGAAAACAGTGAACATAAATGGCGCCTTCTATTCCTCTATTGTTAATATCTTCAGTTGTTTCTTATGGGATGCATATTGTTTTGGTAATGGAAAGTAGAAATGGTGGCTTTGAATTAGGAAGGCTGAATTCTGTTTATAAGAATGGTTTGGTTAAAATGCTATTTTTCAGGGCGCCTGGGTGGCTCAGTGGGTTAAAGCCTCTGCTTTCCACCCAGCTCATGATCTCAGGGTCCTGGGATCAAGCCCCACATCAGGCTCTCTCCTTAGCAGGGAGCCTGCTTACCCCTCTCTCTCTGCCTACCTCTCTGCCTACTTGTGATCTCTCTCCTCTCTGTCAAATAAATATATAAAATCTCAAAAAAAAATAAAATGAAATGCAATTTTTCTTTTGGGTATTATAAGATAGTCTTTGGAATAGCATCTATAGCTTATTTATTTTTCAATTTTCAATTGAATAGTTATTGAAATTGTGCTATGTACCCAGCACTATTAGAAGTTCAAAAACAAAACAGTAAGACTCCTCTGCCATCTAAGAATATATGACTTCTTAGAGAAATAAACTATGATGGAACATGTGATAGGTGATGTGGTCAAAGCTCCAGTGGAGGTACAGACAGGGAAGCCCTCTGAAATAGGGTACTCAGGTCTTACTGGGGATCAGATAAAAACCTTCATAGGAAAGATCCCTCTCTGATGCGACATCTTTAGTTTTAAGTGTAACAGTATTTCCCTAGTAAAGCATTTACTCACTTATAAATTCCAACAACCATTTATAAGGTGTTTGCTATGGTCTGGGCCAGGCCCCGGAGATTCAGGGATGGTCTAGGCACCTTGCATGCCTGCCGGGAGGTCCCAGTCAAGTGCAGCAGAGAGACAACCATCAGGTTACTGCAGTCCAGGATGTGCCGGGTGATGCGGGAGCACATACCAGCAAGTGGGTAGGAGAGGTTTTCAGAGAGAGTTGATATCTGAAAGAGTTGATCTAGAAGGAGGCGCTGGCATTAACCAGGGGAAGAGGGATGAAAGGGACATTTTCAGGCAAAGGGAACAACCGGATGTGCCAAGTCCCATAGGCAAGAGAGAGAAGAGCATATTTAGGGTAATGTACAGAAAACGTAATGGAAAGAGGAAATGATAAATAGATGAGATTGGAAATCTTGGCAGAAGTCAGACTATTCCCAAGGCAAAAATTAGCAAATCCAACGATGCCATTCTCTTAAAATTCTTCCATTATTTCCTGTTATTGATGGACTCAGGTGTTTGGGAATGCGCGTATATCCGTGTATCTGTGTATCTCTGCGTTTGTGAGCGTGTGTATTAATAACGGGTTTTTCTCTATACATTATGATACCTTGACATGTTGGGGGCCTTGGGGACCCCAGGAAAGACTGCCCCTCCCAGGGTTAGCTAACTCCTAGAGATAGCAAACAACAAGCACAATTTTGATATGTGGACCAACCAACAATATCCCAACCATCTCTTTTATCAAGGTCTCAGATACCAAGTCAATGTTCTCCCACCTTGAATCACCATAGGCCCAGGTACCAGACGACTAGGGACCACCCCTATAGCTCAGAGCCTGCCAAATTATTCAAACTGGCCAGAAGCTTACTTAGCGTACCTATGCTTTCTCGCTCATTCTTTCCTGCGAAACCCCAGTAAAGGCTCTGTCCTATGCTTTCCTCTCATCCCCTTCCAGCTCCTGACCAACCCTGTGCTTCCTGTGTGCCCTGCATGGTGTGGCATGCTCCCTCCTCTTGGGAATTGAACAACAAACTGTCTTTTCAATAGCAGTTGTCTCCAGATCTGTTGACCTCACCATTCCTGATTAAAACAAATCCTGGGTGCATTGTAATTCAGCATAGGGCACTGAAGGGGACCGACATGGCTAGGTTCGTGTTGTTGGAAGGTCAGTCTGGTGTCTTTGCAGGTGTAAGTGGCACAGGAAGCGCAGTTAGGAAACCATGGCGGTCAGGCAGGCAGGTGGCAGGGCCTTCAGAGGCAGTGGCCGTGGGAGTAGAGGAGACGTGCTAGGGGACAGCTCCTTGGCCAGGAGATAGGGCTGAGGGATCGTATGATTGACTAGATATGGGCTGTGAAGGGCAAGGAAGACTTGAGATGGCTCCTTATTTGAACACCTGGGTGGATATGCTGCCGTTTGTCGAATTAAACACTTTGGGAAGAGCAGGTCTGGGAGTATGGAGTGGAAAGATGATAGGCTCAGTTTCTGACATATTGTTTTAATGGGCCCAGGGGTCTGGCCAAATGCGAGTTTGGATGAATGTGTCTGGAGTTCAGGAACGAAAGCTGTGTTGAACTAGAGCTTTAGTGCCGTCGGCATAAAGACTAACACTAAAACTGTGGGAATAAATGAGGCCCTCCGAGAGAGGGAGGGAAAGGCAAGACAGACACCTAGAGAACAGCAAGATTTGAGGGAAGAACAGAGGGAAAGTGGCCTCCACCAGAGCCTTGGAGACCTACGAGCTAACGATGTTAATGGTACTGGTGATAAGGCAGGGCCAATAATGTCAGAAAATATCCAAAGGTAAGTTGAAGTCAGCAGACATATTAGAGAAGCTGCTTATGATTTATTTTTATGGCACATTCTTTATACACAGATCCCCAAATTTAGTCCTTTGAGAGAGTAGGAGCTGAGGCAAGCACAAGAAAGGCAGGAATATTCTTTTAAACATACCATCTACAGAGCCAAGTTCTAAGCAGAAGGCGACTGTGATGTTTTACATCTCAAGTTCTGTTGAATCTCTGCTTAGGCTACATGACTGCTATTGCCATTAAGGAGGCAAACCACTGATTTTGTATACATCGGCCTGTCTTTTCTTTAAAACTGCATAAATGCAGTAACGGCAGAGAGGGGATAAAAATCAGTTTATAAACAGTGCATTCACTGTCTCACTGATCCTATGATGCAGCACCGAGTGTAAACACACCACAGTCTTCTGGCAAAAAGGTGGGTGCCTCTCTGTCATTTCTACCGCCTCAGGGACTGTGAGACAGCATGGGCTCTCTGTGGTAGTTGAGGGAACTGTCCATACCGAAGGTTATCTAACACCAGACTGCCTTGGTTTTTTTTCTTTCCAAAAAATGGACTTGACTTTTCCAAAACTTTGGAGAACTGCTAGTCTGGCTACTGTTGGGTGGATTGTGAGAAAAGGGCTAACAGATCTGGATGTGGAATCATAGTGACTGGCATATGGTTAGGACTCAGTTTGTGTGGAAGGAAGGGAGGAAGGGAGGAAGGGAGGAAAGGAGGAAGGGAGGGAGGAAGGGAGGAAGGGAGGAGGGGAGGAAAGAAGGGAGGGAGGAAGGGGCAAAGCAGGACTGCAAAGTACCCAGCACATTGCCCACATGCAGTGGATGAAGACCTTGTTAGAACTTTGTTACTTGCTGATGCCCTTCTCTTTTCCTCTCTTCCTTCTACAATGCTCAGTTCTCTTGGCAATTTTAATCATCTTTTTCTCCACCAAGAACCTTTTAAATTAAAGAGAAGAAGGTTCCAAAATCAGTATTTTCCTTTATGAGAAGGAATAAGGGAGGGCTCTACATAAACAACCTATTTACTTTTTCTTTCTTCTATTTTTTCTTTTTCTGTTTGCTAGATCATTGCGATGGGGGGCAACATCACATCAAATGACAATGGTAGTGAAGCTGTAATACTAGGGGCAGAAAGGACATAGCACAAAGTGGAAAGAATAAATAAAACAGTTGAAGATCAGGGAATGACAGATTTAAAACAATTGTGAAAATATAGAAGGGATTATTGATCTAAATTTTCGGTCTCTAAATTAAAAGACAAGAAAACAGTAAGAAAAGTTCTCCATGTCATAAATGGACAAAACTGGATTGCAAGGATTGAGCAGAAGCCCAGTCCTACTATCCAGGGCTAACATGGGAGAAGAGTAAGAAATAGTGGCAGCAAGTGGAGAATGGTATGGCATAGGACTGGCAAAATCGTTCCCATTATTGACTGGACCCTAGTTCTCCTGGA
Organism: Nasua narica; assembly: GCA_028533885.1. Classification (NCBI taxonomy): domain Eukaryota; kingdom Metazoa; phylum Chordata; class Mammalia; order Carnivora; family Procyonidae; genus Nasua; species Nasua narica. Next base: position 65,165,205 of record CM052802.1, read on the forward strand.
CATCCCAGTCCATCCTGACAACCATGGTCATGTGCTGCTAGGTCCATGTTTCCTCAACATCAGGTTAAAGTATCACCATTACATGGAGGTTTTGACTTCTCTATCCCAATGGTCAGATCAGATCCTTGGAGACAGCGCCAGTTTGGAAGTAAACTGGTGGTCATCACAACACGTGGACACCATAGTAGAGAATGCTGGTGAGCCCTGCCCAGTCCAGACCTCTTAGGCTCATCCCCTAACCCCAGCCGTCCTGTTCATAGCTCTCTCATATATGCTTACTATCCCCATTACTGAGACTCTGCTTTACCTTTTGTTCATGTTCAGAAGGTTATGAGAGTTTAGAAACTGATCATATCTATAGGCAATATATAATTCTATTATGCAACAATTTCATTTGATCTTTTTTTGGTGTGACTTAATAAATGACTGTCTGTGAATGGCTACTATGAGGAAATCTGCAGAAAATAGAAAAAAATCTTGCGAGTCAGAAAAGTACTTGTTCTTGGGATCTGATGAAGAGTTACTGGCTGATATCCAGTTCTGAAGAATGGGTGAGTATTGTATATCAGTTAAGGCAATACTAGCTAAATGTTGTAACACATAAATTCCAAAGACTTAATGACCTCACCGACCGTAAGTTTATTTCTCACTCATGTAAATGCCCAACATGGATTTATTGGTTCCCCGTTGGCTGGTGGCTCCAAACCACATGGTAATTCAGTGATCCAACCTTCTCTCATCTTCTGCCTTTACTAGTACCTGAGCCTCCTAACATTCTGCATCCAGCTGAAGGATGAGAAAACAAGATGGAAAAGGCACACCTACTTATCTGGCATTACAACTTAAATTGAGGATAAATGATGTATAACACTTTCCCTCATATTCCAGAGGTGAGAACTAGTCATGTTTCTGCACCTAGAAACAAAGGCAGCTGGGAAACCTAATTCTTGGTTGGACAGGTGCTTTCCAGAAACCACTTTACGATGTGGAAGCAGTGAACAAATTGTTGGTGGGCAGTTAGCTATCTGTGTGACAGGAATAATGAGAAGTCCCGGAAGCAAAAGGGTAGGAGGAGGTAAGAGTGAGAAGCTCAGCAGCGTGAGCCACGTTGTGTTCATATGTAGGAGCGAGCCTATATGCAAGAAAATTCCAGAGGTGATGTGAAATAATTTTCTGGAATGAAAAAAAAACTTGAGCTGTAAAAAAAACTTAAGGTGTTGAGAAGAAACTCAGAGACTTTTCATGTGCCTTTTTCCCCTGAAGACCCAATGCTTCAAAGCTTTTAATGTTTCTATATTCCCATAACATGTTTCTATTTCTCTCAAAACCCCCAAAAGTGATGAGGGCCTCAGGTTATGTCTCTCAGAGTAAAACATGCGTCCCCTTCTGCTTCTTAGCAGGAGCCCAGTCCAGTTGAAATCTTTCATTTTGATCTAAAATCCTCCCTTTAGTATAACAGAAAGTCAGAATTTACATTTATTGCTGTCAAGGAGACCAGTTAAAGCCCCTCAGCTATACTTTTTTTCAGTGGTTGAAAATTAGATGGGGCTAAAACATTTCAGCTGACACAAATAAAATACTCCCCAGCTGTGAGGTTGTGTTCCGTAAAGAATGGTTACAACTGTAGGCTGGTGCTACCCCAGGACTTATACTTAACACAGCTAGTGTAAAACTTCATTTTAAATTCAAGTTTTAGAAAAATCTTCAAACTCTATCTTGAGCTCCTCCAACATTCAGGATCTTTATAAAGCAGGTCATTTCTTTTTCCTTCAGACAATGCTTTGAGGATTTCATTACCTTTGGACCAAGCTGGTCTATACTTTCAAAGGACTCTGTGATTGGTTCTATGATGGACTTTCATTTTTTAAAAAATCTAAATCCAGAAAATGTTTATTGGTTTGGTAATTCCTAATTTTTATCCACTCTGATCTTCAAGAGTCACCTTCCACCTCCATAGCCATGTTCTGAGTGGAAAACCCTGTTTTATGTAGACATGAAAGCACCAAAGTAGGGGAGGGATAGGATCTGGATTGGAGCCTCTCCTTATTTTTCTGGCTGCTTGTATTCACTTCCTTCACTGCTCTGCCATGGATGTCCATGAGTGCAACAAGAGGGTGCTGTTTTCTTAGGGGTCCTGAGACCATCATAATTTTGGCAAATTTGGCAAACTTGACATCCTGATTCCAATAAATGGGTGTATAAAGTGCTGGAATGTGGACTGTTTCTCATTTCCTTGGCTTTATCTCTGCAAACATCAGATCTCCTCACTACCTCTTTTCTCTCTCTCAAGCCTACTACCACATATGTGGGATTCTTACTTCGCGATGTCTAGATTAAGCAGGAGCAACTGCTCTCAAAAACCTGGTGAAGATTGTTTCAAATCTTCTTCTGTTACCTTCTTCTCTTGACAGGTGTCCTTGTCTAGTAATTTACTGAGACCCCAGCTTTCTAGTGAGAGCTTCTCCACATTTCATCTTCTTCTTGCCTGTCTCAGAGAAGTGACCATCCCTAGGGTTTCATTGACCCTAGTGGTCATTCTATGGTTTCAGGTTCATTTCCTCCTTCCTCTCTAGGACCTCATTTCCTCAATAATCTGCTTTTTCACTTATAATTTTATATTTGCAATCTGTTTTTCATATATAGATAAATAAGTCCTTTGTATTTTTAAATGTTTTCTTAGAACTACTCCTTTAGCTACTCTTGGATCTCTTTATCCTCCCCTTATTTTTCCTTCTCTTCTCTCCAAACTTCTTTATACTTGTTTTTCTTATTTCTCCTTGACCATGCCTATCTTCCAATCTGACTTCTTACTCCCAATATGCCATTGATTCTCTTCCTAAACTCTAAAGACATTTTCCATCTCATCCACGGGTTCTTTGTTCTCTTCTGCCCCTTAATATAAGTGTTCCCCTAGTATCTGTCTAAGGTTTTTGCTTTTAGAGCTATTCTGTTTTAGTAATCACTTTTATATTTTGAACATTGATTATCACTTCTATGCAAATGGTCCAAGTGAGAAAGATCTCTTCTCATGATCCATTTAGCAATATTGTAATAAAAGTGCTACAACTCAAAAAGCTATAATTCAAGGGACGCTTGGGTGGCTCAGTGGGTTAAGCCTCTGCCTTTGGCTCAGGTCATGATCCTAGGGTCCTGGGATCCCCAAATCGGGCTCCTTGCTCAGCGGGGAGCCCACTTCTGCCTCTGCCTGCTGTTCTCTCTGCTTGTGCTCACTCTCTTGCTCTCTCTCTCTGACAAATAAATAAAATGTTAAAAAAAAAGCTATAATTCAAAACACAATTGAGCAATAATTCAATGGGAGGCATAATATAATGCAAGAAATGCTTGTTCAGAAGCCCAGAGAAAAGACTAGTGTTCTATTTCTGAACCTTAATTTTGCCATATGAAAATAAAAAGGTTGGACAAAACAATATTTTTTCTTTCACCTCACAAAGTTGATGATTTATTGAATGTTTTTAAAAAAGTATTTTATTGCCCCAGTGTCTTCTATCTCAGAAAAAAAACAACAAAAAAAAAACTAGCCATCTAGAAAAGAAGATGCTTTTAAGATTCTTCTATAATATTTCTTCATAAAAGATATTTAAGGAAATTAACTCCTTGGTATTATTATTTTTTGTTAATTGAATAGGAGGATGAGGGGAGAAGATTCAATTTATAGTTTGAAAATAATTGATTTTCCATTACCTAGATATAAGAGTTGGGATTACCATAATAAGAGATAAAGTTACTATTATTTTTAAAAACCAATTCCTGTAGCCCAAATTCCTGGGTTTTGAAAATACTCATAAATCTGGCTTAAATTCTCCTTGAGAGAAAAGTTGTTACATTTCATTTGTTACAGGTCATTGACAAATGCACTTTTCACTAAATACCTTCCATCAAAAGAACTACAAAATCTAACAATGTAAGTGTTAAAAATAAACTCCTTTTCCTTTTTAATAAGATATCTTAATAGAACTTTGAAATGTGTGACTGACCCAAAGCCATTTCCCATATCACCTTAATTCTTGCTCATAAACACAGTTGTGATCAGGAATCCACAGATGGAACACTCTTTGCTCAGAGTTACTGCCCTGACTACTGCTAAGGGTCCACTACTTAAAGCCTTTTGTGTTTCCTCCTCTTTCAGGACAGTGTGATGGCAATAGTTGGATCCTTTGCAAAGATCAACTAGAAGCCAGAGTTGTATTGTAGGCTGAGTTTAAAAAGAAGTAATTTGATTAGTTTTTTTTTCTCATGTAGTAGCTACTTGGTAATACTTTTTAAATAACAACCAAATTGTCTATTAAGTTATGTTAGACAACATAAAAAGCCAAATCTATATAAATAATGCTATTTGGTGAATTTAGGTATTTAAAAAATCCCTTTCTTGAATTTTCCAATCAGCTTTTTATTATTTAAAAGACACTAATGGATAATTCAAAATAGTATATAATAAAAAGTTAAAATTGTCTTTATATCTCTCCATTGGTATACATTTATTGTGTAAGAAAGATCTTTTAAGTCCTGCTTGAAACTCCTTTCCTGTAGTTTTGATAAACGGGCTTTCCTTTTCTTGTGCTCTTCTCATATCTTTTTTTTTTTTAATATTTTATTTACTTAATTGACAGAGAGATCACAAGTAGACAGAGAGGCAGGCAGAGGTGGGGGGAAAGCAGGCTCCCCGCTGAGCAGAGAGCCTGATGTGGGCCTCGATCTTAGGACCCTGAGATCATGACCTGAGCCAAAGACAGAGGCTTTAACCCAGGGAGTCACTCAGGTGCTCCTCCTCTCGTCCCTTGACCCATGACTGCTAGGGACTATCTTCTACCCATATCATCCATTCATAATGTATCTTAGGGTGGGTCTGGGAGGAGTCTTGAGTGACTGGAGTGATGGTGAAGCCAAAAGTTTCCTCAAACCTTTCTGGTTGTTCCTTCTTCATTCACCATTTATGAGTTTTATCATTTCCCCTTCATTCTTCACTCCCAGAGTAGTTCTGGTCCCAGATCCCACCTCTCTCAATCATCTCAGCCCCAGGGATGATGTGGCCAGGGAAGTATTTAATGTTCCTTTGCAAAGAAGTCTAATATTTCTCTTGACAATTGACCCTACTACCAATATTTAACTATGGATATTATTCACAGAGACCCATAATGAGCCATTATATTTGATTGAGAGGGTTTGGACCACACATCTAATACCCCAACTTTTAGAGCTGCCATGTGAGAAATGGACCCCAAATCATCCAGCCCTCAGAGTTAACAGGGTTTGAATTCATGAGTCCCACAAGACCATAGCAAACAAAGAAGCAGTAAAACTGGCACACAAGCACATCCTGGGTCTATTTCTCCTGGGCTCGGTGCAGAAGCAGCAGGCAAAAATGCCATCCTCCAATTTTTCCCTGGAAGGGATTTGACTGAATAGTTTCCCAGCTGCTGCCCGAGGGTCCAGCTTCTATCAGCCTACATATGGGAGCTGATTGAGATTCTCTCAGGAACCTAAAATGGCTGGTGGCCCTGTTCCCTGCTGTCTCCCTCCAACTCATTCCAATAATAAAACCAAGTCTCTAGCTCCAGTCTGGAAGGAGCTTGTCTACACATCCAGCATACCAACTGTTATGGCTACTCCTTCAAGAGCCTGGCTCCCAAATCACCTAGTTCTGGTAACTGACAGGGCTCTACATTCATGAGTCCCCTAAGACCACACAAAACAAAGAAGTGGTTCTCTCTGAACACACAAGCACTCCTAGCAACTATTCCCTTGGGCTCAGCAAGAATGAATAGGCAAAATACCCAATTCCTGCCTTCTCCCTGTTAGTTGCTAGGTGGCATATCTAATGTCCCAACTTCCCCCGTTCTTGTTGCCTATGGGTCAGGCTTCCAATTAATCTACATTGGATTGCTAAAGGAGCAGGCAATTAGTGGTTCTCTCAGAGCTTGAGGTGTGGGAGCATTTCTCACAACTCTGGGACACTGACAGGTCTTGGCATATCCTAATCTACTGGGAGCCACCAAGAACAAACATGGCAGTTAGGACAATCACAAAAGTTTGAGAGGCTATGAAAGTTGGAAATATTCATTGGCCTCCCCGCAGCTCAATTCCGGCTTACATGACCATAACTATTTGGATGTTCTGGTTAAATTTAGCATCATTCATCTTAGTTTGAGCACACCATGGAGTTAAAAAAACAAAAATCCTGCTACCAGGTAGGTTAAGGATGTACCAGCACCAATATTCATTAAATGCTTTGTTTGGTATTTTGTCTGGTTTTGTTCGCCTGTTGGAAAAGGAGAGGCAAGGACTGAGTGCCAGTGAATCAATGCTTCTCCTGCATGAAGCAACCTTCCCTGGGGGCTTTTCTGTGGGAGAGCAACATACCTCAAGCCAGATGGTAGATGATTCTGCACGGGGGTCAGGTTTGAGGAGTCTTAAAATCCAGTTTATGGATTTGAAGTGTGACCTTACCAGTATTTTTATTGTTAATATGATACTGCTTGTGAAATGTGTACACTGTGGTATAAATACCATATGAGACTGCTTTTTTTTTATTGTTGTTTTTATTTGCTTTTAAAAGGTTTTCACCATCCTCACCTGTTTCCTCTTCCTAATTACAATTGTCTTAGAGTCCATATCACTCCATGTCAAAACCTTGATATGCAGCATGATCTTTGTGTTCACATCTAAGATTTATTTATTAGCTATCAAAGGAAAGAATTTTGGATAATAGTGCATCTTGCTATTTGAAATTACCAGCGGTCCATTATAGTACTAAACTGAAAAATCATTTAATCAAAAGAGGTTTAGCTGTAGCTTTAATCGAGGGCAAGGTGGCCATTTTCAAGAATTACTGTGGAGACTACTGTGGGCTTCCATGAACACTCCTCAGGGAGTGGCAACAGCAAATAGGAGAATTGGGGGACTAAGATACAGATCCCTGATAATTGAGTTTCCCTTCTGAAACTTCCAAGATGTCTCTGGCATAAGATGCTTCCAAGGAGGCAGTGAGGGAAGAAACCAGTAATGTCCTTTTACCTTTAAAAGGACTACTCGGTAGCCATGAGCTCAACTGCAAAATTAGAATGTCAGAGGTTCCCCCATGCAATGGAGAGAGCCCCTTTTAAAGGATAAGTCTTAAAAAAAAAAAAGAAGATAAAATCATGACTCTCATACAAACATAAAATGAACACATAAAATGTCAAATATTTTATTCAACTTATTAATTAATGAGGGAACTAGGAAGATGTTATAGTCAGTTCAAAGGAGAATTCTCAAAAACCATGCATATGCATATATATATATATATATATATAGGGAATATGGAATTTTGAAACCAATGTACATCCATGCAAAATGAGTCAATCCAAAGGGAAATAATAAATTGCATTTCACCAGATACACATTTTCCTTGTTTAAATTATCAATTTTCTACAACTTGTAGAGATGTAAAATTGATCAAAGACAACGAAAGGCAACAAAGACATGGATGAATGAGCTAGACAAGATACACACTGATGTATTTGCTCCCATTTCAAAGTCTTTCACAATTTCTCTGGACGCCTTGTAGTCAAGGGCCTCTCTAGATACCTGGGACTAAAAAACCTCAGGCAACACACTGCGCCTCTGAATCTATCCTGTTTCCCAAACTCCCTCCTCGGACTCAGCCTCTGACTCAAAAATGCCTTGCTAATAATGTTTTACCCTCTGTGATCCAATAAGTGACTCTAAGACACCATAATTCCCTTCATGCACCATGACCAAGCTGTCATGGACAGGGTTTCTGCTAAGCATTTCACATACATTGTCTTACTTAGCTTCACAGTGACTTAAGATAATTACTATTATCCCTATTCATAAATCCAGAAAGTGAGGCTAAAAGAGCTTTTATAAATTGTCCAAAATTTTATTGTTAACAATGGCACAGGTGGAATTCAAATCTATCAACTTTTGATGCTTTTAACTAGCACTCAGAGCATCTTGTAGACCCCTCTAACTCCTTCATCATTACTCTACTAATGGTTTTATCAGTAAGCATTTGAATTGCTCACTGGCTCAAAGGTTTCCCATCACCGGCCTTTACCTTGCTCAAGGCAAAATTATCTGGACTAGGCTGTCAAGTGTTCCCATGAAACTTCTCATATTTACAGTGAGGACAGTGGTTCTACAAGCCTTATAGGAGCATCACAAAGAGGAAGAATGCAGGATGGGCTTCTCTGTGTAGTTGGTCAACACTTCAACCATAGCACTTAACACACTGTCTTATATCATATCTGTTTATATGATAATAGCCAAGAGTGATTGAATATGTGTTATGTATCTTACACTTTATATACAGTATCTTATATAATTCTCAAAGGACACCTATGAACTGGATATTACTACAGGCTTATTTCAACATCAGGAAGTGGAGACTTAGAAAAACAGGCAACTTGCCCAAAATCACAGAGGGAAAGTCATAGAGGGAGGTGCCCACTTCATCCCCTGTTCTGCTCGGAGGCCCTTTGACCATGGACTTTTCTCCCTTTTGAACAAGAAGGAGGACCAACAGGTCTTGTGAGGTGCTGGCTGAGGTAAATTAATTCAGATGAGCATACATGCAAATGGAGAAGACCCTGAAGTGAATGGAAGTATCACTTCCCTCCTCTGTATCCTGGTATATTAAGACTCAAGTGGCTATATAAGATTAAGAGGGAAATCCCATGAGTTTATCAGTCCAAATGGGAGTTTATAAGTACAAATTGTTAGGAAGTCTTAGGTGGGCATGGATTCAGCCCCAGCTGGATTCAGGAGATCAGTATCATCTGTGCCCTCTCCTTTCCCCCCTCTTTTTTTTAGTTCTGTTTCTCTTTGGACTTGACCTCACTTTTTCTACTACAAATTCTTTTTCTATGTGGCTTGGAAAGAAAGTGAAACATCTGTGGCTTTTACTATTTTTATGGCTCAAGATCCTAGGGCAAGAAAGCTCTCTTCTCTAGTGTCAATAAGCAAAATTATGAAAGCACTCATCCAGTTTGGGTCGCTGTAAGGAGAGGCATAGATACTCTAATTGGCCAGCCAGAGCCAGATGACCACTGTTGTGTGAGACAGTATGGATAGAACACTATGATAGTAGCAACTGAGGACCAGATGGAGGCATGGTGCCCCAGAGGAAAAGAGGATGCTTTTGTCAAACAAAGGAAAGAAGAATGGTAGGCAGGTAAAAATAACAGATGTTATTTTTGGGTGCTGATTTTCCCAGAGTCTATTGCATTATGAATACAGTTTTTCTTCCAATTTATTATGTAATATTTGATTCAATAAAACTATGATAGTTTGTGACTATTTCTAACACTGCAAGTTGTTTCTTACATGTGCATGATTCAGTATTATTCTCATCCCATTTTAAAAAGATACAAAAACTTTGAAAAACAAAACTGGTGTAGAGCTATTTTAGGCATTGTCTCTGTTTGAACTTAAATATTTGTGCAGATTCTTATGGTGATTTGAGAAAACTATTGATCAGAGAACTAAGTAGAATTAAAAATTAAGCCAGAAATTAAGAACATGCATGTGCTTATGCAATAACTTCTTAGAAGGAGATATACAACCTAAATAAATTTCACAATGAATAAATGGTAGAAATATTATTAAATAAGTATTGCAGGCATAATATTGTTCTTGATTTTTAATGAAACAAGACTTTAATCACATTTTTCTTTTTAAACAAATAGAATTGGATTAACTGAACAATTTAATGATGAATGTAGATTAATTTAAGAATTAATATGTTAAAAAAAACCTATTTTCATATATTTTCTGATGTCTCCAGTCATAATTGGTAAATTATGATTAATTTATCTAAATTTTTCTAATTTATCTAAATATTTTTTATCTTATTATATATATATAATATATATATGAATATTATCTAAATATTTTTCTAATTTATCTAAATATTAATTTAATCTAAATAATTAGATTATTTACCAAAGTCGGTTTTGGGGATCATGGAACATATTTCCAATGGAAATAATGTTATATTTGCTGATTGGATGTCTCATGATGGCCCATGAATAGCTACCGGGTCCAGAATATGTGGAATTTGTAATATCATAAAATGCATCTATAATAATGTTCCCATAGGAAAACATGTTCAGTGGAGCTCTAATTTGGGATTCTAAAAACACAGTTTCCTCCTCACCCTCCCACTCCATCTTCTCTGAGACTGAGAGTGAAGATTTTCTTAGCTCTAGATCTTTAGCATCGGTTATTAGCTTAAGAACAAGGAGGGGTAAAGAAAGGAGAACAAAAGCATTGCGAGGAGGCCTGATCAAGGGGCAGAAAGGGGATAGTGCAGGACAGGATTTGGGAATCTGTGAAAACAAAAACAAAAACAAAAACCAAGATTCTAAAAGCGTGACCAGAGGCACCTACTGGTTGGATGAATAAGTGGCTGCTTAGCTGAATGAAGGATTGACAAGGATTTTTTTCAGGGGATGATACTCAGGGTTGTCCAGACAAAAGTCAGAGGCCAAGTTAAAGACAGGCTGGCTTTACAGAGGTTTCCTTACAAAGCAAAGTACTGAAACCAAGAATTTCCTTTCTCTACTTGGGAGTCATTTCCCAGGAAACAAAAACCACAGCGGAAGAGTAGCTGCCAGACGAGGAGAAACTAATCCAAACTAGAAAGACAAAGAAGTGAATCAAAGAAGAAGCCAGATTGGGCAATCCGATGCAAAGGAATGTGAGAGGTGGGAGAGGCTAGGAGGCCAGTGCTTCTGGACAATATTATTGGGTTTTAAAGATCTGAGTTGAGTTCCAGTTTGAGATGGCACCATAGGAAGGCTCTGAACTCACCTCCTCCACAGATCACACTAAATTACACCTATTAATAGAACAGTTCTTCCTCAAGAAGAACTGAGGTTGACTGAACAGCTACTGAACAACCAAAGGTAGAGAGAATGGTAAGAGAACAGTAAAAGAGTAATGGTGACGAAGGGAACCCTGCACCCACTCCTGCAAATGGCAGTGGGGAAGGCTAGTACTGAGGGACTAAGAACAGATCCCTCTGTCCTTGGGCACGGGAAAAAAGCTGTGGTCTATAAGAGCAGCTGGCATACAAAGAGACAACATTAGAACTCTGCCAAGTGGTGGAGGAGCTGTGGAAAAGCTCTCCAGGTCAGAGGGAATGGAGAACCACATGGTTTACATTCCCAATCCACCTTAAAAGCCTAGACAAGAGCAGGGTCTGGACACATATAACGGGTGCTGGTTGTCTCCATGAGCTTGCGACTTCAGGAAGCCCAAGGTCCACAAGTCCCACCAACCCCCATTGTGCTCGGGCACAGAAAACTCACTGCGGTTTTGTTTTTCTTTTTTAATTTTTTTTTTTACATTTTAAAGTTCATGTTGTCTTTTTCTTTTAAAAAAAATTTTTTACAAGATTTTATTTATTTATTTGACAGAGAGGAGAGAGATCACAAGTAGGCAGAGAGGCAGGCAGAGAGAGAGGGGGGAGCAGGCTCCCTGCTGAGCAGAGAGCCCGATGCAGGTCTCGATTCCAGGACCCTGAGATCAGAGGTCCTTCCTTCTGAGCGGAAGGCAGAGGCTTTAACCTACTGAGCCCCCCGGGTGCCCCATTTTTTAAAAAAATTTTTTCACAAAACACAGAATCAGACGTACACATAGAACAAACTGATGGTTGCCAGAGGAAGGGGTGTGGGGGGAATGGGCAAAATGGGTGAAGGGGAGAGGGAGATAGATACAGGCCTCCATTATGGAATGAGTAAGTCACTGCATAAAAAGCAGAGCATAAGGAAAACAGTCCGTGATATTGTAATAATGATGTAATGGGACAGATGGTGGCTATACTTGTGAACATAGCATAATGTATAAACTTGTCAGATTACTAAGTTGTACACCTGAAACTAAGGTAGCACTGTGCGTCACCTATACTTAAAAAAATAAAAAGTATAACAAGATAAAAGATCTGAGTTAAGGTATGTGTCCCACCCCTTTATTACAGAAATCATGACTCTTCCTGACAGGATCTTAGGGATAATCCTGTAAGACAGGGATCTGGGAAGAGGAATTTGTTTAAAGATTTTGTTTGTTTGTTTGGGGGTGGGAGAGAGGAAGTGAGAGAATCTCAGACATCCTTCCGAATGTGGAGCCGGATGCAGGGCTCGATCTCATGACCCTGAGATCATGACCTGAGCTGAAATCAAGAGTGAGACGCTTAACCAACTGAGCCACTCAGGCGCCCCCTCTGTGTTCATCTTTATCTCATTTTGCAGTAGTTGTCCTATGCACCACTCTTTTTTTTGTATTTTCATATACTAAAGAAGGAGACCCTCCTCTCCTTGTTTTGCAACAGTCATGCAATCTTTTTGAAGTTTCTAAGGGTTTTTGCTACTTATATTGGTGGAGAAATAGGATGGGGTAAAAAAAAAATATTTCTCCTAAGCTTTTTTCCTCTATTTGTCCTTTTTCCTGTAGTTCCCATAAAGAAATGAAAGGCTCAGGCGCCTGGGTGGCTCAGTTGGTTAAGCAACTGCCTTCAGCTCAGGTCATGATCCCGGAGTTCCGGGATCGAGTCCCACATCCGGCTCCCAGCTCCACGGGGAGTCTGCTTCTCACTCTGACCTTCTCCCCTCTCATGCTCTCTCTGTCTCTGTCTCAAGTAAATAAATAAAAATCTTAAAAAAAAAAAAAAAAAAGAAAAGAAATGAAAGGCTCCCTGTACAAGCCATCAAAGGGAGAGTTTCTCCATCATTTTAGAGAAAAGCAAGGTGACACTCATCTTGGTGTTTTCTCCCAGGGAAGTCTTAACTATTAACTATTCCACTGGACACAGGAACAGAAGCCAGCCCCAGAGGAAATGATTTAAAAAGCAAAATGTAGCTCTGTTGTTCCCTCATGCATCTAGTTTTCAGGATCATCTTCCTTTGGATCATGCTGACACCCTAGTTGTGACCCTTCCCTTCTCCATTAGGAAGTTATACAGAGAAACATGGAACGAAAACAAGAACACAATGCACAGACTGAAAATTTAGTGACAATTGAAGAGAGAGAAAAACCATAAATTCCAACCTAGATATTTGTGTGACCCAAAATACCTGAGACCAGCAAAACTGGAATGGGTAGAAGAAGGTATATCAGTTGCTTGTTTGCTTTTCTTCCTCCCTTCCTCCCTTCCTCCTATCCTTTCTCTTTCTCTCTCTCTCTCTCTTTTTTTTATCAGATTATTGTTGAAGTGCTCAAAGATTTTCAGATCATGAGTCATTTTTTTTTCCTTCATGGTGCATCATTTTACCCTGTGCTTTTTAATTTGGGGGAAAGAGAGCTAATTTGTAGCAGGGCTTAATTTTCCTGAGGGAATCCTGTTTATTACCATTAAGTATGATGGTAACTGTAGGTTTTAGTAGATTTTCCTTCCTCTTGAAGTTGTTCTCTTTTACTCCTTATTTGCTGATAATTTTTAAATTCATAAATATGAATAACTATTGAAAACCTGGCAAATATTTTTTCTGTAACTACAGAAAAAAACCGTATGATTTTTCTTGATTCTGTTAATAAAGTGACTTACAATGATTTATTTCCAAACGCTAAACAAATCTTACATTTCTGGGATAAAATCCTATGTGATCGTGATGTGTTCTCCTTTTTATATATTGTTGGATTTGATTTGACAATGTTTTTAAAAGAATATATTTATATTCACGAGATTTAATGGCTTGCAGTCTTTTTTTAGTAATCAGTCAAGGGGGGATTAGAGTCCCCCTTGGGAGTAGAGTCAAGCTAGTCTCCAAAATGAGTTGTTCATTCTTTCTTTCTTTCCCTACCATTTCTGAAAATACTTGTGAAAGATGGTTGTAACTATTTCCTTGAATGTTTGATATAATCCCCCGGTGAAAACATCTGGGCCTGAAGTTCTTAATAGGTTTTCATAATGAATTTATTTCTTTAATGGATATAAGGTTATTCAAATGTTCTCTTTTGTCAATTTTAACTAGTCCCACTTTTAATATAAATTTTTCTATTTCATCTAAGTTATTGAATTTGTTGGAATAAAGCTTTTCTTCGTATTCTCTTATCTATTTAATGTTCATGAGATTAGAGGTGTGCCTCATTTTCATTCCAGATATTAGTGATTAGTGCTATCTCTTTTTCTAGGAATTTTTGGTAGTATTTCTAGGAAATTTAGCCAGGGATTTTTCAATTTTAAAAAAGTTTTCTCAGAGAACTACTTTTTGGCCTTGCTAATTTTCTGCATTGTCTGTTTTATCTTTATTTTCTTCTCTTATCTTCACTATTCCATTCTTTGAATTACTTCAGGTCTACTTTGCACTTCTTTTTCTAGCTGCTTAATGTAGAGTGCTGGGTCACTGGTTTTAGATTTTGTCCTTCATAATGTAGCCACTTAAAGCTATACATTTCTCCATAAGCACTGCTTTCGTTGGATCCTAAAATGTTGATATGTTATATTTTTAATATCATTTAGTTCAAAATATTTTCCAATTTTTTTGATGATTTTTGTTTTTCTCTGACCCATAAATTATTTAGAAGTGTGTTCTTTTATTTCCAGATATTTAGATTTTTCCCTAGATAGTGTATTGTTATTAATTTACCGGTTGGGTGTCATTCTCTACTATATCTAATTTGATATTTTTATTTTCATTGAAGTAATAGAGTGTGTTCTCTGACCATAAAAGTTAAATATTTAAAAATTTACTGACACATGCTTTCTGGCCTAGACTGCGGTCTAGCTTGGTGATTGTACCATTTGCACTTGAAAAAAGTGTTCACTCTGCGATTGTTGGATGTGGTGCACTATAAATGCCAATTAGATCGAGGCGGTGAATAGTATTCAGATTTATGTCTCTATTAAATATTTTTGATCTGATTTTCTATCATTTGTAAAGGGAGATATTTGAGTCTTATGCGATGACTTGGGGATTGTCTATTTCTCCCTTTAATATTTAATTTCTTTTTCTTCCTGCATTTTGAGACTTTTTCACTAGGTTCACACACATTTAAAAGTTTTATGTCTTCCTAATAGATTATCACCATTGTCATTATGAAATATTTCTGTGTCATTAGTAAAACTGTTTCTTAGAGTCTATTTTATCTGATATTTAAAAACCCACCCATTCTTCTTATTATGATTACTGTTTGCACAGCATCTTTTTTTATCTACTTACTTTCAACTATCTGTGTTTTTATATTGAAGTGGGTCTCTTTTAGGTGTATAGTTAGTTTTGATTTTTATTATTTATTTTTTTAAAAATTTTATTTATTCATTAGAGAGAGAGAGAGATCACAAGATCTGCCTACTCTACAAGTAGGCAGAGAGAGAGGGGGAAGCAGGCTCCCTGCTGAGCAGAGAGCCTGATGTGGGGCTCGATCCCAGGACTCTCAGATCTTGGCCTGAGCCGAAGGCAGAGGTTTTAACCCACTGAGCCACCTAGGCACCCCTGGCTTTGATTTTTAAAAATCTATTCTTTCAATATCTGCTCTTTGAGTGTTATAACATTAACCTTTAATGATGGCTGCATTCGTATCTACCTTTTCATTATTAGTTTTCTATTCGTGTCCTCTGATTTTTGTTCCTTCGCTCTCTCTTTATGGTCTTTTTTGGGATTATTTGAAAATCTTAATATTACACCTCAATTTTCCAGTTGATTCACTGGTTATATTTCTATTATCTTAGAGGTTGCTCTATATATTACAACACATGTATCATTTTCTGAAATGATTAGAGTTGGTATTATACCACTTGATTAAAAACTTTAAAAATTTTCAGTCATATATGTCCTTGACCATTTCCATTTTTTAATAATTTTCATATTTATTACATCTGTGTATCTGTAGAACTCCCCTAGGTTTACAACTTTTGCTTTAAACAGTCATACATATTTTTAAAGATCTTAAAATTGTTTGTATAATAACCATATATAATGATCTTCCTTCATTTTTGGAGATTCAAGTTTCTCTCCTGGTATCATTTCTCTTCAGCTAAAGAACTTTTTTTTTAGCATTTCTTGTAAACCAGTTGGTTAAGTTGGCAACAAATTCTCTTAGTATTGTTTCATCTGAAAAGTCTTTATTTTACCTTCATTTTTGAAATATATGTACTGGACGTTCAATTCTGGAGTACAGGTTTTATTCCTTTAAGCATTTTAAATATATGTGTTGTGTAAATTATTATGTAAATCTATGTAAATTGTTTTTTGGTATCTGTGGTTTCTGATTAGAATTCCATGACCATATGGATCATATTCTCCTACATGCCATGTGTATTTTTTCGCTAGGCCTGCCTCCTAAGACTTTCTCAGCTTTGGATTTCTTCAGTTTGATCATGATATATGCAGGAAAGATTTTCTTTGAATTTATTTTGTCTAGTATTCACTGACTTCTCAGATTTGTAAATTTATGTATTTGGGAAGTTTTCAAATTTGGAAAGTTTTCAGACATTATTTCTTCACATATTTTTTTTTCTCCTTCAGGCTTTTTCTCCTCTTCTTCCAGGACTTCAACTACATGTATATTTAATCTTTTGAATTTTTCCACAAGTTTTGTGACTGTGTTATTTTTATTTTAATCTTTTTTCTCTCTGTTCTTCCAATTGAATAATTTCTATTGAACTATCTTCAGCCTCACTGCCATTTTCACTATTATCTCTATCTACCATAGAGCCAAGCCAGTGAATCTTTTGTTTCAAAATTATATATTTTTGTTTTAAAATTTTAAAATTTCTATTTTTTTCTGGTTTCTATTACTCAGCTGAGATATATTTTCATTTATCTCAAGTACGTTCTTTCTTTTGCCTAATGGAGCATTATTATAATAGGTGCTTTCGAATTTTGTTAATTACAACATGTGGGTCATCTAAGGATTAGCATATGGTGATTGTATTATCTCTTGAGAATTAGCCCTATTGTCCTGGTTCTTTGCATATTATGTGATTTTGAACTGTATCTTCCCCATTTTGAATATAAGTTGTGTAGAATCTGTGTACTGTTATAATCACCTGGTGAAAGTCAATACTCCTCTTTTAAGTAGTCATTGTGCATGGTTCAGTTCAATCTCTAAGTTCTGTCTTGCCCTCTCTGGGCAATGTTTCACCCCAGCTCAGTTCTCAAAGCCTTTGCTATGTTGGTTTGGGTCTGTCTCACGCATGTGTGGTTTAATGGTAAGACTGGGGTTTGTGTAGGGACTTAAATCTCAATTCTGTTTCCTAAGTCTTTACTGAGCTGGTTTGGGTTGGTCCTACATGAGTGTGATCTCAGGCTCTAGCCTGAGCCTTGTGTGGATTCTTACACTAAATTCAGGATTCGTCCGTTTCAGTCCCTCTGAGATCTTTGCTTCACCCTCCAGCCTACGGGAGCTCCTTTCCAAGGTAACTCTGGCAGCCGGTGAGATAACAGAGTTTCTATCAGATTTTCAGCTGCCTCTTCAGGACTGAGGTCTACACTTAGGGCAAAACCACTGGAGAAAGGAGAAAGTAAATGAGGTCACTTCTCCAAGGTTTGTCTTCCCTCACAATTTACGAGCTACTGTTTACTGTGCAGAGTCCTCGGGTGGTTGGGGTTTTTGCATTTTGTTTATAGTTAATGTTGTTATCAGCAAGAAGGAGCTACCCTGGCCCTGAGCCACCACAACATTGTCAGAACTTCCTCCAACGACATTTTTTTCCAACATTATTTCTTAAGGAAAGATAAAGTACAACATAAATGTCTGTAGAAGGAAAGTTGTTTTAAAAAGCATATGGTCGGGGGGCACCTGGGTGGCTCAGTGGGTTAAAGACTCTGCCTTCAGCTCAGGTCATAATCTCAGGGTCCTGGGATTGAGCCGCGCATCGGGCTCTCTGCTCAGCAGGGCGTCTGATTCCCCCTCTCTCTCTGTCTGCCTCTCTGCCTACTTGTGATCTCTCTCTTAAAAAAAAAAAAAAAAAAGCATATGAGCATATAAGTCTCAGTGGCTCAATTGGTTGAACATCTGCCTTTGTCTCAAGTCATGGTCCCAGGGTCTGGGATCGAGCCCCACTCTGAGCTCTCCTTGGTGTTCAAAGCTTAAGATTCATTATACTTTCTCCTAACAAAGTAGTTTAGTGGAAAGAGCACAGACTTTAATCAACAAAGATATGGGTTTTAGATCTTGGTCTTCCATTTACCCACTATATGACTTTGGACAGATCATTTTTTCTCTCTGGGTCTTAGTTTATATTTCTTGTCCATCTCTAAAGTGTTCCTGGAAATGCTTTATCTGTCTATCTCATTGTGAGGTGCAAATGAGATTACACCCGTGAAAGCCCTTTGCTAGGCTTGGCAGGTGTCATTAAGTGACACTAAAATAGTGGTCTGCGAGCCTCGAGCCTCGTGGGAGCATAGGAAGATTGATACGCAGAGCCCATAGCTGACCTATTCAGGCTTCTTGAGCAAGGTCATTTAACTCTTCCTTATCTTCCTGTACCTGGTTGGTGCAAGTCCCAGCCAATACTACAGTTCTCAAAGTGCAGCCCCTAGACCTGCAGAGTCAGCATCACCTAGGAATTTGTTGGAAATGCACATTTTTGTGCCTCTCCCAAGACCCACCAAAGCAGTAACTGTGTACGGAGCTTTGCTGTCTGTATCTGAAAAAGCCCTCCAGGTCATTCTGATACATGTTAAAGCTGTTGAACCACACGTGTAAGGAATCCCCTTAACTGATTCTGGGAGAGATATCCTGGATAGAGAGGGAGATCTTGCTCATTTCACTCGAGTTGGTGTTGTACTCCGTTTCCCTGACTTCTCTTTTGCCTCTAGAGGCCCATAGCAGTCATTTTCCTTTTTAAAAATCATAGGCTTTGTGTGCCCTTTTTTACATCTCCAAAGACATTTCATTTCCTCCTTTCAGACTTCTTAAAATTTCTATCACCAAAGAAATGTTTTTTTCCCCTTCACCTCCATCTGTCCTCCGTAAACTGAGAAGAAAACTATAAGTGGCGAAGTCCTCAAAGTGCACAATATCTTGAATGAATGTGACTGAGTATGTTTAGCATTTATGTATCCTAGATCCTATCTGTTGTCTGAGATCAATGAGGATAACTGCAATTTTAGATATCTTAGCTGTCAATGCCAGAGACGAAGACAGTCTATCTTAGTAAGGGATGAGCCACTGAATAACTGCTTAAATGTGTCTTTGGGGACAAGTACTTTGGAATTTGCTTTGGAATAAAAATGCAGCCTCTTCAATAATACAAATGTGGGTGTGCATGCGTGTATGTGTGTGTGTGTCTGGGTGTGTGTGCATGCATGTAAACTGGGAGTGGGAGACAGGCTTGCAGGGAGGAAGGGCAGGAATTGGAGGAAGCAACAAAGCCTGATAATCCAGCCTTTGCAGTATAAGCAGCAGCACCTCAGCATCTCATTTGCTCATTTTCATTGGTGTTTCCACTACTGCCGGGCCTCCCACCATTATTTTGCACTCAAATTTCTGATGGTTTATGTAACAAGGATATTGTGAATATTAACTTCCAAAGCCCTTTTGCTTATTGTGCTGTAAAGAACCCACAGCCTCACTGTATCAGATGGTAACTCTCCTCTTTAATGCTCTTTTGAAAAAAGGAAGCATGTAATTTGTTGAAAACTAATGCATCTACCCTAACTGGGTTGGGATAACCCAAGAAGCAAGGACTGAGGCAAAACTGTCCTGTAGGGGCATTTCATATTAGATGGTGCTTAACCAACCTGCTAATCAAATCTGAATGACTAGTGGAGATTAAAGATGAAAGTAAGACTGCTGTAGACCTGCAACACACACACACACACACACACACACACACACACACACACACACACGCCCAAGCACACATATGCATATAGCATAGAGAGAAAGAGGAGATACCAGAGCAGATAGAGCTAAAATGCAACTATTATTCCATTAAAAATAAACTTACATCTCTCAAGATTACCCAATTCTGTCTCTGTCCCTTACAGCATGAAAAGCCAGATGAAAACATAAATGTTGCTCATTTTTTGATATGTAATGAGCATACAGAATTTTAAAATTTACAAAGTGGTTTCAAATATAGCATCTTATTTTATTCTCAAAAACTCCATGGGGTTAGATATTTTTACCTTAACCTCCAATTTTTAGATTAATGTTTTTCAAAATGTGAGATGTGTCCATATTCTACTGATGATCTTGGGCTAACTTTAGGTAGTTCCCTGACACGGCATTAAAAATCACTATATTACCTATGAAAGGGATGTCTTATTTCTGGTTCTCTTCATGTAAGGAGAATATTTCAGTTTGGTGCTTTGTCTATAAAACCTTGGAATACATCTTCATTTTAATAAAAAATTAGTCAGACCTTAGACTCGGAACATTTCTAGGCATTAGTATGCAGACAAAATTGATTATACTATTTTATAGTTATTATAATAAATTTTATAGTTACTTCCTATTTTTGGCAACTATTTTTATACTAGTTTTCCACTTGTGACAATAATGTAAATTTCCTTTTTAACATAGATTTATTTAAGTAACATTTTTTTAAAGAAGATAAAGACAAAATTGTTATTAATGGTGATAGATATGTTATTAATGGTAGGTAGCTTATGGAAATGACAAAAAAATGCATAATACAAAATGATCGAAATTTTCTAAGTGAAGAAAGTCCATCTCAGAATGAATGAGTTACTTGAATGAGTTACATCAGCTTCAAATGATGAAGGTAGGCCCAAAGGGACTACGATTCAGGTGGATGAAAGGTCTTTGTACTGTCAAATAAAACCAGAGATGGACATAAAAGAAGTGGTAAAATTTTATTCAGAACTATTTTAATAGGGGAAAAAAGACCCAATATAGAAATGGGGCTCCATTCCAAATACAACAGGGATAAGTGGGGATTTAAGCCAAGGAGCAGGGAAGTCAGTGGATGGAAATTTACTAAGAGAAGACATCAATACTGGGGCAAATATTAGTCTAGTCAAGCCAAACTAATACAATTCCTGCTGAAGGTAGGCCAGGGTGATCAGAGATCAAGGGTGGGGAGTGAGGGGTTACTATCAGATATCTTGGGTGATCAAGTAACGGGGGTGGGGCATTCTTGCTCAATTCAATTAACAGGGTTCTTGCTTAAACTGGAATTTGCCAAGAAATGCATAGAGGGGCATAGGAGAAGTTTCAGGAGACTGACTAAAGTTTGGTCAAGCAAAGAATCTTTGTCAGTACATAGGGTGTTAGTGACAGACCTTAGACCAGAACCAGTCTCCTGACTCCTAGGCCTGCTCTTTAGGCTTTAAAATGGCTTTTCTTATGGTTTATTAAAAAGTCTTAGTGTCTTTCTATCCCAGCTCTCTCATTATATGACCAATACAATACAGGAGTTATAGGGACCAATACAAGCAGTTACATTTTTTGCTGATTTAAAAAACAATAATCATAAGTCAGTCAGAGAAAGACAATTATCACATGATCGCTCTGATATGAAGAATTTGAGAGGCAGGGCAGGGGGTTATGGGGGGG
>CM052802.1:65187193-65212640 GCA_028533885.1 Nasua narica
TCTCAGGGTCCTGGGATCGAGCCCCGCATCAGGCTCTCTGCTCAGCGGGGGGCCTGCTTCCCCTTCTCTCTCTGCCTGCCTCTCTGCCTACTTGTGACCTCTCTCTCTGTCAAATAAATAAATAAAATCTTAAAAAAAAAAAAGAAAGAGTAAAGCTTGAACTTAGTTTTCATTCTGTTAAAATAAGAAATTGATTTCTGAGTATAGAAAATGTTCTTAATAAAAACTAGAAATGATTCTGGTGGTCCACACATTTGCTCCGCTAAAAATTCCTCATATCACCAAAATAGTCTGTAGGATGAATAAAACACAATCATAGCCATGGCTGGCAAAATAACAGTCAACAAATTTATTATTTTTATTCTTTTTCTTTTATCTTTTTTTTAGAAAGGGAGGGAGAGGGGGAGAGAGAGAGAGAGAGAGAGAAAGGGGCAGGGAGGGGCCGAGGGAGAGAGGGATCTTAAGCAGGCTCCATGCCCAGTGCAGAGCCCCACAGGGCTGGATCAACCCTGAGATCATGCCCAGAGCTGAAATCCAGAGTTGGTTGCTTAATTGACTGAGCAACCCAAGTGTCCCAACAAATTTATTATTTTTTAAAAGATTTTCCCTTGGTTTAAGATACTCTTGTCAATAGGTGATGCCCAAAACCTGTACTCAGCACATTTTTAGGGAATGAATTAGAAAACCCCAAAGACTTGCAGTGCCCTCACCTTCCACCTTCTATTTTTATTTTTCAGGATCATTAGTGACTGAATCCCTAGAAATAACGTATAACCACAGTGATTAAAGTAACTGAACAGGAGCCACTCAGCCTTGTGAATAATGAGGTGCCTTCACATTTCACTCACACTTGCCTGAAATCTTCTGCAACAAACCTCATACTAGAAATTGAGTTTTCTGGAAGAAGCATGGGATGTACCTCAGTGAACGACCCTTCTAGGTACTTTGAATGCTTCATGCGAATGGCAATGGACGGGTGGCTTCGGGCTTCGCAGAAGAAGCTGGCATTGTGACCTCGAGGGCAAACTTCTCATGCGGTGAAGGCAAACTTCTCATGCGGTGAGGGGGCTCACATCAGGATTTCCAGGACACTTTATTCTTGAAACAGAAGACCTTGTGAAAATGGACTGTTTAACTCCAGAGCAGCAAAATAAAATTAATTGCCTACAATGTATGACTCTTACATAATTGTAGTTAACATTTTGTTTTTTTTTTTTAATTGGGCATATGAGAAAATCCTTCTTTTTCTCTCTCTACTCTATCTGTAACCCTTAACAGGCTAGGCTTGTACAAACTAGAATGATATACTCTCTAAATGTTATTTTGTTACAATGGATTCCTCAAAATTCCGAAAAAAAATCCAATAAAAATTCTTAATATATATTTGTAAGCTGATAAATCATCAGACAAAATTATTATAAAAAGAATAATGTAGTGTGTCAACTATATTCCAATAAAAAAGGAATAACGTATGCTGGTTTCCCTTGTATATAACACTATTCAGAAAAATGGTTAAATATTTTTTAAAGTTGCTTTACTGAATTCCTTTACTTTTATTGATTATGTAATTATTTGCAGAGGTTCAAATAATTTAGATAAATTCAAAATTATAACATTATTAAGTCAGAAATGTCATTTAAAAATAAAAATTCCAAAGGCACCTGGGTGGCTCAGTGGGTTAAGCGTCTGCCTTCGGCTTGTGTCATGATCTCAGGGTCCTGGGATCGAGTACCCCATCGGGCTCTCTGCTGAGTAAGGAGTCTGCTTCTCCCTTTCCCTCTGCCCCTGACCCCTGCTTGTGCTCTCTTTCTCTCTCAAATAAATAAATAAATAAACAAACAAATAAATAAATAAAATTTTTTAAAAAGAGGGGTGCCTGGGTGGCTCAGTGGGTTAAAGCCTCTGGCTTCGGCTCAAGTCATGATTTCAGGGTCCTGGGATTGAGCCCCGCATTGGGCCCTCTGCTCAGCAGGGAGCCTGCTTACCCCCCTCCCCCGCCTGCCTCTCTGCCTACTTGTAATCTCTCTCTCTCTCTGTCAAATAAATAAATAAAATCTTAAAAAAAAATTTAAAAAAGAAATGAAAAGAAATATTCCACCTAATCAGGTTTCAAAAAAAATAATAAACTTCAGATGCAGTAATGGTATGCACAATGTCCTTCCAGGAACCCAACTTGGGACCAGCAATAACTTTGCTTAAAGAATCTCAGTTTTACAGGTAGCAAACGGTATCAATCCTGGCACAGGGACATTGACAAACTTGAAAATACATCTATAATTTAAGCAGTCCATGAAGAACCTGGATAGGGGAGAATTGCAAATTTAGGGCTCCTACCTTTGAAGTAAATGAACTGAGTTGATAAGAAAGTGATCAAAAGTATGACCCCAGGGGCTTTACCAAGTTCCCAGATAGGAGTTAACTCTCAAGCCTTACTTGACGTGGCTCTCGTTCTGGAAACCACACAATAAGTTCTGCGTATATTAGTACTTCCTATTGTATCTATGTAAATAAAATTGACCAGATGAATAAAACAGCAAATAAATGATACTGAATCAGAAAACAGCTTAAAAACAAAACAAAATATACCTGGTCAAATCCACATCTTAGGGATAAGATTGACCACAAGGAGGGACTGCAAGCCCAAAAGTGACAGCTTTATTACAAGTTAAAAATATGCATATCACATCCCAGAGTCGAGGAAAGAAAAAACACTGCATCCTAGTCAGAGAAAGACAAATACCATAGGACCTCACTCATATGTGGAATTTAAGAAATAAAGTAAAAGAGCAAAGGGAAAAGAGAGAGACAGAGGCAAACCAAGAAAGAGACTCTTAACTAGAGAGCGCAAACTGATAGTTACCAGAGGGGAGGTTAGGGGCGGGGGTGAGACAGGTGATGGGGATCAAGGAGTGTACTTGTGATAAGCACCAGGTGTGTAAAGAGGTGTTGCATCACTATGTTGTACACCTGAAACTAATATAGCGTTATATGTTCATTATACTGGAATTAAAAAATAAGAAAAGAAATTAAACCAGAAAAGTAAAATTATGAAAACAAAAAGTAAAACAAATAAACAAAAAACTGCATCGGGTGGTTACTCCCTCTCCCCCACAAAACCTATAAACAAAACAAAAAAACAACAGGGTCCACCCTGTCTAGTGAGCCATTTTCTATAAGTTATTAACTCTCTAATCGAATAATATCTGACTTTTAAAATGCTGATACATGGTGTGCCTGGATGGCTCAGTTGGCTGACTGCCCAACTCTTGGTTTTGGCTCAGGGTATGATCTCCTGGGTCATGATCTCCTGGGTCATAGGGCCGAGCTTCACCTTGGGCTCTGAGCTTGTGGGGAGTTCGCCTGATGATTCCCTCCCTCGGCCCCTCCCCCCTCAAATAAATAAATTTTAAAAAATAAAATAAAATGGCGATACATGTCCTATAAGAAAATTGTTTTCCACCCTGAAGAAGCTAAATATAAATATGGAAACCTTAGTAACTTTAGGTTTTTCCTTTTAACTGTTTATTTTTTATCATTTTTTGACTTTATTTTTTAAACTGCTGCATAATTATCATATCATGTTATATTAGTTTCAGGTGCACAGCATATTGATCCGCCCATTCCGTACATTACTTGGTGCTCACCACAATAAGCGCATTCACCGTCTGTCCACCATGCAACACTGGGTGTTCAAGTTCCTGATGAATTTTTTTAATTTGGTGAGTGAAGTTTGCAAGTAAAAATCCTTTCTTCTTCATAATTCTTTTGTGTCTGTGTCTTCCTTTCACGGTTAGCGTACTATAAAGAAAAGCAAAGAAGTAGTTATTGTGAAAGTCAAGGTTACTTTTAGTGGAGAGAGTGGGTTGTGTTAAAAAGAGCAAGCAAGAGGCTGCTAGCATGCTGTCCATATTCAATTTCTTCACCCGGGGTGGTGCTTAACTGAGTGATTGCCTTGTAAAAATTCTTTGGAGGCAATTCTCTATGGGTATCTCACATTTCTACATGTCTTGTAAATGGAGGCACTGGCAGATTTTGCTCCAGACTTTACCTTCAAAAATAGTCATGTAGTGAACTCCTTCGGTAGATGAAGACAGTGTCTCTCTCTGGATCAGCGGGCAGGTTTGTTTGCTGTCCAGAATAACAAAGATAAAATCTCCCTTCAGAGCTGAAAGACAGGCAAGCAGACTGAGGTTGAGGTTTCTTAAGCTTAGAGTTCCTCAGTGTCGATGCAAACCCACCATGTGGTCAGCATCCTTCCGCCCCCGCCCCCCCCCCCCACCCCGGGGTCATTCACATTAGCCCCACGGGAAGGGGAATCCATAGGACTCTTGCTGCTCATTGTGCCCAAGTAATAAAGCCCTTCGTCTCTGACCCAAGAGTCTCGACTTCTAGCACCATCTACGAAACTAACACAGACTACGTTGTTAACTGGCAAGTGGGATAAAATCGCAGACCCATTTTGTTTTGTATGAAGGGTTTAAAATTCTAGTTAATGGTAAATACAACCGGCTTGACTTTCTTTTCATATTTCAATTGCATTTTTGAAATAAAGGCCTATAGAGTTCTGAAAGTTTGTGAGAAATTTGGGTTTGGGCAATTACCTTTAAAACCTCTAAGGTAAGAGTAGATTTTTACAGCTGCCACCTGAAAGAGCAGCTCTTCTGCGTTTTCATTTCCTTGCCCAGCTCTTTGCTATAATAGAAAATTTTAGTGTTGAAAAGAAATGATCCTAATAGATGGGGAAGGTTTATGAATCCTAATTAAAGGAACAAGAAATTTCATCACTGGGGATGTAGCTTACTAAACAGAGGGGAAATTATGTATTAAAGAAAAAGAGATATGAAAAATTAAATAGGCATGAAAAAACAACTTGTATAGAGGCCCTGCAGACTTCGCAGGATCTTGGCTTGTTTTAACGGGTCAAAATTCTGGGATCTTTGCATGACAAGGAGAGTATCAGTACTATAAAGATGAGAGGAGCAAAATGATGTGGAAAACCATTGCTTCGTAAGCACTGTGACCATCTGCTGGCCAAATGGCAAGATATACTTTGTTCCATGCATGGGAACAGTTTGGAATAAAGGTTATGCTGTGAGCAGATGCTAGAAGTCTCTTCCCGAGGAACTGAAATTCAGGGGCAAAATTAGCCAGAATCAGCTTTAAAAATGAGGCTTAAAAGGTCAACATAAAACTCTGTGGTCAATAGCTAGCAACATGGCTAGCAACATAGCCCGGCACTTCTGAAAAGGTTTCTATGGACATAACCCTCACACAGAGGAGTCAGACTCATTTAGGGCAATGGCTAAGGGGAGTGAAACAGGCCTTAACATCAAACAGGGCATTTCTAATGCATACTTCAAGAATAGATGTCATTTTTGTGCTCCGTTCCTGTATATATTTTTAACTATAGGTGATATTTTAAATTATTTACCATTGAGTAGAATTTATGCTCTAAGAATATCATCAGGAAAGCACTCCATTTCAAGGTGCTGAGCCCCATAAATCTGAGGAGTCTGGGGTTACAGCAAGACCCCATTCCCCTCTTTCCTAAATATGGGTTCTGCCTTAAAGGTCAGAGGGGATTTTTAAATCAAAACATTCCAGGAGTCAATAGGACCCTACATAACACCTATTCAAATCTAATTGTTTTAACTCAAAGAAAAACTGGCGTGCAAGGTTACCTCATTAATTTGGCCACAATCCTAAAACTAAAAATAGATTTCCTCATTTCTATGTCAGAGTATGTTCTGTTACGTCATCACAAAGGACCGACAGTGTCCTTGCATGATGAGCACTTATCCTACCATGCATCTTACCACACACTTCTCTGTTCCTCTTCTGTCCCCGGCTCTTAGAACAGAACCTGGTACATAGTAGGTACTCAGTAAATATTTGCTCAAAGAATGAATATTCAGGCTCATATTCTTTTTTTTTTTTTTTTTTTAAGAGAGAGAGGCAGGGGAGGGGCAGAGGGAGAGGGAGAGAGAATCTTAAGCAGGCTCCACCCCAGCACAGAGCCCAGCATAGGGTTCCATCTCATGACTCTGAGATCATGACCTCAGCTGAAACCAAGAGTCAAATGCTTAACTGACTAAGCCACCCAGGCGCCCCTCAGGTTCATTTTCTTTCTCTCTTTTTTTTTTTTATTCCATTTATTCACATGACAGAGAGAGCTCACAAGTAGACAGACAGGCAGGCAGAGAGAGGGGGGGAAAGCAGGCTCCCTGCTGAGCAGAGAACCTGAGGCGGGGCTCAATCCCAGGACCCTGAGATCACGAGCCCAAGGCAGAGGCTTTAACCCACCGAGCCACCCGGGCGTCCCTCAGGTTCATTTTCTTATGTGTGGAGTCGCTGGGCCACAAGAACACATATTTTATGTTATTATGGATATTGCCAAGGGTTTCTCCAAAATGATTCTGCTACTGGCTTCTCCTACCAGCGATGTGTGAAGGTGTCTGGGTACCTGCAGTCTCTCCAGCAGTTAGTCTTCACACTTGTAAGTTTTGCCATAGAGACTCAAAAATTTCTTTATTTTTCTATGGCCTAATTTTTTTTTTGTCCAATTTTGGGAGTAAGTGAACAATTTTCAGCTGTTGGAGACTTTTATTTCCTTTTCTATGAAATGTCTACTCATATCCCTTGTCCCTTTTATTCATTGAGTTATTTGTTAACCTTAATTTAAATTTTTTTAATGTTAAACAAAGTAGCTTTTTTTCTGTCAAGTGAGTTGTAGTAAATGTTTTTCCCATACTTTATTTTTACTTTTGCTATAATTTATTTTGATACATAAGTTTAAAATTTCTGTCATAAAATATACCAATGCTTCTTTTATGATTTATAGTTCTATATCATATTTTAAAAGCCTGTCCATTGTATGATTATTTTTTAAATCACAAATACATTTGCTTGTGCCTTTATGAAATAAGTTTATATACTGATTCTTTAGAAATATATTTTGATGACAGAAGTAGGGAATATAACTAATCAAATATATTTGGGATGGTTCAAACATTTAAAAGTGCAGTTTTGAAAATAGTTTTCAACCATATCTTGAAAATAGCTATGGTTGAGTCAGTGGTGACAACTGAATCCAACACAGCTTTGTTTTGGGGAATTAAGTTTGTTGGTGGTCAATTCAGATAATGGTATAGGGAGCATCACCTGCTTCCTCCCAACCCTTGACTGTTCTATCTCTTGATGGATCAATTGCCAAGCTTTTTATCATGCATGCATGCTCTTAGGTTTTAAGTAGAAAAACCTAATGTGAGATCTTTCTGCTTGTGTGGTTTTTGGCAAATCTCTTTCCTTCTCTGAATTTCAATTTCTTTTTCTTTTTCAAAAAATTATGATCTCCACGATCTTTCCAGAAATAAAATCCTATAATCCTGTAGTGTCTTCCATTTCTGATTTCGGACACAATTTCAAATTCACAGATACTCTAGATAATCAACAACTGGGTAGCCTGTTACATCTGAAAATTATTCAAATTACACACACCCTCTATATTTGCCATCCCAGAAGAGCTTTTGTTCTTGATGTTCCCTCTGTCTGAACGTTTTCCTTATAGTTACATGCATGTTTCCTGACCTCTTTTCCGTCAGGTCTCTGATCAGAGGCAACTCTACCAGAGAAGGCTTCACCCAACTACTTTGGAGCCATCTCCAAACTCTTACTATTTACTTTATTCTGCTTAATTTTTTGCACCAAATTTTTACTACCTGATCTATTATATATTTGTATATTGTATCCCAAGATAGTAGGTGTATCAGCCAGTTTTTTCTGCAGTAACGAATGACCTCGATATCTCAGTGGCTTGCGACAACAAACATTTTTCCCTTGTTCGTGTCACATGATGGCTGCGGGTGGCCTGTGGCTCCTCTTAGTTCTCCTGAGCACACCCAGGCTCAGCTAGTCTTGCTTGCATGTCAGGACGCAAGATGAAAAAACATTCCTTCTCTAGGATAAAGTGCTCTTACGGTAAAGGGCAGGAATATAAGGGGGGCAGAGACAAATCAGGCAATCTCATATAAAAATCCTGCTCAGATGTGATAGTCACATGTGCTCAAATTCCATCAGCCGAAGCCTGTTGTGCACCAAGCACCAAGTCAAAGAGCCAAACAGAACATATACTCCTCTCGGAGGAATAGGGGCAATCACATGATGATGAATGGATTAATTAGATGCAATGAGCCTATTGTTGAGACCAATAATCTCATTCACCAAAAAATTATAAATTCCATGACTTGATTTTTTCTGTAGTCTTCCTAAAGCCTAGAATAGGAGACATTCAGTAAGTACTATTTGAATGGATGAAAAACAATTGTCATCCTTCCCGGCTCCACTTTCACTGCTAGAACAAACCCCCACTTGGCCTTGGCCTCACTCTCACAACCATGGCTTCAGTGTGGCAGAGATGGGATGCACTGAATCATCACCTATGGTCCTTGTTGGCCAGTGATCATGGGATATTGAAAAATAGCTTCAACTTCGTAATGAACGACTACATTTTATTGGGCATTTTTAAACAATGGGTTTTTCTCACAAATTTCAGCGCCAGTGTTGATATGCTGCACATTTACTGTTGGGAACACGGGGGCACCTTAGGTCTGTAGCATCATTGCCAAGGCTAACTCTGCCACTAACCACCCCCCCCGCCCCCGCCCCTCTTCCACTCAGCACTGACTGCTCCTGAGACAGGGTGGAAAGCAGTCAGTCAGCCTGGGAAGACAAAATCGTGCTCTTCTCTCCCTCAGTAAGGTCAAACGTCTTTTTGAATGATAAGTTATTTCATGGAGGGAGTTCAAATTGAAATATATGGAATATCAAAATAATTAGGTTGCCTTTTTTCCTGAGCCACAAGCCTGGATGTCAGTAGTGGATAGGGGCTTGTGTTCTGGAGTTGAACAGACTGGGTTTAAATTCCTGGTGCCTTTTCACCCCAGTATTTACAGCAGCATTATCTCCAGGAGCCAAATCATGGAATGAGCCCAACTGCCCATTGACTGATGAATGGGTAAAGAAGATATGGTCTACATATGATGGAATATTATTACTCAGCCATAAAAAAGAAATGAAACCTTGCCATTTGCAACGATGTGGATGGAGCTGGAGAGTATTATGATTAGAGAAATAAGACCATCAGAGAAAGACAAATATCACATGATTTCACTCATATGTGGAATTTAAGAAACAAAGCAAATTATCATGGGGGAAGAAAGAGAGAGGAATACCAAGAAACAAACCCTTGACTA
Source organism: Nasua narica (assembly GCA_028533885.1). Taxonomy (NCBI): domain Eukaryota; kingdom Metazoa; phylum Chordata; class Mammalia; order Carnivora; family Procyonidae; genus Nasua; species Nasua narica. The sequence goes on from CM052802.1 coordinate 65,196,445, forward strand.
TAGAGAACAAACTGATGGTTACCAAAGGGAAGTGGGTAGATGGATGAGTTAAATAGTGATAAGATTTAAGAAGGTACTTGTGACGAGCACTGGGTATTGCATGGAGGTGTTGAATCACTGTATTGTACACTTAAAACTAATATTACACTGTACATTAACTAATGGGACTTTAAATAAAAAATAAAATAAAATAAACTCCTGGAGCATTTTCTAGCTGTTCGACTTTGTGTTTGTTTCTTCCCTCTGTAAGCCTGAGTTTTTAAATCTATACACTTACACTAATAATGGCACCAGGGGCTAAAGGGATTTGACGGATAGGGAAAAGGATAATTAGATAAGCTGCCAGACTTAAAATATGAACAATCATTATCACCAAGAATAGAAGAGATGCAAACCTTGGTTCTTATGTGTCATCATGAGAATTTTTAAAAGTGATTTTTAAAGTATTTAGCATAATGGCACACAGTGAGCACAGTGAGCACTTAATAAATAACATCTGTTATTTCCCAGAATACTTGAATATGTATTGACTCACTGTAGTCACAACATTATCCTGTGAGGAAAAGAGAAGTAAAATAATATGCTTAATGCCACACATTCAGGGATGAAACTCAGGTTTCCTTATTATCATTCCTCTGTTCTCTAGATACAAACAGAAGAACAGACAGAATTATATTGCAACATTGATCCAGTTCCCATTTATTAATGTTTAGTGTGAGACTTCCATCCTCTGGGGTTATTTCCCACAGTAGATCCACTGGTGGATCTACTGAGGCAGTAAAAATGTTAACTTTGTTAACATTAAAAATTGTTAAAAATTGTTCCAAGAGAAAGGGTCTGTGACCAAATAAGTTTAAAGCTGGATTTAAATGGTTAAGCAGTTTTCATTTTGCAGAGCTTCTAGTCTGCTAGTGTTCATTTTGAATCTCCAAGAGGAAAATGCAGAATATAGTATTTCCCATTTTTACTTGACCACAAAATCCTATCTTCTCCATCCTCGTTCTGCAAGGAGAGAGCCTTCTGTAGGACACTTCGTGAAACACTCGAAGGGCAGCTTAAAATGGAAGCCAATACAACACAGCTGCAGAAAACCACAGAGGACATACTAGTGATTGGATATATAAAATAATCGCAAAAAATGAAATAAGTAAAAACTCCATTGACTCCATGGAAAACTAGAGAAAATTAGTGAGGGCGTTTTGTAGCACACCAAGTTGGGTGATATGAATGATGAGATTGAGTGGAACCAAGGGAATGTTAACTTCATTTAACATTGGATAACAATGTCATCACATTCTCAATGACAAAGGTTGTTTTTCCTAGGTTTGCATCTCTCATATTCTTGGTAATAACAATTGTTCATATTTTAAACCTGGCAGTTTATCCAATTATTCTTTTTCCTATCCTTCAAATCCTCTTAGCCCCTGGCCCTTTGCCCTTACAATTGAATTAGTTCAATGCTCCAATGTTATAGAAACCAGACTCTATTTGGAGTTCTAGATCCAGTGTCACTGATGACTTAATGGAGATTCCCAGAGAACACACTCAATGGCTAATGAAGTTTGGGCTTCTGAATACATGACAAAAAGCTGCTGCAGATTTAATTCTTTTCCTAGTTTCAGTTTCTTTGATATAATATTCTCATGTTATCTATGAAAGAAATCAAGGATTTGTAAGTAGTTGGATGCCTAAGTCAAAACTATAAAACATCTTGGTATTTTTCAAGTCTATTGACAGTAAAAGCCCTTTTTCTCTTTGAGATTACATTATTTCCCTTGATTCTATCAACATCCAGCTAAATAGTCAGTAAAATCATGATTACCCCCATCTGACACTGAGTTTTAGAGAAATAGAGACACCTCCATGATAATTACATTTTCAGGCTCTCTTCTCCTAATGAGTGCATGAGAAGGTTATTTTTTTTTCTTTATCAATGGGCATTTCTTGCAGAATTTATGTTATTTAAGAGTATGACAGTCTCACAAAACCCTAAGAGAACTAAGTAGGAATGTCATCGTGAGCTAGTCATATGCCATTTTCCAACTAAGAAGAGTGAATTTGCACAACATTTGCAAGCAGGATATTTATGGTGGATTCCAAGCAGAAGTGGTTAACTGACTCCAGATTTTATCTCCAGCCTGGAATCTGCTTCATACTTCATGTACATTTTTTCAACTATCTGTTGGATATAGCCATCCAGATGTCCCAGAGGCTCCTCAGACACACATTAATTGCTTAACTCAATAGCCCTCTCTTCTCCCATCCTCACCTTTTATAGTCTTGGTTTTAGCATCCACTTTGAAGTCTTGACTTTTCCTTCTCCCTTACCTCAATATCAAGTAAATCACCAATTTCCATTGCTTTTTCTTAAGCTTTTCTCCGATCTCCTTTCGTCTATCCCTTTACTCACTGCCTACATCCTGTGTAGCTTCAACCACTATTTAGAAGCTAATCTCACGGTCTTCATTCTTGTCCTCTTCAAACATTCCACACACTGGTAGTGCTACAGGAACTTATTTAAAAATAAATTGGATGACATCATTAACCTGTTTGAAAGTCTTCATCGGCTCTTGGTCTACCCCTTGTGGGATAAAGTCCCAGCCCCTTAACAAGGCTCTCAAGGTCCTTTGTGTGTGGTTTAACTTGCCTCTGATTCCAACTCCTTCTGCTCTTTGCCCGATGATGATGGTCCCAGCAGCCCTGAAATACATGTATTTTGGCATATATGCCATGTTGATTTGTACCTCCAGGCTAATCTTTATGATCTTCTTTCTGCTTATGATTCCACTCTCATCTCTTCTTTTCATTTACTTTTTTTTTTTAAGACTCCACTATCTAAAAAATCTATTCAAGCATTTTGAGCTCTAGAAAACTTCCACGATCTCCCCTCTCCCTGAGTCCACTCAGATCAGGTTAGGCTTTTCTCCTGGTTAAACTTATGATTATATGTGAAAATCACAATTACTGTACTTGCCATGTTGTTGAATAGTTATCTGACATATGTCAGTCTCCCCCACTAAGCTGAATTATTTGTAAGTCGGGACTGAGTCTGAATATTTTTGTTTCTCAACACCTGGCACAGTACTTGGCAGAAATTAGGCGCTCCATGAATATTTGCTAAAATAAATAATATTCAAAGACATCAGACACTTTCAGAAAATATTTCTATAAATATATATGAAAAACCATTTATTGGCAACATAAGTTACAAAAAATAGTGTCCAACTTGAAGACAGATGATATGTGGGCATATTTGGGAAGGAATTTAACAATTTATAAGATATTGGAAAAGTTTCAGATTTGTGATGAGTCTCTCTCTACAGGAATCTGGATCATCAGATTTCTACCTATGCATAGGAAGTTTCTGAGCTTTGGTAAGATAGCCTTGGTTAAACAGTCTGTGCATCTGGAATGAGGTTGCCAACATGTCCTTCTCTCTGCTTCAGCCAACTTGGGCACCATGTAAAGAAGAAAAAGAAGTCTCACCCTTTCTACTTTTTTCTCATTGTCTCCCCTCACTCTTCCTACCCCCAAAGTGTGTCTCTTTTGGAAAGGGGGGCAGGACATTTGTATTTCTCTCGTAGTCCAAGCCATTAAATGTTCTTGCCTCTGAGTATCCTAGTAGTATGTAAGTGACAGTTTGGGGACATTTTTCTGACAAGGAGAGAATAAGACCCCTTTTATGTAAATGTTACTCATGTTCTAAAATGTCATACTGTCCTTTTAACTGTTAACTTCTTTTTTGTCTGTGATTTATTATTGAAGAAGCATTTATTAAGCTCTTGCTGTGCCTCCAGCCTGGGAGGATACAAAGGAAATGCAGGGTTCAGCTTTGTCCTCAAGGACACTTGAGGAGGGGAGAAAACAGAAACATGCATGTTGACCAAACTTGCTGGATATAATCAGACATGTGAGGCTCTCCCTTGGTCCCCACTGTCAAAACTTCAATCTTTTCCTTCACTCTGCTAAACCCCTGAAACTCGAGTGCTGACCCATATACAAAAAGAGAATGAGGGGCCAATTACTATTGCTATGTTGCTGTTTCTAAATAATTCTAGAAAATTCTAACTGTTGTGTTCCCCCTTCCATTTTTCTATACCAGTTCTCAAAGACATATATGTATGAGTCACTGTCCCACCTCAGAACAGAGCAAGTATTTATTATTCTGCAGCCTCTGACTTAACACTAGAGACGCCTGTTGCTTCTGTCAAATATTCATCTTTATAATGCATTTATCATTTGCCTTTTAGTCTTCGCACAGCTTAACCATTACTGAGATGCTACTGCTGCTTCTTTAACGACCACTAGTGTTCACTATGAGAATGAGGCTGTTGAAGTAGCCTACTCTTGCATCTTATTTCCCTCTCTTAGATCGAGTCTCCACTTTATCCAGGGGATGTCTTCTAGATCCATGGTGCTGCCTGCCCATACACCTTCAGCGGCTCCCTGCAGTTCACAAAGTCAAGTCCTCAGTCTGGTGGTCACAGTGCCTCTATCCAGGCCCCACCTGCCTGTGAGACCTCATTTCCCTCTCACTGCTCCTGAACTCCATGTGTTCTCAAACCCAACTCTCCTGCAAACCTGCTCGGCCCTTCAAGGCCACCCTTACTTTGCTGCTATTGCTCCCTTCCCCAAAGATGGCCTGCCTCCTGCCCACAGTGCAGCACAGTGGACAAAGAGACTGGCCTCACACAGGTGCAGGGTGAATCTCAGTTCTGCTTCCTCAAACTCATGTAAACGTGGGCAAGGTATTAAAAGCAATCTGTGCTTCAATATCCTCATAGAAAATTAAGATCACAACAGCTTCTTTCTAGCACTTGGAAGATTAAAGGAAATATACACAATTAAGTCCCATGAAATCTTTCCAAAATAGCCCCAATGAGTGTTGTTCTTCTTCCCTCTGAACTGCATGCACTTACTTATTCAGTCAATGGATACTGAATGAGCACCTGCTACGTGTGAGCACTAGACAAGAGGTGTTTGCTTCATCATCTTATGGCACCCTATTGATTCTTCACTTAGAAAATCTTGTGCAAGGTTTAAAAAAAAATGTCATACTACAGTGGAGATCAAGGTACATGTATTCTTTCTTAGTCATCACTGACCTTCAATTCAACTCTAAGTTCTTTGAGGACAGAGGTTATGTCTTACCCATATTTGTATTCTTCTAGAATACTGATGATAGTGTCAAGAACTCCAGAACTAGAAGATATTCACAAATGACACTACAGACAAAAGGCTGATATACAAGATCTATAAAGTACTCCTCAAACTCAACACCCAAAAAACAGATAATCATGGAAAAAAATGGGCAGAAGACATGAACAGACACTTCTCCAAAGAAGACATACAAATGGCTAATAGACACATGAAAAAATGTTCGTCATTATTGGCTATTAGAAGATTCAAATCAAAACCACACTGAGATACCACCTTACACCAGTTAGAATGGCCAAAATTAACAGGACAGCAAACAACAAGTGTTGGAGAGGATGTGAAGAAAGGGGAACCCTCTTCCACTATTGGTGGGAATGCAAGTTGGTGCAGCCACTTTGGAAAACAGTGTGGAGATTCCTCAGGAAATTAAAAATAGAGCTACCCTATGACCCTACAATTGCACTACTGGGTATTTACCCCAAAGATACAGATGTAGTGAAAAGAAGGGCCACATGTACCCCAATGTTCATAGCAGCAATGGCCACAATCACCAAACTCTGGAGAGAGCCAAGATGCCCTTCAACAGATAAACGGGTAAAGAAAATATGGTACATATATACAATGGAATATTACGCAGCCATCAGAAAGGATGAATACTCAACTTTTGTATCAACATGGATGGGACTGGAGGAGATTATGCTGACTGAAATAAGTCAAGCAGAGAGAATCAATTATCGTATGGTTTCACTTATGTGTGGAGCATCAGGAATAACATGGAGGACATTAGGAGAAGGAAAGGAAAAGTAAATTGGGATAAATCAGAGAGGGAGATGAAGCATGAGAGACTGTGGACTCTGAGCAACAAACTGAGGGTTTGTTGGAGGGGGGTGGAGGTGGGGGTTCGGTGAGGGGAGGGGGTGGGGGATGGCTGAGCCAGGTGGTGAGTATTAAGGAGGGCACGTATTGCATGGAGCACTGGGTATGGTGCATAAATAATGAATTTTGGAACACTGAAAAAATAAAATAAAATTAAGGGGTTTCTCCAGAAGATGGCGGAGGAGTAGGAGGCTGAGATAGAGTCAGATCCCAGAAGTTCATCTAGATAGTTATCAAACCATTCTAAAAGCCTGCATACTCAATAGGAGAAAGAAGAGAGGAAGAACAGCAATTCTAGGAGCAGAAAATCCACCACTTTCCGAAAGGTAGGACGTATGGAAAAGTGAATCCAAAGCGACAGGAAGAGAGACCGTGGTGGGAGGGGCCACCTCTCTGCAGCTGCAGAGCCACGGAGCACAAAATTTTAGAGTCTGCTCCACTGAGGGACATCGCTCCAGAGGCTAAGTGGGGGGTTGAGCCCTCGTGGGAACGGTGTGGTTTCAGGACCCATGGGGTCACAAAGGGATGGGGGTGTCTGAGTGTGGCAGAGCTCCAGGTACCCGGGCAGAGAAGCCGGTGGCAGAGAAGGAGCCACGCAGTGCACTATCAGCTTGGACATACCTTACACCACGATCCAAGGCACGGTTGGGCTGTAGCTCTTTGAGCAGGAACCCCGCAGGAGGCAGCTCCGGAGAGACCCCCTCCTTCCTCCTCCGGGAGGAGTGGCATGGGAGTGCGCAGCAGGAGTCTGCTGGGTTTGGAGACTCCAGACTGGGCCTGCGCCAGAGATAGAGGCGCTCTGCCACGGGTGGCAGAGCTCAGAGCTTGTGCGGGGACCAAGGAGATGGGAGTGATTGACTGCCTTCCTCTGAGGGTGTGCTGAAGAGCACGGCCGAGAGCTCAGCTCCTCTGCTGGAGACTGGGAGCCCGCCATGTGCATTCCCGGCCTCCAGGGTGGTATGGAAAGTGCTCAGGGAACAAAGACTTCTGAAAGCGAACCTAAGCAAATTGCTTGGCCCATCCCCCTGAAAAGGGCAGGGTAATTCTGCCTCGGGCAAAGACATTTGAGAATAACACAACAGGCCCCTCCCCCAGAAGATCAGTGAGAATATCCAGCCAAGTCCAAGTTCATCAATCAGTGAAAACTGCAGAACTCCAGAGTATTTTTCTCTCACTCATCTATTCTTAGCTCGATAAAATGACAAGGCAGAAAAACTCACCACAAAAAAAAAAAAAAAAGAACAAGAGACAGTACCAACGGCTAGAGACCTAGTTAATATGGACATTAGTTAATATGTCAGAAATAGAGTTCAAAATGACAGTTATCTAGGTGCTAGCTGGGCTCGAAAAAAGCATGGAAGAATTAAAGAATCCCTTTCTGGAGAAATAAAATCCCTTTCTGGAGAAATAAAAGAACTAAAATCTAACCAAGTGAAATCAAAAAAGCTATTAATGAGGGACAATAAAAAATGGAGGCTCTTACTGCTAGAATAAATGAGGCAGAAGAAAGAATTAGTGATATAGAATAAAATTAAGATGTTTAAAATAAATAAATAAATAAATAAATAAGATAAATCAGATGGTTAAAAAAAAAGAAGTCCAGAACTACTGGCTGAAACTTGATCTTATTTACTTAAATTTTAATGGCTATAAACTATTAGTGGTGCAATTTTTAAAAAATGAGTTGATCAAACTATTCCAGTCTCAAAGAACAATAACATTAGAGTCAGGATTAAGAATAGTCTTTGGGGCCTGACTGCCTAATTAAAAATCTTAGCTCCAACATTTGCTTGCTGGATAACCTTGTGTAAACTGCTTACTATCTCTATGACTCAGTTGAGAAAACAATGCCCATGTCATAGGGTTGTTATGAGGATTGAATGAGTTGGTACATGTAAATTCCCTTAGAGAAATGCCTGTCTCATAATAAAAACTGTGTTAGTTATGATGATTATTAACATTTGAGTTGCTTCCTACATTGCTAGTTAAAACACAAAAAGACTTCATCTTGAGGCTTGGCTGTGAACAGTTGAAATGGTTTGAGAATATAATTATTCCTTTAGTTTTCCCTCCTCTGCTGTTTGTTTCTGTGAATCTGGATCTCTCCACAGACTTTCCATTTCTTTTTTGGATAACCCACATCCCTATAACTTGTTCTGATGAAAGGACAGTTGGCTAGATTTCTTTAGAATTTTGCTACTTATGATTAGAAAATTTGATTCCCTACTTAGGGCTGGATCTTAACTTCCTCTTAGTTAGTTACTGTGATCCAAATTTTGTAGTGTTTGGCAGTTGTGCCTGGTACTCTGTGGTCATGTTTATCCCCTTTCATAAGAGCATGCACAAAAAGAACTACTTGAGTCTTGGTTTTGGCCAAGGCCCTGAGGCAAATAGCACAATGCAAAGTGAAGTGCCTCGTCACCAAGAGGACTTACAAAGGGGGTGTGGTCAAAAACCAATATTTTCAACCGCTAGTTGGACAGCCTATAAAAAAAATTAGGCAAGACAATAAAAAAGGATTTAAGCATAGAAGAGAATTTGAGGAGAGAATCGTTGGTGTGCTGTGATCTTAAGTTTTGCCACCTCTCCCCCTAGTAAGCATAAGGAAGGAGGACATATCCCTAACTCTAAGCTTAGAGAAAGGAGGTTCAGCAGGTCCTCTGAGACCCTCAGTAGCTTGATCAACACAGGGACTGCTGTCTGATTCACACATGAAGAAATCTAAAGGAAGTGGGACTCTGGCAGGCCATTTTAAGAGCAGGGCACGTGAATGAGAGAATTGCATTGGTGTAACATAAGATACCAGAGCTTATTGGAGCCAGAGACGTATGAGTGCCCCCACTGGCCAGGGGTAGGCCCATAAATAATAGATAGGGGATGACTTTTCTTAGACCTAGTTCAAGAACCTGCCTATGGGGTGAGAAGGCCTTAGCAGGCAGCAGCTGGAAGGGTATTATAGGAGGCACAGTGCTGAGGAAGGACATTAGCAATTAAGGTAGAGATGCATTTTTTTAAAAAGATTTTATTTATTTATTTATTTATTTATTTATTTATTTATTTATTTATTAGAAAAGAGAGAGTGAGAGAGAGCATGAGAAGGGAGAAGGTCAGAGTGAGAAGCGGACTCCCCATGGAGCTGGGAGCCGGATGCGGGACTCGATCCCCGGACTCCGGGATCATGACCTGAGCCGAAGGCAGTCGCTCAACCAACTGCGCCACCCAGGCGCCCAGAGATGCATTTTTTTAATCAAGAGAGTGATAAACAAAAGACCTTCAGAAATATTGTGACCTCAAACTGGATCCCTGAAAGTGCCCTCTGACACTGAGTTTGTTTAAATAAGGCCCAGAGAGCACCTGCCCCAGACAGGACTAATCTACTGTCTTCACTGCCCAATTTTTCTCCTCTCTCTCCTTTGTTCCAACTCCTTGAGACGGAAAGCACGGAGAGTATGAAGAGGAGAGAAAGGGGAAAACCAAACAAAGATGAGAAGAATCTCTTCTTACCTTTTCTCACTGCAAGAGCCTCCCCACACCTGGCTTAAGTTTGCTAGAGAGGAGAAAACTTAACTTTGGATGAAGACCGATGTTTTCACTACAATAGACTTAAGAAATTAATTACTGAAACGAGATAGTTTCTTTTTTGTTTCACTAAGGGTATCAGAGAACTTCTAATTATCTGAGAATGACCGAAAGACCTATGGGATCTGTCTGCATTCTCATCCAAGAGGGCAGGGCGGAACTTGGCCTTGGGAGTGAACAGCAAAGACATCAACAGAGATGCTTTCAGATTAAATACTAGACCTCCACTTGTAAAATGTTAAGATTACATTTGCTTTATTGAAGATAAATTTTTTTTTTTTTTTTTAAAGATTTTATTTATTTATTTGACAGAGAGAGCTCACAAGCAGGCAAAGAGGCAGGCAGAGGGAGAGAGAGGGAGAAGCAGGCTCCCTGCTGAGCAGAGAGAGAGCCCGATATGGGGCTCGATCCCAGGATCCTGCGATCATGACCTGAGCTGAAGGCAGAGGCTTTAACCCACTGAGCCACCCAGGCGCCCCTGAAGATAAAATTTTTTCCTCTTTTTTATTCTATCTTCTTTCTGATGACTGTTAAAGTAAGGGATTAAAATTAAAATGTCTTTACAAACTTGAAGGAGAGGATTCCTAATCAGTATGTGAATGAATAATGTGAATAAACATTTCTTTAATTATTTTCAGCAAAGGAAAAAGTATAAAAGAATTTTTAAAAAGGATTTTGGTTTTTAGGTTAAGAATGAGAGAGATACAGCTATTCACTATCAGTTGAATTATATAAAGGAATACAAATTATTTTTTATTCTTTTAAAAATATTTTTAATTATTTATTTGACAGAGAGACAGCAGAGAGGGAACACAAGCAGGGGGAGGGGGAGAGGGAGAAGCAGGCTTCCCGCTGAGCAGGAAGCCCAGGACCCTAGGATCATGATCTGAACCAAAGTCAGACAATTAACAACTGAGCCACCCAGGAGCCCCTAATTTTTTTTTTAAACAGATTTAGATTTAGACAAAAACCTGCCTAGTTGCAACAATTACCTTACATCCTGTTTAATCTAGTCTTAATATTTTCTGTTAGTATGGAACATTAGCCACAATGAATGAACCACAATCAATGAACATGATATCATTAACTAAAGTCCATATTTTTAATATTTTGATTAAAGTTCTCTGTTTTTATCTGACATTCTTTTTTGTTCCAGAATCCCACCCAGGATATCACATTATATTTGCAGTCATGTCTACTTAGGCTCCTCTTGGCTTTGACAGTTTCACAGTTCCTCCTTGTTTTTGATGACCTAGACACTTTGGAGGAATATTGGTCAAGTATTTTATAGACTGTCCCTCAACTGAGATTTTTCTGATATTTTTCCTATGATTGGATTGGTATTATGAGTTTCTGGGAGGAAAACACACAGAAGTACAGTGCAGTTCTCACAGTACCATCACAAGAATGTATCTTATCAGTATGATTTATCACTGTTAATGTTAATTTTGATTACCCGGTTGAAGTTGTGTTTTTCAGCTTTCTCCCCTTTAAGTTATTCTTTCCCCTTTCTTTCCATATTGTATTCTTTGGAAGTAAATCACTACACTTAGACACAGGAGGAGTTATGCTCCACCTCCTTAAGGGCATAGTAGCTACATGAATTCTGCACTGGTGGTTTTCGATTCTCTCCATTTATTTCTTTATTAAGTCAATAATTTATTTACATTGCTATGGACTCATGGATATTGATTTTATGCTTTAGGTTATAATCCAATACTATGTTATTAATTTTGTTGTGAATTGTTTCAGCTTTGACCATTAGGAACTTTTTTAGATGATTCCCGTGTCCCTTTGAATATCCTCATCACTGGGGTTTTTTATATTTGAGAAGCTCCTTACTTTCTGACACTACAAGATGTTCCAGGTTCACATTTATATTTCCTCCTCCAATCCTAGAATTATCCATTTCTCCAAGGAGCCCTGGATCCTTTAATTGGAGAATGGTATTAGAAACCGGAATCTGGGTGTTAGGTGTGCTTGTTGCTACTGAGAAAATTTGGTTCTTTTTTTAAAAAAAAAAATTTATATATTTGAGAGAGAGCACATGCAGGGGGAGGGACAGAGGGAGAAGCAAACTCCCCACTGAGCAGGGAGCCTGATGATGCAGGGTTCAATCCCGGAACTCTGGGATCATGACCTGAGCAGAAGGCAGATGCTTAACCGACTGAGTCACCCAGATACCCTAATTTGGTCCTTTAAAAAAATATACATTTGACATTAATTAAAAAATTATTTCTTGAATACCTACTACAGTATTACACATTTGGGAAGTAGACTACTGCCTACACAACTGGTGCAAAAATCAGCAAAACCTACCTATTTAACCCATTCTCATTTTCCAGGGAAAAATATGCTAAGTGATAGGAAAGGAGTCGAAAGGGAAAAGTCAAAAAATTCTGGTAAACTCTTTTCCTGTAACATATACAAGTAGCTTATCATTTACTTTATAAGGAAATAATGTGAAATTACACATACAGTCTTTGTTATAAAACTTAACTATTAACTTAAAAACAACCACACAATTTTATGAACATATGTGGATGTTGTATAGTAACATATGTATTAGCATAGTGTTGTGAGTTATTTTAACAGTTCGTGTCATAAGTAGCAAATCAATATATGAAGCACATGATGTGGGAGGGAAGGGCGTTACCTGAACGTTGAGCTTTACCTGCATGGGTCTGCCCTGAACAGGAGAGCTGTACTTGAGTGACATTTGGACCTTTGTAGAAGAATGCTGAACTGAAGTCTTAAGTAAACTCTGATAAGCTCCAGTTGTCATTATAGGCATTGTAATAACCTTGATAACTTAGATTCATAATGTGACAACGACAAATTCTGCTCCCTCTAGAGTGCAGTTCTCCAAAATACTCCAGGCTTGGGAGCAATACAAACTATGAACATTTATTGGGCACTTTATATGTGAGGCATATTTGAAGAACTTCATGTCTATTGACTTATTTAATGTCACTGTAACAATTTTAGAGAGTAAATACTCTTATTTCTATTTCACCATTGAGGAATCTGAGTCATAAAGTAGTAATGTCATTTGTCCAAGGTCACAGAGATATAAGTGGCAGTGCCAGCATCTACACCCCACCTTCATCTGCCTCTGTGTGCAGGTAAATGATTTGGCATGCATATGGTGGGGAAGGCACACAGGGAATGTGGCAGCTCTCTAAGGGGCAGACAGAGCTGTCCACATTGGCTTGTGTTAGAAAGGGACTTTGCTACTATGTCTGCAGTATAAACTCTCCTCTAACTCTGGTACAAAATCATCTCTCAAGTGCACATCACTCATTAAAGTTTGCATGTAAAGAGCATTTTTGTGTGAGATTCAAAGATGCGTTGAGTTTCATATCTAGGTCAATGCAGCAAAGCACAGATATATTGTATAAGGATGCAGGAACCCAGAGGACAAGGAAGTCAGAAAAAATCTGAACAAAATGCTCAGATTTGGGGGAGTCCTAGAAATCCTCCAGGCTCTAAACTTGGGACTTTAATACAATTCAATACGGATCTCAAGATTCATAGAGATCTGTTTAGCTTTTAGTCTAAGGATGCACATACCATGTGCACACACAGGCCAAATAAAAGGCTTGTTAGTGTGGCTGAGTTGATGCCCTTCAAGCAGACATCTTCATAATGTGGGCCTCAGACTATATTTCATAATTCCTGATACTACCAATTTAGGGCCAGGAGGTGGTGAAGAAGACTTTGTTCCATCTTTCAAGGAACTTACAGTCCAGAGGAGGAGATGGGCCAACAATAAGCAATGGTTCTCCAGTGTGATAAGTACTGATTGTCATAAGCAGAAGGGTGCTGGGAATACTAAGAGAGGCACCTATTTCAGTCCTGAGGAAATAAGAAAGGTTTCCCAGAGGAAAAGGTGCTGAATGAGGATGAAAAGCTCAAAAGGAGCTGGGCAAAGGGAGAGTGTATGACAAAAAAGAGGAAAGCAGCTGGGGAGGAGATGAGGGGTGGTAACTCCCTGAAAAAAAGTAATAACACATGCAAAGACCCAGAGAGGAGGCAGGCTATGGAGCAGGCAAGGAACAAGAAACAGTTCGGTGTGGCTGGAATATAGAATATGAAGGAGAGTGATGACCGTGCAGTTGCAGAGGTCAGACCTTGTAGGACCTTATCTGATTTGAAACATTTGAAATTTGTTCCAATCCCAAAGCCTGAAAAGGATAGTGACAAGATCTGAATTGCAGTCCAGAGGTCTCTCTGGCTGCAGTCCTGAGAGTTGGTGGGTAGGGGGTGCAAGAGGAGAGGCAAGGAAGCCCCTGGGAAACTGATAACAGCAATTGGAGCAAGAGGGGGTGATGGCCTGGACTACCGAAGCCACCATGGAAAGGGGAGAAAAGTGGTGGATTGGGGAGATATTTTGCATATACTGACAGAGCTTAATCATGGCTGGGATTTGAAGGAAGAGAAGAATCAAGGATGACCCTAAGTTTCTGACTTGTTTTACAACTGAAATGGAAAAGACAAAATTGTTTATCACCTGGCATTGAATCACTGTCTACTTTTGCTTTGGAGCAGGTACATTTCTTCTATTTCTATTACTTTATCTGCCCTATTTATGTCAAAGAGTAATTAAAGATGATAAGATACTTTGTAAAAAAAAAATCTTATATTCACATAATGTCTTGGCTCAATGAAAACTGATTTTTTTTTTGCATGGGATGAATGGAAAGACCAAAAAATAATACTCCCTATGAAAGAATAACAAAACAATCATAAATAAAGGAAATCATCATGTTGATGCTACATTTGAATATTGGTATATTTCAAAGATACATCCGCAGAATGCAAAATTACTTTTAGAGAAGACAAAAGTCAAGGGAGGAGAGGTATTTTCCAAATTGTTCATCCCAAAGAAGAATGATAATATTATAATGCATATAATGAACAAACTGGAGGGCAAGATGTCAGTGGACTAACCCTCTTTATTGGCCTCTTGAAATGCTGGGCGTCCCCAGGGATGCTGGGCCCTGTGAATAGCATTTCTAGGAAGTTGCTGGTTGTGATATCAGAACCCATGGGGGAGAGAGTGCTCATAATAACTAAATAAGTTTTGAATAGTATTCATGTGAAAACGAGAGGAAAACATCTGAAGGAAATGATGGTGAACGTATTGATTGATCAGTGTTTCCGGGATTGTTTTCCAGTTCATCTTCCTGAGAAGAACAGAAGATGAAGAATGGCAAAGGAAGGCATCCAAATTGGCAAAGAAGAAGTCAAACTCTCACTCTTTGCAGATGATATGATACTTTATGTGGAAAACCCAAAAGACTACACTCCAAGAGTGCTAGAACTCATACAGGAATTCAATCATGTGTCAGGATATAAAATTAATGCACAGAAATCAGTTGCATTCCTATACACCAACAGCAAAACAGAAGAAAGAGAAATTAAGGAGTCGATTCCATTTATAATTGCACCCAAAACCATAAGATACCTAGGAATAAACCTAACCATAGAGGCAAAGAATCTGTACTCAGAAAACTACAAAGTGCTCATGAAAGAAATTGAGGAAGACACAAAGAAATGGAAAAACGTTCCATGCTCATGGATTGGAAAAACAAATATTGTGAAAATGTCTATGCTACTTAAAGCAATCTATATATTAATGCAATCCCTATCAAAATACCATCCATTTATTTCAAAGAAATGGAACAAATAATCCTAAAATTCATATGGAACCAAAAAAGACCACGAATAGCCAGAGGAATGCTGAAAAAGAAAACCAAAATCGGTGGCATCACAATTCTAGACTTCAAGCTCTATTACAAAGCTGTAATCATCAAGACAGTGTGATACTGGCACAAAAACAGACACATAGATCAATGGAACAGAATAGAGAGCCCAGAAATGGAACCTCAACTCTATGGTCAACTAATCTTCGACAAAGCAAGAAAGAATATTCAATGGAAAAAAGACAGTCTCTTCAACAAATGGTGCTGGGAAAACTGGACAGCCACATGCAAAAGAATGAAACTGGACCATTTCCTTATACCACACACAAAAATAGACTCAAGATGGATCAAAGACCTCAATGTGAGACAAGACTCCATCAAAATCCTGGAGGAAAACAGGCAACAACCTCTTCGACCTCAGCCGCAGCAACTTCTTCCTAGAACATCTCCAAAGGCAAGGGAAGCAAGGGCAAAAATGAACCACTGGGACTTCATCAAGATCAAAAGCTTTTGCACAGCAAAGGAAACTGTCAACAAAACCAAAAGACAACTGACAGAATGGGAGAAGATATTCGCAAATGACATATCAGATAAAGGGCTAGTATCCAAAATCTATAAAGAACTTTTCAAACTCAACACTCAAAGAACAAATAATCCAATCAAGAAATGGGCAGAAGATATGAACAGACATTTCAGTAAAGAGGACATCCAAATGACCAACAAACACACGAAAAAATGCTCAACATCACTCGGCATCAGAGAAATACCAATCAAAACCACAGTGAGATACCACCTCACACCAGTCAGAATGGCTAAAATTAGCAAGTCAGGGAACGACAGATGTTGGCAAGGATGCAGAGAAAGGGGAACCCTCCT
>CM052802.1:65212740-65236691 GCA_028533885.1 Nasua narica
TCCGAAGGGTCACATGCACCCGAATGTTTATAGCAGCGATGTCCACAATAGCCAAACTACGGAAAGAACCTAGATGTCCATCAACAGATGAATAGATCAAGAAGATGCGGTATATATATACAATGGAATACTATGCAGCCATCAAGAGAATTGAAATCTTGCCATTTGCAACGACGTGGATGGAACTAGAGGGTATTATAAGCAAAATAAGTCAGTCAGAGAAAGACAATTATCACATGATCACTCTGATATGAAGAATTTGAGAGGCAAGGCAGGGGGTTATGGGGGGGTAGGGAAGAGAAATGAAACAAGATGGGATGGGGAAGGAGACAAACCATAAGAGACTCCTAAACTCACGAAACAAACTAAAGGTTGCTGGGAGGTGGTGGGGGGGGTAGGGTTATGGACACTGGGGAGGGTATGTGCTATGGTAAATGCTGTGAAATGTGTAAGCCTGATGATTCAGATATGTACCCTGGGGCAAATAATACATTATATGTTAATAAAAAATTAAAAAAAAAAAAAAGAATGGCAAAGGAGACACTCCAGTGAGAACTTGCAAGGCGATGGGATGAGGTGGGTACTGAAGTAAGCAACAGAGAGAAGCACCAGAATGATCTGGATAGAAACTGATCATTGGATTGAATCATGGAATTTTAAATTGAACTAAATTTAGTGTGTGAAAATCATTGAATTTGAAACACTGCCAAGTGTTGATTAATTCTAGTCAAAGTGTTTAAAATTTTCTCTTCTGAATTAAATGAAAAACACTGACTTGTTCACGCTGAGGGCTTAGCATGTCCAAAACATCAACAAATTTTAAGTGTCTTAAAAGTTCATGGTAAACTTATTTAGTTCATCTCATTTAGTTAAGTGTTTTCTCAGTTAGCAAGATGGTACCCTAGAAAAGGCCTCCGCTCAGGAGTCCAGATCTCTGAGCTGTGCTGCTTAAACTGCCACCATCTTTATCATTCACTCACCTCCCTGGGCTTCCATGTCCTTGTCTATTAAATTAAGAGTTTGGATGGCGCTATCTTTAAGGTTTCCTGAAGCTCCAAAAATCTGAGGCTACCATGAACCTGAATAAATGATTTACTGTGTGGTATTCACCTATGAAGGACAAGAGTATACATAGGTATGGAGTTGGGCAGACCCAAATCCCAGGTCTGCCAGATACCAGCTGGTAAGCTTGGGAAAGTTATTCAACCTCTTTTAGCTTCAGTGATTTCCTTTTAAAAAGAGACGCAGAGGTGCCTGGGTGGCTTAGTTAGTTAAGCATCTGCCTTTGGCTCAGGTCATGATCTTGGGGTCCTGGGATCAAGCCCTGGACTCCCTGCTCAGCGAGGAGTCTGCTTGTCTCTCTCCCTCTGCCTCTCCTTCCGCTCATGTTCTCTTTCTCTCTCAAATAAAGAAATAAAAATATTTTTAAAAATAGGCACAGTGCTTTTCATAGGGTTGTTAATAAAGATTAAATGAGGTAATGTTTATGAACTTAGCATAGTTCTTTACAAATATTTGACCTTTCTAAATGGAAATGTCATTCTTGTTCTTTCATGTGACAGTAAGGAAAGCATGGCAGAAAAGGACAGTCAGAGGAGGGTTTACCAGGTTAAGTTTCCAAAGCTGGAAGCCATTGCCATGTGATTCCTCGGTAGTCTAAACATGTTAAAGCACCTTGAGCCATGGGTTTCTGATTTGGGCTTTACAGATATTCTCCTTTTCTCTCTGGACTTGATGGCTTAACTCTGAAACTCTGGTACATGCGCTAAACAGCACAGAAAAGGAGAGTCCACGTTTGCTCAACTGAATTCATCCCTTCTACCTCAGCAACTCCGTATGTGGGACTTTTTCATTTCTCTCGTTGGTAAGCTGGGGAAACAGTTAAGAGAATCATCACTAACTCTAGATTGCTCTCATCAGCAAAGTTTATTCCCTGAGGAAAGAGTGATTCATAAGATGAGAGCACAGAGGGTCTGTTTTGATTTTCAGCCTGCTCACAAGAAGCCTGACTTAGTTGCTCCTTCCTGGTCACTGACTGAACCCCACTAATGGGTTTTCCTTTGCCCAATTTCCTCAGATACTCTGGCAGGAAGGGGAGACTACTGAACTGTCGAGAGCATCTTCAATAAAATTGATGTTAAAATCTCTTGACAGAGAGAACCTACTCAAAATGTGCTCTGCATGTGCGCATGTGCACACAATGTTTGCATGTATGTGTGGGTTCACATGTACCCACACTGCTGACGCTCCAGGTGATGCTCAGTGTGGACAGGGCACGAGCAGCTCCCTCCTCCTTTGCTGGCTATTGTTCTCTTGCCCAGAGATCCTTCATTAGTGCTGGGAAATGACCACCTCTTTGGTGCTTTACTGTGTGTGATCAAGTGTAGAATTTCCCTTAGTGCAGTCTTCTGTGTAATTCCCATGCCTATCTCTCCCAAAACTCTCCTCTCTTTCAAAGACTGAAGCCTGTATTTATTACATTGTTTTCATGGTTTCACGGTTTTGCGGAAGCTGTGCCTTTCATAGTATTCTGCATTTTAATACTTTTGGAAGGAAATAAAGTATCAATCACACACACACATACACACACACACATAAAATGTAAATTTGTGAGGAAGATTGGGTCCTTGAGCATAGGGCTAAGGTTAATTAATTTTTTCAACATAGAAATGATACACAAAGCCAATTATTGGACTGACTGCAGGATCAGAAGCTTTACAAGACTAAATGTTCCCTCTTGTAAAGGGAAACAGGATACAGAAAATGTCAGGTGTGGTGACCTAATTAAGGAAGCTATTAGGATCCTAATAAACAGCAACAATCATATTGCCATTAAGGGAGTTAGTTTTTCTTTGTATTTTGGTTTGTGTGGAAAGCTCTTCCTTAGAAGGTGCTACTATAAGGTGAGCTAAAAGATATCAAATGTAACTTATTAGGGGAAGAGTAGAAGTAAATTGTCATGAAAGTTTTTATCATCTTTATTGCTTTTAAATCTGCTTTCCAATATTCAAATATTAATTCATAAATGGTTGTTGGAAATGCTCAACATTCATTATATTTGTTAAAACTATTTGTCTTTTTCAGGCTCTTTGGAGGGAAAGTGAGATTTTGGAAAAGCCCACATTTGAGTGAAAACTACAGATATATTGTGAACGTTAAAACAAAATGGTACAAACTTCTAAATGATATAGAGGCTCCCTGCTCAAAATAGTAGTTTGAGTACAGGAATCTATCCTCCTCTTCTACCTTCCATCCCCTACTCCAAATTCCATTGAAATTACAGGAGGATATTTTTTTTTTTAGAAGAATGTTTTTTTTTTAAGATTTTATTTATTTATTTCACAGAGAGAGAGAGATCACAAGTAGGCAGAGAGGCAGGCAGAGAGAGGCGGAAGCAGGCTCCCTGCTGAGCAGAGAGCCCGATGCGGGGCTCGATCCCAGGACCCTGAGATCATGACCTGAGCCGAAGGCAGAGGCTTTAACCCACTGAGCCACCCAGGTGCCCCAGGAGGATATTTTTTTTAACTTAAATTTTTTTAGTTAACATACAGTGCAATATTGGTTCCTGGAGCAGAATTCAGTAGAATTCATCGCCCACGTACAATGACCAGTGCTCATCACAGCAAGCACCCTTTTTAATACCCATCACCAATCTAGCCCATTCCCCACCCACCTCCCTCCATGAACTCTCGATTTGTTCTTTATCATTAAGAGTCACTTACAGCTTGTTTCCCTCTCTCCTTTCTTTCTTTTCCTTCTTCTCATATTTTCATCTAATTTTCTTTCTTAAATTTCACATACAAGTAAGATTATATGGTATTTGTCTTTCTCTGACTGACTGACTGCATTTACTCTAGCTCTACCCACGTTGTTGTGATGGCTGAATAATATTCCATTGTATGTATAGACCACATCTTTTTTTTTTTTAAAGATTTTATTTATTTATTTGACGGGGGGGGGGGAACACAAGCTGGGGGAGTGGGAGAGGAAGAAGCAGGCTTCCCGCTGAGCAGAGAGCCCAATGCGGGGCTCGATCCCAAGACCCTGGGATCATGACCTGAGCCGAAGGCAACCGCCTAACGACTGAGCCACCCAGGTGCCCCTATAGACCACATCTTTATCCATTCATCAGTCTGTGGACATTTAGGCTCTTTCCATTGTTGATAGAGCTGCTATAAAGAGTGCATGTGCCCCTACAAATCAGTATTATTTTGGTAAATACCTAGTAGTACAATCGCTGGATTATAGGGTAGCTCTGTCTAAAAATTTTGAGAAACCTCCAAACTGTTCTTCAGAGTGGCTGCACCAGTTTGCATTCCTACCAATAGTGTAAGAGGGTTCCCCCTTCTCTTCATCTTGGCCAACACCTGTAAACATGTTTCTTTAGTCATTAATTTTTCCCATTCTGACTGGTGTGAGGTGGTATCTCACTGTGGTTTTGATTTGCATTTCCCTGATGATGAGTGATGGTGATTTTTTCATGTGTCTGTTGGCCATATGTGTCTTCTTTGGAAAACTATTCATGTCTTCTGCCCATTTTAACTGGATTATTGTTTTTTGGGTGTTGAGTTTCAATAAGTGCTTTATAGATTTTGTATACTAACCCTTTATCAGACATGTCATTTATAAATATCTTCTCCCAATCTATAGGCTGTGTTTTAGTTTTGTTGAATGTTTCCTTCACTGTGCAAAACCTTTTTATCTTGATGAAGTCCCAATAGTTCATTTTGGCTTTTGTAGGAGGATATATTTCTAAAAGAATAAACCCAAAATAACTCTGTAAAACAGAAGACGTGCCATCAATGGACTGGACATTTTGACACATTTCTGCTGGTATAGGATTGATGTAGAAATCACAGTAGAGAAAATTATAGCACAAGACATCAGAGGTTTTGTGGCAAGCAAAAAAGCACAGCAGTGCCTGAAGTAAGTCCAGACTTCAAAAAGAGAGAAAAAATAAAGAAGGAAAAAAAAAAGGGAGGGAGGAAAGAAAGGAATAAGTAACCACACTGAAGACTGAAACAGTAAAGCACTCCACTACTAGAGTTAGGTACCCCCCAACAACTTTGGCAATTGTGGAGATCCTAGCCCGCCTTTTTGTTTTCCATGATTTGCTCATCAAAATGCCCTGTGCTATCACACAGTCTATGATGAGCCACCTAGTCAAAAGAAGGATCCACTAAGAAAATGAATTTACCAGTAACTGAAAAAGATCCTTTCCAGCCATTTATATCAAGGAACAAAGTTTCTTTATTCAAAATGGTTTAATCACCAAGGATCTCCAGACTTTTAAAGAAAATTATTAGCATGAAAAAGAAGCTCCGAGGTAAACAAACAGAACTGTCCTTGGAGAAAGCAAAGATAATTCAGGTACCGGAAGTGAACTTCTTAAAAAGCCTATTATCTGGAAAATTCAAAAGCCTGTTATATTTATTAAAACACACTGCTTTATAAAAAGTATGTGTGGGAGGGCAATGAGGAAAAAAGAAGAGTCTTGAAAAAATATGTATATAATGATCAAATTAAGACATACTCATTGGATAGAATAAATTATTAAATGCACACACCTGATCAATTACCTGGTAAACTGTGTTCTAGTAATATGGATAATAGAACAATCTAGAACAAAAAGTCTGAGAAATAGGATTCCTGAGTGACAATGGATAAAGGGACATAATCAAAGAGATGAAAGAAGAATATGTCTCTGTCTTCAGTTTTCAGTCTCCAGTCTACCAAGTACCAAACAGCATTGAAAAATATTCCTTTATACACATATACATCCCACTGATGATTTATAATTCCAAGGATAAGGAAAAATCCTAAAAGCAGAGAGAAAATCAGATTACCTACAAGAGAATAGAATGAGATCGACTTGAGATTTCTCCTCACTAACAGTGAATTCCAAAGAAAATTCAGCAATATTTTTGAAGTTCTTAAGGTAAAGTATTTTGAATCCAAAATTTTAACACAGATTTTCAAACACATTTCCAGACAAGTAAGAATTTAGGAAGCTTACTTACTATGCATACGTCCTACACTTTCAAAATTAATTGGTCGAGAACGGAGCACAATCAAACAAAACAAGAACCCCAGGATGAGGGTAGTGTGGGATATAAGAAATACTGATATGTGATCCAGAATAGAGGAGAAATATGGCAGTAAATTTAAATACTATTCATTAGGTCTTAATTCTTGGAGGATTCTCCTGTGAGTGGCAAAGTTTTACTGTTATAGAATTCTCATTTATGGTTTCTGCCATAATATTTAATTCTGCAGGGAATAATGTTTCCATGTTCATATTATATGAGCCATTTGGGATTTCATTTTTTTAATTATCCTGTTAGCAAAGGAGAGAAGACTTAGGTTTATGTAAGAGAATATAGAGATAGACAGACAGAAAGACAAATAGGTGAAATATATATAGATTGCTACGTTATTATGAACCCTAGAAATGTAAAGATAAGATATGACTAAAAATATTTGAGTGGTTGACAGAGAAAGAGAGGTGGAAGGAAAATTAATGTGATAACTTCTTCAAGTTTCCTTGCAGAAAACTAGACAGTGTTGAAAGCTTATAAATCCAGAAACAGAAGTAAAGTGACCAAGTCAGAAGAAAAGGTTAACCAAGATTCTAACTGTGGAGGTGAAGCAGAGGGGCTGCCTCAGTGAATTAGTAAAAGGAAGAATCTTATATCTTATATTTCATGCCTTCTTTACTGTTTGAAATTTGTTACTGTAACCATGGGTTACTTTTGCTATTAAAAACTTGGTTATGAAAATAGAAGAAAGCATATAAAAAATGAACTTACAGTTGATACATCTTTTAGTCATGGAGTTCAGTTGAGGAAAAAGGAAAACTCAATTGATCATATTGAGGAAAACTCAATACTGCACGTATTTTTTAGTGCATTCAAAAACACAAAAGAACATCAAAAATATGCCAGGTGTTCATAAAAGATTAAAAAAACTTTGTTTTTACTTTAAATTTGCTGTTGAGTTATTTAGTAATATAAATAAGCTAATATAGTCCACTATTTGTCAAAAATATAAGAAAAAAGTCTAATCATTAGTGATTTAAATCTATTAAAAATAAAACTGATTAATTTGTAAGCATTTATTGGATTCTTGCTGTGCACTAACTCTTGTGTGAAGTATTGTTGGGAAAACATAAAAGTACAAGACAAAGACATGTTCTTGTGATAAGCATGTGAACACATGGAAATCATCACATCACCGACTAAAATGCTTGTCAATTACCTCTGGAGCCTGGTCGACATGGACTGGTAGCCGGAAGCCTCAGGGACACCTCTACCCAGAGCAGGACACAAGTGTGCTGGGCAGTTGGTGCCTTGGGGGTGAGATGAGCTGAACATTAAATTTTTGTACATACACACACACACACACAGAGAAAGAGAGAGAGAAAAAGGTAAAATGTTTATCATTGTATCACATTTATCCCAGGAAATAAAACCAATATTGATCCTTTCCTAAATTCTTAGGTTTAGTAAATAAACTATTGGTCATTGCCTATGACCTCTATGAGAAATATTTATGTCCTCTACCAAAGAAACTGCTAACATCCTGAGGCACTATATTTGGACAGAGGGACAGATGAACAGCTTTTCTAAAAAGAACTATCATTCAAAGAGACAAAATAAATAGTCTATGGAGAAATATATCATGTGGAAGCGTGGCACCTGGGATGGTACTTTACAAAACTTTCCCATCATCCATGGAGGTGGTTGGTCAAACCAACTGCATAAAAGACGAAAAGACTTTGCTTTTTGAACAAGAAACATAGAAGTATCAGGTAGAGGAGAAAGTGCTCATCGAGAAGTAAGTGTTGTTAAGAAGACAACAACATTTATCTAAGTCAAGAATAAAGGCATATTCTTTAACATGATTCGTAA
Organism: Nasua narica; assembly: GCA_028533885.1. Lineage (NCBI taxonomy): Eukaryota > Metazoa > Chordata > Mammalia > Carnivora > Procyonidae > Nasua > Nasua narica. The sequence continues at coordinate 65,220,651 of CM052802.1, forward strand.
CCAAAATTTTCAAAATGCCTGAATGATCAAGTAGCAAGTGACCAGTTGGAAATTGTGAGTAGGCAAAGCCCAAGGCAAAAATGGTAAATTTGTATTCATATGTGGATAGATATATAATAAATGGATTTAGAAGCCTCAACAGTTGATAATGTTGGAGTCCAATGAGAAAAAATATTTTTTATTAAATTTTTCATTTTAATTCCAGTGTAGTTAACATACAGTGTTATATTAGTTTCAGGTATACAATACAGTGATTCAACAATTCCATACAATACCCGGTGTCCATCACGGTAAGTGTACTCTTAATCCTCATTACCTATTTCACCCATCCCCCCCACCTCCCCTCTGGTAACCAGCAGTTTGTCCTCTATAGTTTAAAGAGTCTACTTTTGGTTTTCTCTTTTTTTTTCCCTTTGTTCATTTGTTTTGTTTCTTAAATTCCACATATGAAGGAAGTCATATAGTATTTGTATTTCTCTGAGTGGCTTATTTCACTTAGCATTATACTCTCTAGCTCCATCCACTTTGTGGCAAATGGCAAGATTTCATTCTTTTTATGGCTCAATAATATTCCATTGTATATATATATACCACACCTTCTTTATCCATTCATCTATCAATGGACATGGACTGCTACCATAATTTGGCTATTGTAAATAATGCTGCTATAAACAAAGGGGTACATGTAACCCTTTGAATTAGTGTTTTTGTATTCTTTGGGTAAATACCAGGTAGTGTGATTACTGGATCATAAAGTAGCTCTATTTTTAACTTTTTGAGGACCCTCCACACTGTTTTCCACAGTAGCTGCATCAGTTTGCATTCCCACCAACAGACTGTGAGGGGTTTCTTTTCAATGAGAAGGAGTATTTAAACCATGCCTGAGAGGTTGCATTTCTTTAAAAATTACTCTGTTTTTTGGCATTCATTTAAAAAATATTGGGGCACCTGGGTGGCTCAGGTCATGGTCCCAGGGTGCTGAGAGCAAGCCCCACATCAGGATCCCTGCTCAGCAGGGTGCCTGCTTCTCCCTCTCCCTCTGCCTGCACTCCCCCTGCCTATGCTCTTTCTCTATCTCTCTCTCTGTCAAATAAATAAATAAAATCTTAAATACATATATATTGGCATAGCAGATAAAAGGCAAGTATCCAAAATCTATAAAGAACTTATCAAACTCAACACCCACAGAACAAATAATCCAAACAAGAAATGGGCAGAAGACATGAACAGACATTTCTGCAAAGACATCCAAATAGCCAACAGACACATGAAAAAGTGCTCAACATCACTTAGCATCAGGGAAATACAAATTAAAACCACAGTTAGATACCACTTCGCACCAGTCAGAATGGCTAAAATTAACCAGTCAGAAAATGACAGGTGTTGGTCAGGATACAGAGAAAGGGGAACCCTCTTACATTTTTGGTGGGAATGCAAGCTGGTACAGCCACTCTGGAAAACAGTATGGAGGTTCCTCAAAAAGTTGAAAATAGAGCTACCCTATGACCCTGCAATTGCGCTACTGGGTAATTTAGCCCAAAGATACAAATGTAGTGATCCGAAGGGTCACATGCACCCGAATGTTTATAGCAGCAATGTCCACAATAACCAAACTATGGAAAGAGCCTATATATCCATCAACAGATGAATGGATAAGGAAGATGTGGTATGTATACACACACACACACACACACACACAGGAATACTATGCAGCCATAAAAAAACCCTGAAATCTTGCCATTTACAATGACATGGATGGAACTAGAGGGTATTGTACTAAGCAAAATAAGTCATCCAGAGAAAGACAATTATTATATGATCTCACTGATATGAGGAATTTGAGAAACAAGACAGAGGATCATAGGGGAAGGGAGGGAAAAATGAAACAAGAGAGGGAGACAAACCATAAGAGACTTTTAATCTCAGAAAACAAACTGAGGGTTGCTGGAGGGGAGGGGAGTGTGAGGGATGGGATGGCTGGGTGATGGACACTGGGGAGGGTATGTGCTACGGTGAGTGCTGTGAAGTGTGTAAGACTGATGATTCACAGACCTGTACCCCTGAAACAAATAATACATTATATGTTAATAAAAATAAATGAATAAATAAATAAATAAAATTTATTGGATGCAATCACCTATCAGGCACTGTATTAGGTTCAATGGACAGTTTTTATTTAAATCTGTGATGAAGATTTACTAATAAAATACTAATAAGTATTTTGGCTAATAAAGTTACCTCTTTACTTAACAGAGAAGTCTACCTTTATTGAGAACAAACAACAATTCCTTCAGTGTCAGATTCAAATGTTATCTCCTAGGGAAATTTTTCAGTAGTTGAAAATGACTGACTGTCATAACTTAACAACAGCATCCTTCACCTGTTGGCTCTTACCAGAATTTTCAAGCACTGTACCTCCACTGTATCATCAACCTGCTTGTTATGGAGCTTGACTTGCAAAGCTAAACTGGCAAGTGAAACATGAATATTTTTAGAAGATAATTCTTAAAGAAGCAGTATAGTGTTGTTGTTAAAGGCAAAGATTTTGACACCAGACTCTGGCACTAGAGTGCTAGGCTAGAAAGAACCCTAACTTCTCTCTTCCCCAGTTTTTTCATATACAAAGTGGAGTAGTAACATTTCCTACTTTGTAGGGTGACTGTAGAAATCACAATAATTAAATTATAATAGTGCCTGCCACATAGGACTCAATAAATGTTAGCCATTTAATGAGACAAATGGAAAGAAATAAGCTCCAAAACATAAAGACAATAAAGGACACCGAAGATCACGTGGAAAACCATCAGTAACGATCCGGAAGGTCCTAAAGAATAGTTCAAGTTAGATAATAGTTCTAATGGGCAAAGGCCGAAGGTGACAATGGAGAGAGGATGTACTAGGCACAGCGAGGATCTTGTCTGGTGCTACCTCAGGGCTTGTCTGCAGTTGCAATAGAGGGAGATGGCTGCATAGGCACAGGACAAAGACAGGTGTTTTCTATTTGTTCTTTATGTATCCCACTCCCCATTCATAATGCTTACAAATTAGCCTTCTGGAGAATATCCCAAAAAATTACTGGAAACTGAAAAACAATTATAAAACTTTTTTAACTCTGCCTTGTAAATTGAGTTAGTGCAAGTCATGTGATATAAAATAATCACCTCCCTGGGTCTTCAGAAGTGTTCAGTTAGTTTCATACATGCTTTCTGGCTACTTGTTGTAGTATGTAAACTGGGGGGAAAGGGAGTACTGACCTTTTCATCTTGATTATCTAGAACCCTCAAAGTCTTCAATGCTATGTACAAATGTAGAGTCCATGTAGATAATCTATTTAGAAGACCACCAAGCTTACAATAATACAGTGAGATGACTAACTGGAATAGAAAAAATACTATCTAGTATTCGACATCAGTGAAGACACTAGAAAATAAACCCCAAAACTTCTGCTTGAGTTTCATTACAATCTATTTTGGTATGGTGACATTTAAGCAGACAGGGCATTTTTCCATGATGCCAATCAAGTACATGTCCTGAACTGTGTTTTCTACTGACCACACATGGAGACATCGAGGTAATAAATTGTCCAAATATCTTATACCCACTTATTCTGTGGAGTTACTGAGTCATGATATGTGTGTTTAGCTATGTAGAGATGGAAGCCAAAGGGATGTGTCTTTTTACACATTCCAAAGAATGATAAGTTCAGGAAAAGACAAACTGTCCAACAATCTCGAAAAAAAGAAAAAAAAAAGTGAAGGCCAAAGGAAGAAGGAGAAAACATAGGCTGATATTAAAGGGAACATCATCCTTCACAAAAAATTCAGGTCTTTCTAGGGCATGAGGTTGCAGGAGAGAAAGGATGACTAAACCTTAAGGATTCAGATCTCATATATGGACATGTGAACCTTGCATGTCTCATCCACTCAGCTTTCCCCCTAGGCTGGATGCTAGGCACTATGCCAGGCCATTGTCACCAGAAACACACTGTGAATAATTCACTCTTGTTCTCAGAGGCCCATGACTAGAATTTTTTAATATTTTTTACAGCATGCTATTGTATTTTGGAAATATGGATAAAGTATGAAAATTTATTCAGGAGCATTTTCCCAAATTGACCCAAATGGAGACGTTTGTGATTTTTAGGTCCCAAGATAAGGTGTAGTATTTAGTTATTTAAAATGTGACTGAGTAACAGCTTCAATTCACTCATTGTAACCCTATGTAAAACATAACCACATATTCCTAAAATTTCCCCTTGCCCCAAATCCCTATTGCTATATCAGCTTAAACACAAATAAATACTCTAAGGAATTTCTCTGGAGAGATTCTGAAAATGACCCACCAGAATGTCAGTTACCAGTTTGCAAGGAACATTTGGTTAGGTAACTCAAGTCCAAGGAACTAACTCATTTTACAGATACACAACTTCTATACTATATACGATTATCGTTATAAACAGACTACAACTATTCAGAGCTAAAATATTTGAACTTTATTTTTTAAAGATTATATATTTACTTATTTGACACAGAGATCGACAGCGAGAGAGGGAACACAAGCAATGGCAGTGGGAGAGGGAGAAGCAGGCTTCTCACTGAGCAGGGAGTGGGCTTAATCCCAGGGCCCTGGGATCATGACTTGAGCTGAAGCCAGAGGCTTAATGACTGAGCCACCCTGGTGCCCCAAAATTTTGAAATTTGAAAGAATTTTTGAAATGATTAGAATGAAAGAAGAATGTTATTCTTGAATAATTTGTTGAAAAATTGGAATACAATTCTCTAAATGTCTATTGATTAGGTTAGTGTGTTCTCACTGGTGTGCTCTAAATTTTTAAGTAGTTGCATTAATGGCTATGTTGGCAAGGTCATTGCCTTTTTATTATTTTGAATCCATCTCTGGTAGTTATTTTAACAGCACTAGATCGATTTGTTATGAATTTATTTTTAGTTGGATCCTTAAGTCAAGTTGCAACAGATTGAAGGAGAATACAAATAAATTTTTTAAGTAATGATTTATTTCACTTAATTCAGATTTAGATTCTATATAAAGATAAATCATTCATCTACATGTGTTCCCTGAGCTTTAAAATGTGGGCTATACGGTCCAAAGGAAGCAATGTGCCATCTGAAATTCCTATGAAGGGAGAATTTTCTGACAATGGGACTTCAGAGCTCTTTTTCAAACCATGGTTGTTACCTTCTACTATGTTTTAGCCACACCTACTCTCATTTTGGTCTGTCTCCTGATGCTACATCAGATAGGCACCAAGTTCTAGTGACTTTGAATTTTTTTTTTTTTTTTTGGATTGGATAAGAGGGAAATTTGGTTCTGAGAGGCAGGGATTCATCCCAGCTGGGATGGTAATCAGTCATATGAGGTTGACTGCTTTGGAGGTGAGTCCCTTATAGAGGGGAGAGACTGAGAGAGTGGGGATGAACTGGGCTGGACTCCTCACTGGCATATGCCCTTCTTCTCAAGATGACATCATGTTCATGGTTGAGCTCACTCTTCTGCATCTTATATACCTCACAAAACTGGTGCAAGGGCACACAGAACGTCCTTTGGGAGCCACCATGCACACATAAATTCATGCACATATTCCTACCCACATTCAGTTTGAACATCTCAAACCTTTATGTCAATATCCCTGTGCAAAGCTGTATAATTGCACCTCACCACTCCCTGAGTGTCGGCATACATTTATTCTACAACCTAACAGCTGTTCACAAAATAGAGCCCAGAAGGAAACTCAAATAAATATTAGAACTTAATATGTGATACAGGTGACATCTTGAATCAGGGAAAACCAGATGGTTTACCAATAAATGAAGCTAAAATAATTGGCTCCTCACAGGGAAAAAAACAGAGTTATATTTGAATCTCAAATCATACAGAAAAATAAAGTCCAGATAGACTACTTGTCAAAACATAAAAAAACATATGGCACCTGGGTGGCTCTGTTGGTTAAGTGACTGCCTTCGGCTCAGGTCAGATCCCAGGACCCTGGGATCAAGTCCCACATTGGGCTCCCCCTGCTCTGTGGGGATCCTGCTTCTCCCTCTCACTCTGTTGCTCCTCCTACTTGTGTGTGCTCTCTCTCTCTCCCTTTTTCTGTCAAATAAATAAATAAAAATCTTTTTAAGAAAACCTAAAAAAATAAAGTATAAGTATTAGTATGGATAAACTATAACAATAGACAAAATATTTTTTTTAATCCTGGGTTGGGGAAGGGTATTGTAAAGGATATAAAAGTCTCAAAATGATATTGAAAATGTTTAACAGAAGTGGCTGCAAGAATATTTAAAGTATCTGGATGGCAAGAAATACTATAAATAAAATTGAAAGATAAGTGACACACAGAGGGGAAGTACCTGTAGTGAAAATATAAAATATTTTTTAAGGTTCCACTAACAAGAAAAAAAATATATCCTAATTGAAAGAATAATCAAATATGTAAATTATTCACTGAAGAAATGCAAATAACTAATACAACAATTCCACTTTTGTTCACTAATAATTCAAATATTCTAATTAAAACAACAGTAAGACATTTTGTGTACCACATATAAGCAAGACTGTTAACATACTGAAAGTAGCCACTGATGCTGAGAATGTGGGGAAAATGTACATTTTTAGTGGATTCTGTTAGTGGGAACACAAATCAGCACTTTACGAAGGGAAATTTGATATCTAAGAAATTTGTTAAATATTTATAAGTATTTTACCAACCACTTCAATATCGAGAAATTTCACCTATTGAAACAACATGTTCAAATATATGTAAAGATGTTCACTCCAACATTTTTGTAATAGCAATAAGTTGGAAATAACCTAAATTTCTATGTGAGGGAGCTAGGGGGTCAAAGAGAGACAGAGATCCATACAACTGAATACTCTTCAGTTATTAAAGAAAATGGATTAGCTATGAGAATGTATAAGGGAAAAGATGTAATTTGCTGAATCTTATTTGTACCATGATTTCATTTCATAAAAGGTGTGTGTCTGTAATTATATAGTTTTCGAATTATATATATATAGTTTTAAGAAATGAGATCAAAGGGGCACCTGGGTGGCTCAGTGGGTTGGAGCCTCTGCCTTCGGCTCAGGTCATGATCTCAGGGTCGTGGGATCGAGCCCCGCATTGGGCTGTCTGCTCAGCAGGGAGCCTGCTTCCTCCTCTCTCTCTGCCTGCCTCTCTGCCTACTTGTGATCCCTCTCCTCTCTGTCAAATAAATAAATAAAATCTTTAAAAAAAAAAAAGAAATGAGATCATGGTGTTATAAGATTTTGCGAATTACCTTTTAGAAAATTTCAGAATGTTTACTTACCAAACTTTAATAAGGATTAACTGTGAAGAGTTGGATTGTTGAATCTCTTTAAATAACAGTTATTTGATACAAAAAAGAAAAGAAAGGAAAAAATTTAAACTTCTAGGAATCTTAGTTTTGTTTTTTTTTTAAGATTTTATTTATTTGTTTGTTTGTTTATTTATTCATTTGACAGAGAGGAGAGAGAACACAAGTAGGCAGAGAGGCAGGAGGAAGCAGGCTGCCTGCTGAGCAGAGAGCCCAATGTGGGGCTTCATCCCAGGACCCTGAGATCATGACCTGAGCCGAAGGCAGAGGCTTTAACCCACTGAGCCACCCAGGCACCCCGGAATTGAAGTTTTGAGTTGAAAGAATATTAAGGAATAGCTTAATCTAACTATCTCATTTGAGAAGTAAGATACCAGAATTTTAGAGTTTTCCCAAGATCACACACCAAGGTAACAGCAGAACCAGGGTTGGAAGCAGAGCTTGTTTATCAGTGCTAAGCATTGCTCGAGATCCTGAGATGGCCTGGTGAGATGAGGAGCTATGGGGCTTTCAGTCTTTTTACATTTCATGCAAATACCTCAGTCACTTTTATGAAAATAATAATTAGTGGGAAAATAGTTTTTATCAAGTCTCTAATATGTGGTAGGCATCAGGCAAGACACTTTTCTTTTTTGCAGGGGGAGGTGGGAGGAACAGAGGGAGAAGGAGAGAGACAATCTTACGCAGGCTCCATACCCAATATGGAATCCAACACAGAGCTCCATCTCACAACCCTGAGATCATGACCTGAACCAAAATCAAGAGTCTGACGTTTAACCAACTGGGCCACCCAGGTGCCCCCAGAAAGGGCATTTTTCAAGGATTCCCTACAGCACTTAAAACTTGCCCTGTGGAGTAGGTTGCTTCTGTTTTATAGCTAAGCAATGCTCATTTCTTTATCTTTGCGACAATTTAAAAGCATCTCACAAACTATGATGCCACTGTCCTCACTCATGAGTCTGGATTCAGCCTACAATGACCACTTCTCCATCAGCCCAAAGTTCCCTTCCTTGCCCCTTCCTTCATGCCCTTATTTGTGTCACGTATGCCTCTGAGAGGAGATTCTGCCTCTTGCCCTTCTCTATTTGCCATGGTGCTGAACATGATGCTTTGCATACATTGATCTTAAAAATATCAGGGTTAAGTTCTTAAGAGCAGAATCAGATGACTTGAGTAGCATGTTTCAAGAGTTTGTCCTTTTGGACTCAGAGTGAAGGCAGATTTCTATTGGTGTTAAAAGGACAGGTGATCAGAAACAATGAAGTGGAAATGTCCATAATTTCTAGTTTGCAAATGGAATCTCACTGTAGCTACAAGATGTCTATAAATTATAAAGCCAATTTCACCCCTTTGTTGGTGGTAGAAAATAAGAACTGTGGGAAAGGGAGATGAGACTAAGAAGAGGCTAAGAAGTCCTAGGAGAACTGAGCTGGGATGAGGACCAGTTATATGAATTGTGGGACACAGTACGAGATGAAAATGCAGGGTTCCCTGGTTCAACAATTACAGAGAATTTCGAGATGGAGACAGCAGAGCATTAAACCAAGCATGGGGTCCTTCTGAGCTGGGGCCTGTGCAACCACATAAGTCACATCTCCATGAAGCCAGCCCAACTGGCATACCAATTTAGTATAATTTTCTGTGATAAACCAGATGTTTACACCTTCATATCTCTGGTCTGTGTGTCTTTCCTCTTTTCCTCTCTCCTCAAAGTCTCCTACCTTCCATCACTCTTTGTTTTTCAGTCTGACACACAGATCAGATTTAGAAGTCTGCTTCATTTCAACATCAAATTCTTTCAATCATAAAGCAAGTATACACTTCCTAATTAAGTGACCTTTCTTTCACTCTGTTGATTGCCATCTGTGCAATCAGCTCAGATTTAAGTTTTCTTGGAGGGGTGGAGAAATATTCTTGGACAGACTTGTATTTATCTCACATAAATCAATGGTAGAATGACAAACTTTATATTATCTGAAATTTTCTTAAATCTGATGTGGCATAATGCTTAGAATTGGCTGGCTGGCTTTCTTTCTTTCTTTCTTTCTTTCTTTCTTTCTTTCTTTCTTTCTTTCTTTCTTTCAGAAGGAGGTCCCTTTTAGAAGAAACTTTTCCTTCAGGGAGAGCTCGGAAATGTAAAGCTAGATTGGAAGACTGGGAGACTTTCTGTAACAAAAGCCAGAAAAGCAAAAAAATTGGACAAAAAACAAGAATGGAGGAGGCTTGGTTTTTCTCTTATAGATCTTCCTATGACTTGGCTTATTATGAAATGGCTTATTTTTATTTCAGCGAAAGGAAAAAAAACCTATTCCTGTTGAAAATGAAATATTTTCAAGATTTCAGATTTGGACAAATAAATAATATGAAGTGTTAAAGTACACTTTCTAACTAAACTCAAAAAAATGTACAATTGTATATCTGTTTTAAATGTTCAGAAGAATTTTTTTATGTATTGAGTAATGTAGGTGCATCTGCTATTCTCACTAGTTATTGGAAAGGACATAGAAATGCTGATTGGTTTTTTTAAGCATCTTTTAAAATGCATGGATTCAAGAAGCCTTGATAGTGATTCTCCTCCAACAAACAGAAATCAAGATTGTTCACCAGAGATGTATTAGAAGCAAATTATCAGAGTTGCTTGGGTGACAACTGGCGAGCACAGAAAAAAATCAATAAAATAGCTTCCTCTTTTTAAAGTAAAGTATATAGTATGCTAAGCCTTTACAGATGTAACAACAAAGCCATCAAGTGAAGTAATAGATCACATATAAAAACTTATTTTAATGTATTTTCTATTCTGTGCTATGTCAGAAATGATTATATGTTTAGAAATGTATAATGTCTCCTTCTGTGAGTCCTCAACCCATCCCAAGTCATCTATACGTCCTCCACATGCAGTAATAGTGGTAGGTCGATTTAAAATGCAGAATACGGGTGGTAGTTGTCCTCTCTCATTAGATCTTTAATTCAAGGCCAGTCATTATTAAGTACACTCTCCAAGGCTCCAAGATACTCTTAGCCATGGATAGAGAGATGCGCTTCACTGATGTGATAGAACAGTCATGGTCAACTTCAGAAAGCTAACCACCCAGAATTTGGATTTGCCAGGAATCTTGCCTGTAAGTAACAGAAACCCAAATCAGAGTGACTCAAGTGTAGAATGGAATGTATTGTTGACAGGCTGATGAGATAGCCCTGAGGCACTGCTGTGGCCAAGGGCCCATATGATATCAGTAAGATCCTTTTTTTCTCTCTTCTTTTATCTGCTTTCCACTGTGCTATTTCCTATCTCCAGTATGCTTTCTGCACCGAGGTAAAAAGATAAAATCTAGTGGCTTTATGATTTCGTTGTCTTAGTTTTTCCTCATCTTAGAAAAACAGAGAGGAAAACCTCACTCTTAAAGAGCATACATAAACCTACTTTTGAAGGACTCTCATGGACTCTCCTTAAATAATGGATCAGATCTATATCTAGGGGATGAAGTTCTCTGATTGGCTCAACTGGCCCAGATGTACACACCTGTGTAGAAGGGGTCAGGATCCTTGACTGACAACCTCACAAGACTCACAAGGAGTGGGGAAGGGCAAGACCTCTCAAAGAAGTGAGGAGGGGTAGAAACAAATATTTACCAACAGCACAACATTCACAATAGAAAGAGAGAAAAATGAATAAAGTTAAAAGTAGAGATAGTCATCTAAGAAGAGGATAGGGAGTAGGTAAAGTGTAGTAAAGGGATAGAAAAGGTTTTAGGAGGAGTGAACACTCTCTCCTTCCAGAATTTAGAAAGTTGTTCCTTTTACACTTAATGTATCCTATAAATCTATAAATCTATATAAAAAAGAAATATTTTCATAGATAAGTGGGCAAATGATTCATAATAGATAATTGACAAGGAGGATTTACAAATGTTAATAAAGAGGAATGTTTCAAAATTACTAGAAACAAATTAAAATAAGATTATGGTTTCTACTTACAGCCATGATGGAGTATCAGAAATCTGATTTACACTCCCCTATCAATAAACTAGAGAATTCGACAAAATACGTAATTCTTGGCAGAAGAGAAACAAAGAAAGTCTTATTATTACACCAGATCAGTGGCTAGAGAGTTTCCAGGCTACACTATAGGAAGCAGGGACCCAAACAGATCCCAGCTGTCTTCACCAGGTGAGGAAATAAAACTCAGTATGCATCCTTGATTTTTTTTTTTTAAATCATCAAACTAGTAATAAAGGGAATTTCTTCAACTTGATTGTTCAGACCACAATAACAAAATACCATAGACTGAATGGATTAAACGAGAAATAGTTATATCTCACAGTTCCAGAGGCAATAAATATCCTAAAGTTTCATCTAGCTACAAATACATGGTTGAACAAATAAATAAATGTGAGAAAAGGGATGAATCTTTGAATTTGAATTTATTCAAAGTCTTATTTGAATAAGACTTTCAAATAATATACATAGAGACTTCCTCCTCATCCCCGCCTCTAATACATGGAATTCAATTTCCCTCACATCGAGAGTGAGCTGGGTTTTATGACCTGCTTCCAAAGAATATATTATTAAAAAGGATAAATTAGTTACACCACAGTGAAGAAACCTGAGAGATGCCACCTAAATTGAGGAATCAAGGTTAACATCATCAGTGATAAGTCATGTTGGTAGCATGTAACCCCTGATAGGATATGAAGAGAAAGGGCATCTCACTTCTATGGTGTTCTTCTCCAAAAGCTACAACCTCAGTCTAATAATGAGAAAATACCAGACAAACCCACATTGAGGAACATTCTGCAAAATATCTGATCTTACTGTACTCTCCAAAACTGTCAGGGTTATAGGGACGCCTGGATGGTTCAGTCGGTTAAGTGGCTGCCTTCAGCTCAGGTCATGATCCCAGAGTCCTGGGATCGAGTCCCACATCAGGCTCCTTGCTCAGCAGGGAACCTGCTTCTCTCTCTGCCTCTGCCTGCCACTATGCTTGTTTGTGCTCTCTCTCTCTCTCTCTCTGGCAAATAAATAAATAAAATCTTTAAAAAAAAACCTGTCAGGGTTACAAAAAAAAAATGGCATAGTTGAAAAACTGTCATAAATCAGAGCATACTAGGAAGACATGAGCACTAACATGTAAACAGTATCCTTTAGTATTCTGATGGAAGTTTGATTAAATCTTTATAACTAGGAAGGAACTTCCTACAAGTGATCTTCTGGCAATTTAGTGACAAAATCACATTGAGCTTCCGACTAAGGAAAAAAGGAATTGTCTGCTGTCCTATGTGAGGACTAGGAAAAAAATAAAGGTCTGTGGAGGTATTTGATGTCTTAATGAAACCTAGGTCTTACCTAAGTAAGAGGACGTTGTAAGTAATCTTTATGTAACTAATAGATATAATTGACCTAGAATGGTTGGGTAATGGGAGTTCTGGTTAGTAAGTGTTTTTTCTGGTTAAGTGTTTTTATTAACTGGTTATACACATTTACAAATTATGGGTTGTTGATTTTTTTAGGGGACTAGGAAATGGCAGTGTCCAGCAGCCAGAGGACTCCCTGCAGACCTCCAGCACTGAAGGGCAGTGTTCACCGTGGGGGAGCTGGGAGGCCTCTCAGGAAGGGGTGTTACAAAGAAGCCATTATGGGATTAAGCTTCGGTTGGGTCATCTAAGGAGAGTCTGAGGAAGCAATGCCTCAGTCCACATTGGGTACCATCAGAAGGCAGGGACCATTCTGTCCTTGAGTACAGGAACAAATCTGATCTAGGGGAAGGACAGATTAAAACGAGGACAAAGCTGTTGTTAGTAAAGAAGTAGCAGTCACTCATTTAGCCGAATACAGAGGGTGTCTGTTTTGTGGGCCTCATGGTGATTTTGTTTTGGCTCACCCGATCGTGGTGTCAGAGTGACCTTGTCTGATGTTCTGGGAGTTTGTGTCCAACAGGAGAACGGCGTGGCCTGGCTGTGAGCATCAGCTCAGTTTCCAGCAGCAGGGGCTGCTTTCGCTTTCTCAAAAGCAAATGAAGGAAAATAGCTCTTCTTAATCTCTAACCTTCAGTTGTACTTGAATGTTCTAGATTTTGAAATGGCTCACCTTTGCAAAACTTTTGTTTGTTTTTGACATAAACAAATGTTCACTGTAGTGTACCTGGTTGAAACACTCTCTTCTCTTGGTTTTGTTGACACTGTATTTCTCTGATGTTCCTTTATATCTCTGGCTTTGATTCTCAGCCTCCTCCTCCCTGAACATTCTCCACCTCCAAATGTTTGAATCTCCCAGGGCTTGTGCCTTAAACCATCCTTTTCTGCTTTCACTCTCTTCCCAGCTGATCTCATCCACCACCACCCCCCTCCCTCTCAGCTTTAAATACTACTTCTCTGCCACCAAGTTCTAAATTGATGTCCACCTTAGGCTCTCCTCTGACCTCCAGGCTCATTCATCTACCTGCTTATCCTTACTTGAAATGTCATAAAAATCTCAAACTTAAGAGGTCTAAAGAGGAACTTATTGATCTCCTGTCCTAATATCATTCCTTCTCTGGTCTTTGTCATCTCCATAAATAGTCGGACCACCTGCCTAGATTCTCAAACTTGCCTTCTGGGAGTTATACTTGATACGTATGTATCAAGTATGAGTGATACGTCCTCACTCTGCTACCTCGTCCATCAGCAAATCCCATTGCTCCTACTCTGCAATGCATCTCCCATCTGTCCACGGTTCACATCCCTTCCAGCCCAGCTCTGGTCCAAGCCACCATCATCTCCCAGCAGCAGCTTCCTTATTAATGTATCAGCTTCCACCCTAGATCGTTTTCTGTTCTCACAATGGCAAAGTCATCTTTTTAAAATTTATTTCTAAAAAAAGATTTATTTATTTATTTGAGGGGGGAGGGGCAAAAGGAGAGGCAGATACAGATCCTCCTCAAGCTGACTCCCCGCTGAGCAAAGAGCCCAAGGTGGGGCTCCATCCCAGCACCCTGAGATCATGACGTGAGCCAAAATCAAGAGTTAGCCGCTTAACTGACACTGAGCCACCGAGGCACCCCGTCTTTTAAAAGCATAAATACAATTAGATCACTTTTCTCTCATCTTAAAATCCTTCCCAATTTTATTTTTAAAATGAAACCCAAACTTTTCCCCACTGTCTATGGCCTGCATGACCTATTCCTACCTTGATCAGTTCATCTTACCATAGGCTCCCTTCTCCCTCACACTTTATTCTCCAGGCATATGAAGTTTTTAAATAATTATCCAAGTTATCAAGCTTTTTTTCCATCTCAGGGCCTTGGAGTTTGCCCTGCCCATAAATGCATCCTCCACCCACCCTTACACAGACAGACCTTTCTCTGCCCACACTCCTCCCTCTACAAGGACGGCTTCTGCTCATCTGTCAGTCTGTGCTGCAGTGTTCCCTTCAGAGAAAGTCCTTCCTTAACCTCCCTGTCTAATTGACTTCCCTAATTATAATCTGTCATCAAACCCTTTTCATTTCTTCCTTACCACTTACTAGAATGCATAATTATCTACATGTTAGATAATTTAATATCTATCTTTCCCACCAGGCAAAAAGTTCCAACAAGGCAAAGGCAGCACTTGTTTTGTTTTCCAGTTTAGTTTTGCATTTAGCGCGAAAGCAGTGCTTAGTCAATAGCTGTTGAATGGATGGACACATTAACCAGTTGTCGGTTACTGGTTGAATAAATTTAAGTTGAATTTATTGAATAAATTAGGTTTAAGCTGAATAAATTAGGTTTGTTTTCACCAGCTTTAAAATACAACAAGAGTGAAGGAGCATAGCTAAAACTGCGGGAAATCAGAGAACATCAAAATGGACTCTAATTTCCTCAGCAGGTGGAGAATGAAGAGAGGCTGAGGCGATTTAGCCATGGTAAAGGACAAAGATTAGCGTATTTGGATTCAGAAGACTGAAGGTCTGGACCAGATATGAGAAGTTGAACAATTCACTCAACTCTCTGTAATAGACTGAATAATGACTGTCCAAAGATGCCCTGTCCTAATCCCTGGAACCTGTGAATATGTTACTTGGTAAATGTAATTCATTAAAGGACTTTGAAATAATCCTGGGTTAAGCAGGTGGGTCCATTGTAGTCAGTAGGGTCCTTATAATAGTAAAGCAGGAAGGTCAGAGTCAGAGACAAAGATATGGCAGAAACACTAAGCTAGCGCCAGGAGCTAAGGAACGCTGGCAGCTTCTAGAAGCCGGAAAAGACAACAAAATAGACTTTCCCTTAGAGCTTTCAGAAGGAACACACTCCTGCTAACCCATTTTACATGTCCGAGGTCCACAACTACAACTATAGGTAAATAAATTTGTATTGTTTTCAGTCACAAAATTTGTGATGATTCATTATAGCAGCAATAGGAAATTAATATAAGCTCTAAGATTCCTGTCTAAAACTTGTCTTATTCACTTAGTTTCTTAGGTGTTTGTTGCTGTTGTTGTCTCCCTGTACTAAAACAGAAGTTATATAATATAAGAGGCTATATCCCTGTCATCTAGTTTTATTCCTAGGACCTAGAATAAGGCCTGGCACAGAGTAGGCTTTAAATAAATATTCTTTTTTTTTTTTCCCCAAATTTATTTTAATTTTTCAGTGTTACAAGATTGATTGTTCATGTACCACACCCAGTGCTCCATGCAGTACGTGCCCCTCTCGATACCCACCACCAGGCTA
>CM052802.1:65237191-65253232 GCA_028533885.1 Nasua narica
CCCAGTAGTGCAATTGCAGGGCCATAAGGTAGCTCTATTTTTAATTTCTTGAGGAATCTTCACACTATTTTCCAAAGTGGTTGCACCAACTTGCATTCCCACCAACAGTGAAAGAGGGTTCCCCTTTCTCCACATCCTCTCCAACATTTGTTGTTTACTGTCTTGTTGATTTTGATCATTCTAACTGGCATAAGGTGATATCTCAGTGTGGTTTTGATTTGAATTTCTCTGATGGCTAATGATGATGAACATTGTTTCATGTGTCTGTTAGCCATTTGTATGTCTTCTTTGGAGAAGTGTCTGTTCATGTCTTCTGCCCATTTTTTGATGTGATTATCTGTTTTTTGAGTGTTGAGTTTGAGGAGTTCTTTATAGATCTTGGATATCAGACCTTTGTCTATAGTGTCATTTGCGAATATCTTCTCCCATTCTGTGGGTTGCCTGTTTGGTTGACCGTTTCCTTCTCTGTGCAGAAGCTTTTTATCTTGATGAAGTCTCACATGGTCCTCTCAATTAATGCAGAAAAAGCATTTGACAAAATACAGCATCCGTTCCTGATTAAAACTCTTCAAAGTATAGGGATAGAAGGAACATTCCTCAACTTCATAAAATCTATCTATGAAAATCCTATAGCAAATATCATTCTCAATGGGGAAGAGCTGACAGCCTCCCTTTGAGATTAGGAACACGACAAGGATGCCCACTCTCGCCATTCTTGTTCAACATAGTACTAGAAGCCCTAGCAACAGCAATCAGACAACAAAAAGAAATTAAGTACTCAAATTGGCAATGAAGAAGTCTCTCTCTCTTCACAGATGACATGATACTTTATATGGAAAATCCAAAAGACTTCACCCCCAAACTATTAGAACTCATACAGCAATTCAGTAATGTGTCAGGATAGAAAATCAATGCACAGAAATCAGTTGCTTTCTTATACACTAACAATGAAAATATGGAAAGGGAAATTAGAGAATTGATTCCATTTACTCTAGCACCAAGAACCATAAGTTCCCTAAGAACCAAAACTTGGGAATAAACCTAACCAAAGAGTAAAGGATCTGTACTTGAATAACTGCAGAACACTTATAAAAGAAATTGAAGAAGACACAAAAAGGTGGAAAAGCATTCCATGCTCATGGATTGGAAGAATAAACATTGTTAAAATATCTATACTGCCCAGAGCAATCTATACTTTCAATGCCATTCCGATCAAAATTCCACTGGAATTTTTCAAAGGGCTGGAACAAACAATCCTAAAATTTGTATGGAACCAGAAAAGACTCTGAGTTGCTAAGGAAATGTTGAAAAAGAAAAACAAAGCTGGGGGCATCACATTGCCTGATTTCAAGCTTTACTACAAAGCTGTGATCACCAAGACAGCATGGTAATGACACAAAAACAGACACATAGACCAGTGGAACAGAGTAGAGAGACCAGATATGGACCTGCAACTCTATGGTCAAATAATCTTTAACAAAGCAATTAAAGATATCCGGTGGAAAAAAGACAGTCTCTCTTCAATAATTGGTGTTGGGAAAATTGGACAGCTAAATGTAGAAGAATGAAACTTGACCATTCTCTTACACCATACACAAAGATAAACTCAAAATTGTTAAAAGACCTTAATGTGAGGCAGGAATCTATCAAAATCCTAGAGAACATAGGCAGTAACCTCTTTAATGTCAGCCACAGCAACTTCTTTCAGGACATGTCTCCAAAGGCAAAGGAATCAATTCAGCTAATTTAAATTTTAAAAGTTTTTGCTGGTTAGACAGTATTTCTATGACTCGAGTTTAGGCCATCAGCTACCAGTACTCACCTCTGCCATCTGATGAGGAATAAAGGAGGTTTTTCTGAGCAATGGGGGGATGACATTTATTCTTTTATTCATCCATTTAATATCTGTTGAGTACCTACTATATCTTAAATTCTGTGGCATAGTACCAGCCTTTAAAAAACTTATATTCTAATGAGGAGATAGACAATGAATGAAAAAAGAAATAAGTAACATAATTCAGGTAGTGATAAGTTTTATGGAAAACAAATTAGGCTAAAGGGACAGAGGAAGGTGGAGGGTGCTATCTTAAATATCACTGGCAAAGGTCTCTATGAGTAGATTCTGTCAGAACACAGATTCACATAAAATAAGAGGTTATGTTGTGCAGTGTGTGTATGTATGGAGTGGGAGGTGGAAGAAGGAAGCCCCAGGAAGAGTGCAAACACTTTGAGGCAAAAGTATGCTTTAGTGTATTGTATCTGGAGGAGGAAGGCCAGGAGGGCTGCAGCAGAGTGACCAGCAGGCCAGTCAGAATCAGAAGTAGCAAGAATTCATATCACATGGGCCTCATAGAGCTGGTCTTAAATGCTGCACATCTTTCAAAGTCCATTTTAAAGAGGGGTAATTGAGACAATAGGGAAAATATTGATGGTTTTTGAAGCTAGAAGAAGGGTACATGGATTAACCAGAGGGATTGCTGTATCTCCTACTTTTGTATAAGTTGAGCCATCTTTAAAACAAAATTTTAAAAAGTTTCAGTTCAGATTCTGTATTTCCCTTTCTAGTTCTGGTTGTTTCTCTGAAGTTCTAAAATACCTTATTTTAAAAAAATAACGTAATCAAATGGTGCCTTGATTTTGTGATTTATTCATTGTCCCGTGTGTGTCTTTTCTTCTCAATTAATTTGTAAATACTTGAAATCAGAACCATGATTCTTATTCTTTTCTGTCTTAGTATTTAGCACATTGCTAAATCCATAGAATTCACTTAATAAATATTAATTGATGGTGGATTCAACTAATATTTCACTGTCTTCTTTATGCCCAGCTGTGTGATAGATAAGCGTGAGAGGAGGGATACTAAGATATGATTCTTGCCCTTTAGGAACTTCCAATATTCAGGTAAACACTGACAGTACAGGACAGAATGTTGAGAATTCATTACTGTGGACGTAGTAAATGTAAAAAGGGAATTTAAGGGCTAGATATGCAGAGAAAATGTTGACTATTTCATGTAAAACTGCTCTGTTCATCCTCACAGTCTTCCTTTGTTGGTTACCAAGTGAAAACAAAATGAAACAAAAACACAAATAAAAACTTGTATTCCCATGAGACTCTTAACTCTGGGAAACAAACTGAGGGTTACTAAAAGGGAGGTGGGTGGGAAGATGGGGTAACTGAGTGATGGGCATTAAGGAGGCACATGATGTGATGAGCGCTGGATGTTAAACACAACTGATGAATTTTTGAACACTACATCTGAAACTTATGATGTACTATATGTTGGCTAATTGAATTTAAATTTAAAAACTTGTATTCCAATACGGTGATCTTAATTTGATATGGTAAACTTTTAGTAGTTCCTTTGGGCTATGTTCAATGTTTTTAATGAAAAAAACACTAATGTGATATAGTGTTTAGAAATAGTGTTAGATACATTTGTTATATATAGTGTTAGAACACTAATGTGATATAGTGTTAGATATATTTGTTTTCTTTTTCTCTCTCCATGATTGAAGCAAAAATTGCACTGGATAAAGTTCAATGGGTAGGGAAGATTTTATTTAAGGCTATTTCCATAGGGGAGAGAGATCAGAACTCGGTGTGGACTCAATTCTGCTGAAACAAAGGGTGTGAGGATTTTTAAGCATTACCCAAAGGAAACTTTCTCCTGTTTTTGAGACAGGAGATAGTTTTATAAGTGTCTGCTGAAGTTAGGCTCACAAGGACCAGGACATAGGGGTGCTGTCTCTACTGATGCTTACATTTCAAATCCTAAATCTTTGAGAAAGACATTTCTGGGTTGTAAAACTGGCAAGAAACTTTTAAAAAGATTTACATATATTTCAAAGAGTCGAAGAAAGAATTTATGATGATAAATTTTCTTAAGTAAATGCTATAAGGCAAGGAAGGTCAGGGCTTAGAGCCAGGAAAAAGCCTATCTAATGTTTAGTCAGATTGAGCGCCATCTTGGACACTAGCTTTTCCTCTCCAAAATGGCATTTGGGGATATGGGGAGGTATGTAGTTTGTGTAATATCTTGGTGACTGGGAAGGTGTGGTCCTCACTTGTAGTTTCTCTGTCTCCATGATGATGTCTCTCATCTGCCTGGCTGTTGACCATCCCACTTGCCCTGATGGCTAAAGTGTACAGCAGGTGTGCCTTATTTTCTAGTCTTTTTCTTGGCTTGATAAGAGTCTAGAGCAATGTCTTGACTGACCTGGGGCTCGATTTCATGACCCTGAGATCATGACCTGAGCCAAAATCAAGAGTCCCATGCTTAACCAACTGAGCCACCCAGGTGCCCTGGGATGCCTTTTAGTGTACAGTGATCAATACATGTGAGCCGCCAGTATTTTTATTTAAATGCCATCTCATAAAGACAGGCAATGCAGCTGACCTTTTCCCTGAGCAAGTCTATTCTAATGCAGTCATCACAGATGGCAAAACCTCTCTTCATCCCAGTCACTTAACCGAATCCACTTACATTTATTTCCCTAAAAGCTGCTTACTGCCCATTGAAGAAAGGAAGCAAGCAAAAACAATTTTATAAGAGAAAAAAACACCTTGGAATACACAAAAAATCAAGTTGGTTTTTTTCCTAGGCTATCATCTCAAGTGTTTAATCTCTTGGTCTTTGAGTTTCAAAGCTAATAGTCTGTCAGTGGGACAAGTCAAGGTAGAGTGCATGTGAGGTGTGTGCACATATTAGGTTAATGCAAAAAGTGGGGGGGAGAAGAGAACTTTTTAGAAATTCTATCCTCCATTCTCATTTTTTTCCTGATGACTTTTCGAAAACTAACTGGCCTTGAAAACTAATTTTCTCTTATGTTTTTTTTGTATTTTTAGACCAAGTAGGGTGAAGGCCAATGATACAAAATAACAAAGGCACCAGTCTTGAAAATTATTATCTTCAACACCCTGTTTACCTGCTTACCATTATTTGCCATTTGAAAACATCTCTCTACAGTGTTTCTTTCCACTTATTATGGGCATGTCTGATCAATGTTTTGCATGTGATACAGACCATTTGATTACTTGAAAAGTTGCAAAATATAATTTCTTTTTTTTTTTACAATTGTTGTCCTAATATATGTCAGAGGTAGAATCCTGAAGTTATGCAGTTTCACAGTTTTTATATTTTTCTCCTTATCTTCATCTCTCTTTTCTTACCCCTCATTCTCTCTCTTCCTACTCTCTATAGTTGAAATAAGGGAACTTTGGCATTAGCCTGAATTGGTTTTAAGTCCCTCCTTAATACTAGTTATTTAGTATTGAGTAAGTTAGTTAATTTTTTAAATACCTCTGTTGAAAATGGGTATGATATAGCTTTCCTTGTATGATTTCTTTAAGATTTTAATTTATCTAACAAATATTTTTTACCTGCCATATATAAGAAACCATATTGAGGTGCTTATCATTGTGTTTTGATAAGGGAATCAAAACACTATCTAACAAGTCTGTATTTGGCCTTACAAATTAGCAGACTTTATCATGGGCAAAGCCGGGGTAAGTTACTAGTTTTGACTTGTGATCTAACTCCCTGATGCAACGGGGACAGGTCTGTGAGTACTTTAATCCTGTAACATTCCAAACCCCTCCAATTGTCATCATAATAAGCCATTAGGTTTAAAGAATGAAAAGTGGGTGACATAATGAACTTCTGTATATGTATTTATCTAGTATACAAATGTATATGGCCTTTAGTTCTATTCCTAGATTGAGGATATATGTGGAAGACTTTCTTATCAAAAAGCTGTGCTAAAATATTAGTGGGGTGGAGTTAAAAAGGCTAAGACCTAACAGAATACCTTCCTTGTCTTTCTTTATCTTGGCATTTTTCACTTGCCCAGTCTTTCCCTTTCCCATCCCACAGTTAAATTTTAAGATTTCATTAATATTTATTTTCTTTGAAACAATGGAACTTGTTTATTTTACAGCTGTCAGGTAAAATAACTGATCAACACCCTTTTTGTGGGCTAAACAAATTATATATCACTTTTCTGGGCACAGAATATTCCGGGGTTAAGGAGTGTGTTATAGTGATTAAAAGTGCTGGCACTCAAATTCCGGGTGCGTTATGTCCTGGTGTGTCCCAATGGAAGTTATTTATCGTCCCTGAGTCTTGAGTCCTTGTCAGTAAAATAGGGTTTGTTGAGAAGATCAAACAGAATTATGACCTATAATACTTAATATAGTGCCTGCATATAGTAGGTACTTGAAAAACTGTAGGTATTATTATTATGATTACATAGGACTTTAATCTGAATTATAACTAGGTATATTGCAGGGAACTCTCCCATATGTGATTTTTTTAAAGGTTTTATTTTTTTATTTGTCAGAGAGAGCACAAGCAGGGGGAGTGACAGATAGAGGGAGAAGCAGGTTCCTCCTTTAGCAAAGAGCCTGATGTGGTACTCGATCCCGGGACCCTGCGATCATGAATTGAGTAGAAGGCAGATGTTTAACCAACTAAGCCACCCAGGCATCCCCATATGTGAAATTTTTATGGGTCATTTATATACTATGCTGATTCAGAGGGTATTCTTATTTAAGACTGATTTATAAATGTATGGATTTCAGAACTGGACTTCTCTTATTGCTTAAAATAAAAAGTTCAGTGTACTTCAGGATATTGTGGGGAATTAGGGAAAGCTTTCTAGAACTGATTTCCAAATTGAGGCTTAAAACCTGAATAGAAGTCAGAGAGGTGAGAACGAAAGGGAAAACCATTCTGGGCAGAAGTAAGAACATACACTCAAACCTGAGGATGATGGTAAACAAGGCAAATTCAAAAAGATGAAAGGCATTCAATATGCTGTCACATAGCATGCTGCATTTGGAGAATGTTCAGAAATGAGCGAGAAAGATGAGTTAGTTCAGGTCTCAAAGGGTTGTGCAAGCCATAGTAACTTTTTGGACTTTATTCTAAGGCAAAGGGCAGACAGTGCTGGGTATGAAGAAAAGGAGAGAAATAATTAGCTCTGTATTTAGAAAAATATATCTGGTCCACAGTGTGGAAAATAAGTGGCAGGTCAAGATGGGAAGCATGGAGGAGAGAAGGTAAGAGGCTACTGTTCAGTTGCCCAAGTGAAAACAGTGTCCTGGAAAAGAGGAATGGCAGTGACAATGGAGAAAGTGAATCTGGGCATAGATTCAATAGGACATGGTGATGGATTAGATATCAGTGATTAAAGAGAGGTGATGACAACTTACCATGTGTCTTGCTAAGACACTGGCATCACCACTAGGGAACACAAAGGAACAATATAATGGGTTCAGTTCAGTTTTGGACAAGCTGGTAGCATGGGTTGTACCTCTAAGTGGAGATGCCCAAGTAGTTGGATGTGTGAGTTTGAAGCTTAGGAGAATTCAGAGGGAGATTTGATATCTAGATTAATTACAGAAGGGTGAGTACAATGATAAGACAGAATCATAGTTGATAACCACCTTACTCACAATCATTCAGGTCTTATTAGTCTAGACAAGTGTCCTTAGACTCATAACATAAGGCTATTGTTTTCTGTCCTGGCCGACTGTTAGAATAAACAGGAGAACTTATTTATTTATTTATTTACTTATTTACTTATTTTAGAGAGAGAGCAAGGGCAGGGCAGAAGAAGAGGGAGAGAGAAACCCAAGCAGACTCTTTGCTGAGCACAGAGCCCCATGTGGTGCTTGATCTTATGATGCTGAGATCAGACCCGAGCCTAAATTAAGAGTTGGGTGCTTAACCAACTGCGCCACCCAGGTGCCCCTTGGAAGCTCAGGAGAAAAGTCTGAGCTGTTAATATATATTTTTGAATCTTCAGCATAAACATGATGGTTAAAGCCATGGGAGTAGCTGTGATGGCCCAAGAAGAATTTGGGGAGATCATAACTTTGAGGAACAGGGTTATACTCTTTAACATTTACATGATAAAGAGAGAGAGTAAAGACTGGAAAAAAGAGTGTGAAAGTATGAAGCAAGGAAGTAAGAGGAAAACCATGAAAGGGTGGGGGTATAGAAACCTGCAGATGTCAGGGAACATTTCAGGGAGGGTGAAGTGGTCTCCAGTGTCAACATGTCTGCTGAGAAATCACATAAAAATAAAGGAGGAAACAAGCAGTGGGTAGGAATGGGTAGGAAAGAGAATGTGGAGATACCAAGGGAGGATAATTCTTTTAAGATGTTTGGTTATGAATGGGTGACTAGCGAAGTTGATAGAGGAGTGGAGAGAATTTTTTTTTTTTTGAGATGGGAGCACTGGAGCAGGTTAATTGCAAAGGGAAGGAGCCAGTAGAGTGAGAGATTGAAGATACAGGGGTGAGAAGATACCTGAACGATACAAGGACTGGAGAAAGTAGGAGGAAAAAATTCAGGCACAGCAGAGGATTGATATTAGATAGGGGAAGAGATCCGTTTTTCCTGAATGGGAGAGAAAGATGTGGGGCGGATGCAGGTAAGTGTGCAGGTCTAGTCTAGGAATTGAGAAATTCTGTTATCTCTGAGGAGAAGAAACCACCTGCTGTGTACAAAGGCGTAACTTAGCAGGACTGCAGTTGTGAGAAGTGAAGGTCATAAACCATCCCCTGCAATGGATGGAAGAGGGCTTAACGAGGCAAGGGCAGAAATTTTGCCTGTGGCACTAGGAGCTCTGATCAAGTAGGAGCTTATGATTTTCAAGTGGAGCCTGTCTTCACTTGCAGTGGAGGGACTGTGGGATTTCTCTCCAGCATCCTGGTATGGGCTCAGAGACCTGGGCACATGGATTCATTGAGGGTTGAGGTTTTTTTGTAGGCAAGTCAATAGAAAGAAAATGGAGCAAAGGAAGTAGGTGAGACAATAGTTGATATGATAGAGCCTGAAATCCATAATGGAAAGGAAAGAGTGAAGAGAGAAGGCTGCTGATTGAAAAGGAAAACAATGAGAGGGGAAGTCAAAGAAGAGTCTTGGTGAAGTCAGACAGCAGCTAGAATGGGAGGGAGTACCTGAGTGGAAAAGCTGAACAGGCAAGTCGTTATGGAAACAGAAGCAATTTTATCGAGTAGCTTTACTGATGACTTTGCTGAATTCTGCCTTTTACCTTGCTCAGTTTGGCTGATGCTATTTAATAGTTATGGTTAGCCGGTCTCCTATGATTATAAATGGAATGTTTCTCACCTTCTCATAAGATGTTCAGAGAATGGTAAATATAAATATAAGCATGAGAGAATTGAACGCACTGGTTAAGAGCTCAAGATTTGAGGTTGCATAATTGGGTTAAAATCCTGTCTCTTGAACCCATTTTCTTATTTGTAAAATTGGGGATAAAATGGTATTTACTAAAGAAAAATAGTTAAATGACTCAACACGTAAAGTATTTAGAATAGCTTTTGGTACATGGTAAGTATCCAGTAAATGTTAGCTATTGTTATCATTACCATTATTACTAGAACTCATATCCTGCTAGTTCCAAAAGTGGCCATAGAGATAATATGTCTAATTAGCTCATTTTATGGATAAGGAACCTGAGGTTCATCAACAAATATTGATATTCCCAAGTCAGGCTATAGATCTAGGTCTAGGTCCAGGTGTCTAGATTCTTAGTCATTCTCTATCCTTTCTGTGTTATGATGTTCAGATTTTAGCTACTTACACAGAACCAGACCTGCGCATTGGCCCTGCTGCTCAGACAGAGGAAGGCATAACACAGAGATGCCCAGCAGAGAGTTCCTCCCCAGGCCTCTCCTGTTCCTTCACCATAGTATGAAGCAGTTGTGCACAAGAGACAGCACAAGCAGACTCAGAGATCCATGGCAAGGTCACTAAACTGCCCCTTTATGGGCCTCGTGCCATCTCGTCATAACACAGACCATCGCATTTTCACAAGCTTCAGTGTATTTTTGGTGGTTCTATGAAATGAAGGCAGCAGCCATTCCCATCCTATTTACTGTCCTGTCCAGATGGTGCAAGAAAAGATGTAATCGAAATCATTGATGGTATTTTAAAGTCGGGACTCCGTAAGCACCAACACTTTCCAGCCTTTGATTGTTTACAAAGTCTTCCAGCCAAAATTGGATGCAAACTGACCTGTCTTGCTCTGAAGTAATGGAGCTAATGCCGAGAAAAATTGGTGATTACTTTCTCGATGCCTGTGCCTCCAAAGATTGTGTGCACAAATTTTTCTGACTGATGGCCTCTGGATCTCTGTCATGACCAAATACTCAGGCAATCCTTCTTGAGATGTGTATCACCTCTGAAATTTGCCCAAGTTGATTATTAAAGAACTTAAACTGAACCCTTGAAAATCATACAGGGTAAATCATCCTGATGAGATTTCCAAACCAATTTTGGGTTCGGGTGGCCTAATTTAGTTCAAATCCCGGTGTGCTCCAAAGCAGAGTCTTGATTTGTGGTTTCTCAGCTGTGGCATCAGTCTTCCCACACAATAGTTAGGTTTTTTGTTTTGTTTTGTTCTGATTTGTTTTGTTATGGCTGGTGCTGTTATTTTTTCTTTCTAATTAAAATTCCAAACAAAGGCTATGTGAGTTATTTATAGTTGCCACATTTGACATCGTGCTGTGCCTTTAGGGCTAGAGAAGTAGTTGTTAACCTCCGGTGTGCATCAGAATTACCTGGTAAGCTTTTACAAAACATAGATCTCTGGCTGTTATTTTTCAAGTATTTACAAGGTGGTTCAAATGTAAGGCAAGGCTGAGAATCATTACTCTAGACACATGCACTGGAATTCTTATTCCTTAAAATGTGATCTGTAGACCTGCCCCATCAAACATCATCACTCAGCATATTAGAAATGTAGAGTATCAGGTCCCACCCTATAGATTCTGACTCAGACCTACTGAGTCAGAATCTATACTTTATCAGGATCCCAGATGTATCATGTACACATTAAAGCTTGAGAAGCAGTGCTCTGAAGAGTCCTCTTTCCTTTTAGACCATGATTTAGATATGCTGTCACCAAAGAGATGTTGTGCCTGAGTTGTGGCATGGAAATCCTAACAACTAGACTTCCTGAGTCAAAGATCATCAAAGGCTTTTCCATATTACTATTACCATATAATATGAATTTTCAAAGAAGTGAGGTATAAAACTGTATATAAAAAATGGTTCCAGGGGCACCTGGGTGGCTCAGTCGGTTAATCATCTGCCTTCAGCTTGGGTCGTGATCCCAGAGTCCTGGGATTGAGTCTTGCCCTGGTCTTGCTGCTCAGCAGGGAGCTTGTTTCTCCCTCTCCCTCTGCCTCTCTCTCTGTCTCTCATGAATAAATAAATAGAATCTTTTTTTTTAAAAAAAAAGAATTATTCTATTTATACAAAATGCAAACAAAAATAAAGGAAATATATATTATCACTGAATTATAAAAATGTGGGTGGCTTTTATTTTTCTTATATTATTTGTATCTTACTAGTTTTCTATGATAGTATAATCAGAAAAAGAAGATAATTTAAACAAGAGAAATATCCTATAAAAATGTCTAAATTTCTCATTATCTTTTATTCTTCTTAGTCCCCACAGGAAAAATTTTCAGTTTAATGTTAAAGTATATCTACAAATGTTACTTCAACATATTTATTCTCTAGGCTTTTTCATTGTTAGGCAAAAAACCTGATTTCTTAAAAGTGCAAGAGACTCAATATCCCAGAGCATATTGTGATGAACTTCTTATCAGTCTTGAGGAAAATTCCAGGAAAAAATTTCATTGTTAGAGAGTGAAAGGAGGTGACTGTTGGAGGCTGGCATAAGTAACACAAAAGTAATGTAGGATTAACACTATTTCCTTTTATAGCCAAGTCAACAGAATGGCAAAGAAAGAAGATGATTTAAATCTTATCTATCTTGATCCCCCCTGAAATAATGTTAAAATCATGTTATTTTGATTAAGATATTAAAAATATCCAGAAGTGTGGCTTGAATGATATTATAATTGGTAACGATCAGTCAGAATCCCAGTAGGAATGAAATATTCATATAGGTTAATTGAAGAGTATTTAATAAAGGGACAATTGCAAAGTTGGAGCATGTTTGGGGAAACCAACATGGGATGGGATTAGAAATAATGGAAAATTGTTACCGCCTGGTATGCAAGTGTGAGGGGAAGGAGAGGTAAGCAGAAGGCAAAGAGTGGTCCTGTATGGAGGTCTGACAGAAGCTGTGGGTTTAATAAAGAAACAGAACCAAACCATAGCAACCTGGCAATTGGGGTTACTTCAACTACAAAAAGGGTTACTCACTCTTCACTTTTGGATTTCACCTGGTTCCTGACAAAAGTTAGAGGCTAGGGAGCCTGTCTATGCTGGTCAGCCTTCCAGAGTGCCAGGCAAAGCAGTAAGTAGATCCACAAATACACATGGAAAATATTAGTGATTGGGGCGCCTGGGTGGCTCAGTGGGTTAAAGCCTCTGCCTTCAGCTCAGGTCGTGATCTCAGGGTCCTGGGATCGAGCCCCGCATCGGGCTCTCTGCTCAGTGGGGAGCCTGCTTCCCCCTCTCTCTCTGCCTGCCTCTCTGCCTACCTGTGATCTCTCTCTGTCAAATAAATAAATAAAAATCTTTAAAAAAAAAGAAAGAAAATATTAGTGATAACTCTAAGTAGATCCTTGATGGCTTAAAGGATGGGAGAGAATGTAAAAGAATTGGTTAATGGTTTAGGAATCCTTTTATGGCTTTGCATCATTCAACATTTCATCAATGATTTGAAGATAGAGAGGATACATGTAACAAATTTGAAGAAGTCAAAAAACTAGGGAATATAGGAAATATCAGATAACAAGACTCAGTAGTCAAAAGAATGTTCTGGTTCTAATATGAAATATTTAATAAATATAAATGAAAGGCCAGCATTTGATTAAAAGCATCAAATATCCCTATGGGAGAGAGATGACTAAGTGATATTGCTTATCATTAAGATTTTTTAAACGACAAGATATGTAATCAACATATATGTAAATAATTGGTCATGTGAAAAGACTACCCCCAAAAAACTAACGTAATTTTAGTGTGAATTAGAATTGAAGTGTCCAGAAAGAGGGGTGAAAGTCTCACTCTATTCTATGCTGAACAGACAGTAATGATAAAATGAATTAGGGGATTTAGGACCAGGGTGGTAAATATTTAACCTGGAGAATGAGACTCTGTTCAGGAAAGGAAATAGGGGAACAGATTCTAGGGTGAGTTTCCAGATGTCTGAAGGACTCTCCTGTAAAGAGTGATAGGACTTTCTTCTAGCTCTGGGGACAGAGGGTCATAGGCACAGGGAGCAGAAATCAGATTACATGAAGGATGATCATCTCCAGAAGCTGTGCCATCTGAAAATCAAATAGATCTACCTGTGGGTTGGCAAATTCTTTATCCTATTCAAACAAAGGCTGAATGACCATTTACCAGATGTACTGTTAAGGAGCTTGGTTGTGGAGAACCGTATTCTCTGTTGGCCTGGAGGTGAGACCCCACCACACCTGAATCCATAGGGTTACCCTGGACCCTCTAGTGCTGTTTTCTTCTCTATACCTTTGTCAATACTGCATGTTGGTGATTTCTGCACCTTCTCTTTCCTGGAGCTAAGTAGAAATCGAAGCTTAAGCTTTGGGGTTTCAGAAGATTTTTGAAGCTTTACAGATGTTCCCAATTTCCACCAATGGCTTAAGTCTTCTCATGAAACATTAAGTGCCAAAGAAGCTCTTCTGATCTCCTACATGGGTTACTTTTTTTAAAGAAAAAGCCAGCTCTGATTCCAAATATAATAGTTAAAGACAAATTTTGACTCAGGCCTTCAATTAGTTCTTTATTTAAGTTTCTGTCTATAAAAGTTCAAATAAATTAAAAAGGCATGAAAGTAAAAGCAAAAATCTCTAGAAATCCTACCACCCAGAAATAATCACTATCAATGTTTTGCTGAACATTCTTTATGGACTTCTCTCTGTGAGTACCACCATATGGCTTTCTGAATCTAGGGAAAGATAATTTTACATAGGCGAGTTTATATTATACATGCTGCTATGCCATCTGCTTTTTATATGCAACATCATGTTGTTGAAATACTTCCATGGTAGTGAATGTTTTTCAATGCTCTGTATGGATATGAATATCATATGGATATGAATATATAGCCACCTAAATAAAACACAGTAAAATATTTAAGATGCATGCATTGGTTCTTTTAAAAATGGACTACTAAGAGAATATGGTATCCCAACTGATACAATTTCAGCTCCCTTTCTGGATGACAGCAGTCCTCAAGAGGACAGGTCCATGATTATGTAGCAAGGCCAAATGGGATGCTAGGAAAAGCTGGAGCTGTGAGGCTTAAGTGAAAATTATCAAACTTTTGAATTCAGGAAAGGAAAAAAGGTTTTTGCGGACTCATTGCTGTGTTAAGATGAAAAATTTAGTGTTTTAGTGTTTTTCTCTCTTCTGTCCCCCTGTGCCCCCCACATATTGAATGGATTTAATCAGATTTATTTTTAGCACGCTTATTTTTTTTAGTGTCTATCAGATTATATCATCGGTAGTACTTAAAGATCTAAAGATCTTGTTTCTTTCTGTCTAAAATCTCTTGATCATTGGCTTTTCTTCTATGCTTTGTTGTTTCAAAATGCGAGCTCATCCTCCATGGGCCTTTATCTATAGAAATGTTGTGCCCTGTGGGCCAGAAATGCATCCCTCCAAAGAGGCTTTGCTTTTAATTATACTACATGTCCCAGGGATTGACTTTTAAGGTAATTTCTATTTGAGGGTCTTTCGACACCATGTAGGTAGTATAAACTCAAACTACACTTTATATGAACACAGATATGTGGTTGCTATGATTTCTTAGAACCCTGGCCAGGGTGCAGGCCCTTTTGTCATTTCTTTGTGCCGGTGAAAAGAATTTTTCTCATTTTCTCTTCCATTGAGGGTTGTGGCTTACACTGAGGGGGATCTTTAGAAGAGCAGCTGACCTACCATACTTACTCAGTGGTAAGCTTTGTCCCTGACAGTGACACCAAGACAAAGATTTGTTCATTATCACTGCCTCTATTCAATATGGTACTGGAAGAACCAGCCAGGGCAATAATGCAAGAGAAAGAGAAGGCATATAGCTTAAAAAGGAAGAAATAAAACTTTTTATTCTTATATAACATCATTATTTCATAAAGAATCCAAAAGAATATGTAAACTATTATAGATAATAAATGAATTTAGCAATATTACTGAATCCAAGATCAACATATAAAAATCAATTTTATTTTTATATAGTTAGAGCAAACAGTTGGAAAATAAAAACAATAGCATTTATAATGGCATCAAAAAACATCAAATACTAAAAAAAATCAAATACTTAGTAATGAATCTAGTGGAATATGTGTAAACTTCTACATTATTTTTTTAAAGATTTTATTTATTTATTTGAGAGAGCGAGCAAGAGCATAAGCAAGGGGAGTAGAAGAGGGAGAGGGAGAAGCAAGGAGCCTGATGTGGAATTTGATTCCAGGACCCTGGGATCATGACCTGAGCTGAAGGCAGTTGCTTAACTGACTGAGCCACCCAGGTGCCTCAAACATCTAATATTATTAAAAATAACAGGGGAGAAACTAAGGAAGACCTAAATGAAGTATACATGGAAAGATATCATATATTTTATTGTATATGGAAAGATATTATATGCGTTGGAAGATTTTTTTTTAATTGTTGACGGTTATCTTTATTCTTCCACATTTCATTGTCTTTTTTTTCCTCCCCAAATTTGCTTATTTTAATTTTTCAGTGTTACAAGATTGATTGTTCATGCACCACACCCAGTGCTCCATGCAGTACATGCCCCTCTCGATACCCACCACCAGGCTCACCCACCCCCCTCCACCCCCTCCCCTCCAAAACCCTCAGTTTGTTGCTCAGAGTCCACAGTCTCTCCTGGTTCAACACCCCCTCTGATTTCCCCCCATTCGCCCTTCCCTTCCTTCTCACGATGCCCTCCATGATTTTCTTTATACTCCACACGTAAGTGAGACCATAAGAAAATTGAATCTCTCCGCTCGACTTATTTCACTCCGCATAAACTCTTCTAGTGCTATCCATGTTGA
>CM052802.1:65253732-65286323 GCA_028533885.1 Nasua narica
AGGCTCTGCCCGATTGATCTCTGAACATAAAAGAGATTCTCCACTGCTTAAACATAATAAGACCTTGTGCTGAGAGTTGACCCAGACCAGACAGATGCCTCATCTTAACTGCACACTCATGGACTGACTTCGTATTTGGTTGGTTAACTTCCTTCTCCTTGTTGTATCCTTTGTTGTGACTTTATTCCGTGCTTTGCTTTGTGC
This sequence comes from Nasua narica, assembly GCA_028533885.1. Lineage (NCBI taxonomy): Eukaryota > Metazoa > Chordata > Mammalia > Carnivora > Procyonidae > Nasua > Nasua narica. Next base: position 65,253,937 of record CM052802.1, read on the forward strand.
GACTTGTAGGAAGCCGAGTTAAATGTGTAATGAAATGTCTTTGAGTTTGGAATCCTGAAATTGCCTTGCCATTATGTTAACCTTGCTTTACTACTGAATAAACCTGACATTGTGGAAAGACAAACCTGTGTGTGTGCCCTCAAAGCCTGCTCAGTACCTAACCTCACATAGCAACACTGGAAACTGAACAGAACAGGAATCTCTCTTCACACAGGGCACAAGCTCCCTGATGGCCTTCCCTTTTCCTGATATCTTTTGCTGTTTACCAGGGTTTTATCTGTCTCATTCGTTTACAGCAAGTATACAAAGAACCATAAAACAAAACAAAACAAAAACCATCTCCTATTTCTGACGCCACAATGATCCATGAATTTGTGTCAACCTCATGGAGTGGGCTCAGGTGCTTCTATTGATCCTTAATTCACTCTCCCTTCTTCAGTTTATATATTTCTAATTCCAAAAGGCCAGGTCCCAGATTATTTCACACTTACTGCTTTTCTTTTTGTAATTGAATAGTGGAAATAAAAGTATGGCCATTAGGTAAGGAAATAGCACACTGTTTATATGCTAATCATAAGTCTTGCCTTCAAGCACATCACAGATCAATTTCTATGAATCTTCTCAACCTCCTGTAACCTCCCTTCCCCTCCCAAATTTAGATAGATAATAAATCAGTGAATTGAGATTGGCTGGATAGGAATTAACTACCTACCCAATGGCCTTTCAGGAATGGTGCCTCCCCAGTTCACCCATAATTTTGAAATTGACACTTTAGATGAATCTCTTCTATTGTCTTGTTTTCCCATGAAGAGAAAGAAAGCTTATTCTTAGGATTTACAACAGAATACAACAGACTGGCAGGGGAAGAATTTGTTTTAAAAAATTTTATTTGGAAAAGGGTTTCCTCACTCCAGATGAAGAAATGTTTCTAATAATTTAAATAGAAGTTGTCATTCTTTTAAGAAATTAAAGATAAAAGCAATTGGAATGACAAATTAAATCTTTTCACTGGTAAAAAAAAAAATAAGTGAATAAATAAATCCAGCACATGAGAAAAACAAGGCTCTTTGCTCTGATAACAATGTCATAAACATACCTGTGATTGAAATAGGATGATTCTGCCAAGCAAAGGCAAGGTGTTGCAGGTGACAGAGAGGCTGAGGGTAGGGTGGAGGAACTCTGGTTGTCTTACGCCAGAGAAAGTAACTAGCTGCGGTGGGTGGTGTAGTTCATAATTAATATAAATGTAGATATTTACAAGGTGACCAAAGAGACACAGACACACAGAGAGATAAACAGGGAGGAAAGAAAGTATGAACCTCTAAGAATATGATATTTGAGCCTCTTTCCAAGGTGTATGTATTTTTTCCCTGACTTCTATATAGGCATCCTACATACCTCTTAGGATCCGTCCAAGTGAGAATTAGGACCATCTGTCTATTGACAAACAGAAAAACAAACAATAACAATGATGACAGTAAGTTAAGTATAAGAGTAATCCTCTTTTCTTCCTTGGATTCCTGCTTGGCTTGAAACAGGAGCTTCAACATTTATACTCTCTGAAGCAAGTACTGGAAACATACCCAGTGGGCTACTTCCTGACAGATTCCCCTAGGAAACCAGAAAGAGGTTAACACTGCTGTGCTGGCATTTCTCCTCCGGGCAGGCATGCATTTGCAATCACTACTCATGTGTAGCTCTGTCTCTTATGATCCGTATCATGAGTCTTGTTTTCTGCCTCTTCAATGCCTTCTATTTTCCATCCAATAACCAGAAGGGCAGCAAAACCAGTTTCCAAGTTCTCTAAGTAAAAAGGAATAACAAACCAGGCCGTCCAAATGGGACATGGGGAAAAGATGAATACTAACTCTTCCTCCTCTCTGTCTTGAAACAATTCTGTCTGCCACCAGTGGCAATAAAAATTCCCTGGATGAAGCCTCATCTGTGTATTAGACCTGGGCCAAGGACTTTACATACATTATTGTCAATTCCTATGACAACCATGCAAAACAGTATTACCGTCCCCACTTTACTGATGAGGAAATTGAGATTGAAAGAAGTTTTTTGTTTTGTTTGTTGGTTAGTTTTAACTATCCCAGTAATACATCTAGAAAGTGGTCAAGCCAGGATTTAAACAGTTGGTCTGATTGCAAAGCCCATTCCTAGTCTAATACACTGTGCTGTCTCTCAACAGCATTTCTATATATTGATTGAGCACCACTGGAATATAAAATGAACGAAAGCAAGATTTTAGTCTGTTTCAGTCACAACTAGTGCCCAGAATAGTTCCTGGCGCAAGGTAGGCACTTAATAAATATGAGGTGCATGAATGAGTGGTTTTTATTTCTCCTTGGTGAACTGAGCTCCAAGTAGAGAGCATGGTGGGTGCTCAGCCAATCCCTAGTCCTGATCTAGCACATTCTTCCACCCTTTGCTATCTTTCCTGAAGACATTCTTCACCATCCTACCCAAGAAACGGACTTTTAGCTGCTCGTACCCAAGACTGCAGACTTAAGGTATTCAGACTTAAGGTATTCTCCCTGGATTCAACAGTCTATTGTTGATAAAAATCGTAATTTTTTATCCAATTTTTATCCAATTTTTTCTTTATTGCCTCTGGATTTTTTAAAAAGATTTTATATATTTATTTGAGAGAGAGAGAGCATGCAAGCAGGGAGAGGAGCAGTGAGGAAGGGAAGAGAAGGGGGAAAGAATCTCAAGAAGATTCTGTGCTGAGAGTGGAGCCCACTTGGGGCTCAATCTCGCAGCTTCAAGATCATGAACCAAGCCAAAACCGAGAGTTGGAGCTTAACCAACTGAGCCATCCAGGCACCTTGTATTGTTCTGGATTAAAAATTGTTTGTTGTCCCTAAAATACATAAAGTAGACGAGGTCAGGATCTACCAAAAATTATACATATTACAGAGCAATCCTCCAGATAATCTCAAACTGCTGCTTCTACTGCCAAAAAGCAAAAAGAAAGTGCTGCCTCCTTTGGTTCAGAATCCACAATCTGGAAGTGAACCAATCACCAAATGGCAGCAGTAGAAAAGTGGATCCATGATCTTTGGGCTGTGTCAGTTTGGCATCCATGAACATTACTGGGCATGCTTCCCACTGACCAAATGGCTCCTGTCTCATGTGGCTGGTGACTATGGAAATGCAATACAAATGCATCTGTACTAGTCATCCAAAGACAGAATCAACATATAGAAAAAGATTTTAGGGGGTGCCTGGGTGGCTCAGTTGGTTAAGCGACTGCCTTCAGCTCAGGTCATGATCCTGGAGTCCTGGGATAGAGTCCCACATCGGGCTCCCTGCTCAGTAGGGAGTCTGCTTCTCTCTCTGACCCTCCACTTCTCGTGCTTTCTCTCTTTCTCTCTCATTCTCTCTCTCTCAAATAAATAACTAAAATCTTTTAAAAAAAACTCTTCTAAAAAAAAGAAAAAGATTTTATTAGAAAAAGAGATTTATTATAAGGAATTGGCTCAAGCAATTACAGGGGCTGAGAAGACCTACAGTCTGCTGTGTGAAAGCTGAAGACCCAGAATATCCAGGGATACAATCCAAAGACATGAGGACCAGAAGCACTTATGGGAAAGCCCCAGTAGGAAAGCAGAAGACCAACGTCTAGGTCAGTCAGAGAGAGTGAATTTTGGCTTCCTTCACCTTTATGCTCTATTTAGGTCATCAATGGATTGGATGATTCCATATGGGAGAGCAATCTGCTTTGTTCAGTCTACCAATTCAAATGCTAATCTTATTAAGAAAAACCTTCACGGACACATCCAGAAATAATGTTTAACCAAACATCTCACACCCTGTGACCTAGTCAAACTGATACCTAAAATTAACCATCACAGCATCTCTTTAGTGGGAAAGCTCCATATTACCAGGGAGAGCTCATCTGTGCCCAAGTATCCAGAGATAAGCATGGGCCTTGCTTGTGTTTTATTCACTTTAGGGCTCACCCCTCCCAACCCCACCCAAATTCTGACTCCAGGGTTTAAACAAGGCCAATAATAATTTTATTTCTAATCCAAGCATTACATGCCTGTTAGTGGGGGTGGTAAATAGAAGTTCAGTTTACACCCCAGAGGAACAGATTGGGACCACTACCCTGAATATGACAGTGATGTTACACCTGCTTTGTGCAGAGACTTAACTAATGTGCCAACATCAGTGTCTGTGCAGACCAAGTAGGACTTGGACGGAGGAGAGGGAGGCCAGCCTCTCAAGGGCAGTGTCTTTCTATGAGTCATGAACCTGTGTGACCAGTGACTTGGTTCTTCCAAGCCAAGTTCTACTTGTTCTAAATGTGCACATGTACGTGCACACGCACACACACAGCAATCTTTAGCTTTCAGAAGGTATGTTGTACTACAACTTACAAAATAAAGGAAAATTAAGATTTAATTCATTTGTCAAAGGGTATATATATATACATACATATACATACTACTCTACTGTTAACATAATTATCTAAACATGCATTTGCTGTGTCTTTAGTCCTTCCCAAATCAACAGAATGGGGCTTGGTTTTGTGAATGGAAATAATGTCTAATTCACCCTTATCTCACTAGTGATTCCAATTAATTTCAGAGCTCTGTTGCTGCCAACTTCTTATTCCATTACTGACCACAGCACCATGCTGAGCTTTTTATAAAAGGAACATATTAGCATATTAGCATAATCTGTTGATTTTAAGGATTGGGAGTCACCAGTCAACCTGTATAGAGACTTCTGGATTTGCCCAAAGAATCATGTTTCTGGCTTTGTATCCAAATTACTTCCTCTCTTTAGAACTATCAGCTTGACTCTTCTAGTTCATTAGAATAGTGGTTTATGAGTATTCAGTGATATAAAAAAAATACACCATACACACACACACACACATATACACACACTGTATACTGTGTACTATGTTTGGGAACTAACGTGTTGCCCTGGACCCCAGGAGATGAGAATCTGAGGTATAATTCAGAACACCAGAGAATTGTATGCATTGGTAAAAAATGTAGAGGTCCTGTAGCACAACCTTTTCATTAAAAACGCAGGGTCTAAGAGGCTAATAAGTTCACACAGCTCGTCAGTAGCTATCTTGAACTCTAAAGTTTCCCCCAGACTAAGCTAAGTATTAAAAATATTTAATTATTGGTAAGGAACTGGCAATGATAAAGAGTCTGGAAGCCCAGAATATTGACATTAATGCATGCCATCTGCGTATCATCCGTAACCCAGATGGCTGCACTTTTTGTATCTCAGAACCATCTCCCTGCAACCCCTCCCCATCCCTGTAAGGAGGCACTCTAGAGCTACAGCAGCAGACCTGAATTGCTCACCATCATTCAGTTCCTATGATCCTAGAGAACTTTAAGACTTGACCACTTTTCCCTGGATGCTAAAAGGACAACTAAAAAGATTGTGGATTTAACCTAGATTGCCTGAGTCAAACGTTTCAAGGCATTTCTTTCCTGTAGTTAGACTGTCTTTTGCTCAGTTTCACCCCCTGGTATTGAACTAAAACTTCCTATATTCGGTCCAATTTTTCCTCATTACCACCTCCCACGCCACTTTACAAATTAAGAATCAATGGCATTAAAATCCTAGTGGGCTAACGGCACCTTTGTAACAGAACTCAGATAGCAGCATCCCCTAACTTCCTCTTTTCAGTGCCCAATTGTTCTTAGGCTATTTAATAAAATATTATTTGATGTAATACAAAGAATAAAAACAGCTTGTGATTCTCCTCTCTTTTCAATGTTCCCTTTCTATTTTTGTACACTCTCCCGTAAAGAAATTTTTCTTTGAAAAAGATAAAGTTAATGCCCATGTCAAGTGCCCATTTAGAAGAACTTTGCTCCACTAGCTCTGCTGGGCTAATGAAGGGTAATTGCTGTCACCCGCAGACCAGTGGCTTTAGTGCCAGCGAGTCATCAGGCTGATGATTCCCCCAGTGTGACAACTTCCTTCTCTCAACGGCTTTCCCAGGGAATCTATAGCGGCACTTGAAAAGCAAATAATTAAGAGCAATAAATAGCAAAATCCCTTAGAGAAATATAAATTATTCATAATAATAACTGTGCAGGCTGGCTGGAGGAGGAGTGTTTTTATCATGTGTGAGAATTTTCTGCATCTGCTCAAATATGTTTGAAATCTTGGTTTAAAACACTGTCAGTTCCTCAAACCAAATAGTCACTCTTCAAGGATTTCTTAAATGCCAAAGTATCAAATGTGATCACTTGTTCTCTTTCATAGTATTAGTGCAAAATATTATCTTACTACATTATCCAGGTCCTACATTATCATTCCTCATTCCTCAGGCTCAGCAACACATCTTAGGGTTGGGAAGAATAGTGTCGTTCAGGGGAATGAAGTAAATGGCATAATTCAGAGATCTGGATTATAACTCAATTACTAGTTGAATGTCCTTTAGCAAGTAACAACTTGCTGAGCTTCAGTTCCATCATTGATAATTCTGGAAGTAATCAATCTTGTATCATAGGGCATTGTGAGACTCCAAGGAAATGAGGTATATAAAAGTATTTTTAAACAACAAAATATTACCCAACTAGTTAAATAAATTATATCATTATTTCTCCTGCTTTTACCCATTGTGTTTTATGAATGCTACCACATCACTTTGGGAACTTAATATTTCTCATCTTTGAGATCCTTTTGAGAAGTCTCCTTGACAATACCTAGTAGTTGAATAGTCTTTGTTTAAAGAGTTTTTATAGGGATACCTGAGTGGCTGTTTGAAGAGTTTTTATAGGGATGCCTAGGTGGCTCAGTCAGTTAAGCATCTGCCTTTGAATCAGGTCATGATCTCAGGGTCCTGGGATGAAGCCCCCCAGTGGGCTCCCTGCTCAACAGAGAGTCTCCTTCTCCCTCTGCCTCTCACCCTAACTCATGCATGCTCTCTCTCTCTCTTTCTCTCTCAAATAAGTCTCTCTTTTTTTTAAGTTTTATATACATAGGTCTTATCCTCTCTTCTTGACAGGATAGTGACCTGAACTTGGGATGCAGGCAATATGCTACCTTGGGAGATGAGAGGACAATCAGAGAGAAAGAGTAAATGTGGTCTCCCATCCATTCCTGGCTTAGACTCTACAACTGAAACTTAGAGAACAAACTGATGGTTACCAGAGGCAAGGGGATGGGTGAAATAGGTCATGGGGATTAAGGAGTGCACCTGTTGTGATGAGCACCAAGAATTGTATGGAAGTGTTGAATCACTATATCATTACATCTGAAACTAACATTACAGTGTATATTAACTAACTTGAATTTAAATAGAAACTTAAAAAAAAAACCCAAAACATCTTTCTTGCTATGTTCTGAGAACTGGCTCTCTCAGAAAATCATTCTAGTCAGTGCTTGAAATATTGCTCTTCTTCCTCTGTTATATTGTTTGGGGTTTATGTGAGTTTTTCTGATCTAGTTACTATGCAAAACAAGTCTTCTTCAAATAGTCCCTTTAACAGTAGGTAAGGATGGGTACCTCTTATCTTCTTTACATACATCAAGGCTGACCTCAAGCTCTTGAGGTCTTATTTTCCCCTTCATACCTGTTCAGCTTATCTTCTAATATCTGTGTTTCACTTACGGTTCTCTTTCTCTTTTTGTTCATCAGCCTTTAAAGTTTTTATTTCATTTTATTTCTTATATTACTTTTATTAGTTGGATTGAATAGGACCTCTCTATTTGAATGATTATTTTCAGATTGCTCCAGCTCCTTATTGACTTTCTAGGCAAATCTGATCCTTAGAAACAGGAAATTCCTGGAAAACATCTATTTCATTATCTTCCTAGGTTCTGGGTCTGTAATAACTTTATTAATTCATTGAAAAATTTTGCATGTTTTTGCCATAATAAGGGCTTCAAACCCTTTTATTGTTTCATTAGTAAAATCTACCACACTTCTTCAACTGGACCCTGAATTTGGGTCTCTGAAAACTAAGGTCAAAGACAGAGATTCTGTCATAAAGAAATTCAGAGCCAGTGCTTATACTAAAAAATTGGAATGATACAGAGATTAGCATGGCCCCTGTGCAAGGATGATAAGCAAATTTGTGAAGTGTTCCATAGAAAGAAAGAAAGAGAGAGAGAGAGAGAGAAAGAGAAAGAAAGAAAGAAAGAAAGAAAGAAAGAAAGAAAGAAAGAAAGAAAGAAATCAATCAATCAATCAATCCCAGGGTGGCTCAGTCTGTTGGGCATCTGCTTTCAGCTCAGGTCTCAATCCCAGGGTCCTGGAATCAAGTCCCACATCAGGTTCCCTGTTCAGCAGGGAATCTGCTTCTCCCTCTGCCTGCAGCTCCCCCGGCTTGTGCTCTCTCTCTCTCTCTCTCTCTCTCTGACAAATAAATAAAATCTTAAAATAAAAGAAAAGAAAGACAGAGAGAGAAGAAAGAGAGAGAGGAAGGAAGGAAGGAAGGAAGGAAGGAAGGAAGGAAGGAAGGAAGGAAGGAAGAAAGAACCAATTTAAGGTAATATGTGATAGGGAACAACCCACACTTAGGATAAGCCACATTAACCCAAACTTAGCTGAGAGCCTCCCTTGTGTTCTCTTGGTCTACAATGTAAAATGGAATTCAGGCAACCAGTTCAGAGCTGCCTACTTGGACCTGGTAGGTACAACTGAAACCTCAAACACTGTAAGTACTCTGTAAGATATACAGAACTTAGATCCCTTGACATTAAAATTCCTGCCTACCAATCTAGCTGGAAAACACTGTCAATAGAGCAAATATGGTCTGGCTAACTGATACCTGAAAAGTCTAATCCTATCCTAGCTTTCTTGTAACTAAGCCAAACTGAAACAGTCTATACTTTAAAACCTAAACTCAATTTTATGACCACAGGAGTTAAAAGCCCAACTCACCAGTTAAAAAAAAGCCCATTTCACCAACCCCCAACTCTGCCCACAATTGTAAAAATGGGCAACATAACACAATACAGACATCCACAGCTGCCAAATGCAATGCAATAAAAAACCAGGGCCTGACAAATTCAAAGCTCTCAATCTCTGAGTGTTGCTTTTCTTCCTAAATTCCACTCCTTGTTTATTTCTCAAGATCCTTAGCCTATGTACCAGATACTGGATCAGGAGTCACTTAAGGATACCTCGGTTCCCCATCTCCCTACAAAGGTTGAGCCTTTCCCTAACATTTAGACAGCTTCGAGGATCACAGCAGAGTATGTACTCTCTGGAGTCGGACACATCACAGTAAGAAAGAGAAAAGGAAGGACTGAGCCAGGGAGTGCCCTCAGATATTCCCCTCAAACTCTCTAATCAGAAGAGTAAATTCTCTTGCCTTGAGTAGGACAGAGTAAAGAACATTAAGGGAAATATTTTTCTTCATGGAAACCAGAAATTGTTAATAAGTACCGCTCCAACTTTGATCATGAATTAAGATAGCACCCAAACCATTAAGATAGCACCCAAACTTAACCATTTAGTGATTTTTCTCGGCACAAAGGAAGCAAAGAATTGGTTTCATATAAGATTTTGACTTCCTGGGACACCTGGGTGGCTCAGCTGGTTAAGCATCTGCCTTCAGCTCAGCTCATGATCCCAGGGTCCTGGGATCAAGTCCCGCATCGGGCTCCTTGCTCAGCAGGGAGCCTGCTTCTCCCTCTGCCTGCAGATCTTCCTGTTTGTGCTCTCCCTCTCTCTCTCTCTGGCAAATAAATAAATAAATAAAATCTTAAAAAAAAGATTTTGACTTCCTAGGAACAATGAATCAAAGAGAGGTTAGTTTTAGATTCTAGATTGTGAGATCTATGTGATACAAAATTAAACACAGGTCGAGGATTGTATTACCATAATCATCAGTATGAAGGTGAACCTCAAGTGTGACTTAACAGTAGCAATATTATTTGAAATTTGGGATGCTGTGAAATAAATAGTAATTTTAATGCTTATTTTCATTGTTATAAATTATTTATAATATTTGGAATAATATAAATTTAATGATGCAATGATGTGATCTAACAAGAACTTAAAAATGATAATTCTTACAATATTTAATTTGGATATTATTTTATACTAAGTCAACAAGGAAGCAGATCGGAGTAGATGGGTCTGTAGTTATGAAAAGAGTGTATGACAGAAAATTACTGCCAACAAACTTAAACAGAATTGTGATTCCAAGGAAAATTTCTTCACGGAAGGGCTTTTGTAGGTTACCAAGTATCCTGAGAACTACAAAACATTACTCGACATAGATTCCTGGCCAGAAGAAAACCCACTGATAACCTCAAGAGATTCTATCGAAGCTGAGATGACCAAACATCAACATTGACATGAACCTTCAAGAAAGCCACTCTTGAGTTCTACACAAATGGAACTCCAGACAGGCCTTCCCATCAACACCACAAGTGTCTCTCATTCCCTCACTAGGTCTGGTCCCTTGGGTAGGGTCTCTAAACAGGGGTAACTCTGGCAACTCACAACTAAACCATGGACCTGCGATGCAAATTTGTGACAATACTATTAAAAATGGGAATTTCATGTCATACTGCAAATATGTTCAATTGTTTAATTTGACAGTGTCTTCTCAACAGACAGCTGCCACTAATTTTTGAGCTTTTCTTCTGGAGGACTTATCAGAGCAATAAGAGAAAGGAAGAAACATTTCTTAGCTGGTGTCACATTTTCTCAAGTGGAGGCTTTCTTACTAAAATAAAATAAAAATATTCTTGTAACTACGAAGTTTTGAGAAGTTAAAATGTACATTGGCCACGAGAAAGGGGTGTTATGTACAATGAGGACATGAGGACGCAGAGTTTGCAGTAAGTTCTGTAGCTGTGTGCTGCCCTAGGTTAAGTATAGGTTGGAATTTTTCCAACAAAAAGTAACTTTTCCCAAGCCTTGTGTACCCTTGCCTATGCCTTTGTTATTTAATCATACAGATCCCTAATAAGAATGTACTCTGAAGGTTAAAGGAAGAAAATTTAAGCATTCCTTTTGATATTTGCCTAAAAGTATATATATAATGGTATTTTCTCAGCATAAGCTCTATGAAGTTACACAGTATCCTTTCTTCAGCGAAGAGAAGCAGCAAATTCCCCATGCCTTGCAATGCATCCTTTTCTAACAAGTCCATCCAGGCAAATAGTTACCTTTCTTCAAGTAAGAATAAAAATAAGAACTTAAAAATTGAGGAGCTTGGGGAATCAATGAAAATGGAAACTATATGTAGGGAGAAAATGTTACCTTTTGATCACAGCCTTCCTTTCTATTCATTTAATATAGCCCAAATTCGCATATCACAACATGCTCCTTTTCTAGCACAGGACTAGAAAGTCTGTTTAAAAATAACGTCAAATCGAGACAGGTACATTCTGAAAGGGGAAAAAGAGAAGAAGAAGAAACACTGCTTCACTGCTTTCCTTACTCTAGACTATCACCCACCCAACCATCTTTCTATTTTTGAGCAAATCAAGCATCTGCTTTTTTGGTTCTGCACCAGCAGTAAGTTGACAACTGACAATTTTCAGGCAGTCTTCAGCCTTCAAGGCTCACCATGGGGTGACAGTGCTGGTCTGCCTTATCTCTTCCCATCCCCTCCCCTACCCCTGTGAGTGAGTCTCTCCTTTCTTCCTCCTACCACTACAAGAGCCCTCAGCTTTGGCTGCCAGACTCTCAGGGGAACATACAGCCCAGAGGGTTCATGGGGAGCTGAGGCTTAATGTCCAAGTGATCTCCAGTCTCACCAGGTCTCTCAGAGTAGCTACAAAATGGATTAAATAGACTTTGGAGGCCTCGTCTGGAAGGCTATCTACTGGTGATAGATAACACTATCTATCAATAACACTTAGAACAGAGCCTTTTTCGTATATTACAGGCAATCATTTGCACCTACATTAGGTGGGAACTTCTGTGGAAGAGGCCTGTAAATGAACCAGATGAATTAAATAAAAAATGTGCATTAAAGTTGCTATATATTAATATTAAAATGTAATAGGGTAAGCCACAAATGAGCAAAAATACTTTGGAATGCCCACTCCCCATTTATCAGCAGATAGTCAATACTAGCCTGGGTACTATAATAGCTTGAATGCCAAGATATCCACATTTAGATTTCTCCTTTTTTTTCTTAAAAATATTTTTTTAGCCTACTTTTTATTATCCTTGTTCCTCCCCAGTAGGCCTTCAATGATCTTGAAAGAAATACAACCTCCTTCTGGTATATAAACATTAAGCAACTCTGGGTCTAACAAAGTGTGATGTCAATCTTAATTTTACAAATTATTTATCATCAATAAAAAAGAGATTAGGTCTTAAGGAAATGCATATCCCCAGCCCCCAATCCCATTGTACAGAATTTATTTTGTGTGATCCTGGATCAAACATGTAAATGTGATGTTTTAAGGTATCACATTGCTTTTCCCATGGAGCTCCTTAACGTCCCCAGCACAACTCCTTGCCTTTTTAAGGTTAACCTAGAATACAACACAAGCCATACAGGTTGCTGGGATACAAATTCTGGCCTCCCAACACTGGGAGCCTCGTGAATTTTTTCATCACTTTTTGTTATGGTTTTGGAGCCCCAGAAATTCCAGTCTCTGTCTCTAGTCATGTCAATACTTTCGTCCACCTTATCATGATTGTGTTTACCTATATGTATCTGATGCTACTTACTACTGTCACCTCCTTCTTGAATTCCTCCTGTCTCGTGTTCAGGAGACAGGAGGAATTCAAGAAGTTGAATTCCTGTTCCTCCTGTCTCAGACCTTGGTGTTCCAAGGTCCTGCCCCTGGAGTAGCCAGGCCAGCTCCTTGTTCTCAGTTCCTGACTCAAGCAAAGTTAGTGACAATTAATGCAGTATGACTCTAGGTTCACCAGAAAATCTCCCTGTGAGCCACCTTCTTAGATCCCTCTTCCTAGATTCGTTGTTTTGGCTTAGACAAGCCTCTAGAGGAGCTGTTTGTTGAGACTTAAAAGATACATAGCAGCACAGATGTGAAATCTATGAAACATGCACCAAGAAGCAAAGACTCAATATCAATAAGACCCTCTCCCATTATTATTTCATCCTTCCCCTATATACACACTAATCTCTTGTGAGCATCACTGACGGCTGCTTTGCCTGCCTCCTCCTCCACTGTGAGACATGGTGCTTCCTCCTCAATCTCTGCCCAATGCAAGGCAAACAAATACTTTGTTTTGAAAGGATTCTAACTCCTAATTTATGATCCACTTTCACATTCTGTAAGTTTCTTTCTCACTCCAAAATTTAAAGATCATGTAGATGAGTGAGAATATCTCCTTTTTTAGATTATTTATTTATGTATTTATTTGAGAGAGAGAGAGAGAGAGAGAGATAGGGAGAGACAGCATGAGTGGGGTTGGAGGCAGGGGAAGAGGGAGAAGCAGACTCCCTGCTGAGCAGGGAGTCTGATGCAGGGCTTGATCCCAGGACCCTGAGATCATGACCTGAGCCGAAGGCAGACACTTAACTGACTGAGCCACCCAAGAGCCCCAAGTAAGAATATCTTAATAAAAGTGCATAAGATGGGGCACCTGGGTGGCTCACTTGGTTGGGCGACTGCCTTCGGCTCAGGTCATGGTCCCGGAGTCCGGGGAGTCCCATATCGGACTCCCGGCTCTGCGGGAAGTCTGCTTCTCCCTCTGACCTTCTCCCCTCTCATTCTCAGTCTCTCTCTCTCTCTAATAAATAAATAAAATCTTTAAAAAAAAGTGCATAAGATAATAAGCATGTACTGTGTTAAAGCAATATCTTGAGCCATCGAGCAGCATAGATGTTCAGTTCTTCTCCTTAATAAACCAATTCCTGCCTCCCATTTTGATGGAAAGGCATGGGTAGGCATTTGCTCAAAGGAAAGTGTATTTCATTCAACAATATTATTACTTTATGTCAATAACAGGACAGGAGATTCAATCCCTGGGGACAAAGAGTGAGGGAGAGAGAGTGATGCAGGGACAACAAGAAGCAATACAAGCTGACGGTTAATCATGATGGCCAGGGCTTCGAGATGAGTTGTAAAAAGATAAGGCATTTCTACTCAGCCATGCAGGATAAACCCTCACAAGCTATGCAAAGAAGTGGTAACTTGGAACAGTCTGTCAGTGAGAGGAAGGAAACAGAGGTATTCTCTTCAATTCTCACAGAAGTTTCCCCCTGCTCAGTCTCTAGATGCAGGTACTTACAAGCTATAGAGCACCCCTCCTGGGATCTGCTATTTATCTGCCTGGATTTCTCCTGTCGAATATCTCCCACCATGACTCCCATGGTGTCAGGCTGACACCATGAGCATTTAACTCCCCACTATTTACCTTGTGATACCCAGCCCTTTCCCTTTGGCCTCCTCTCACAAAGTTAGATCCCACTCTCTGAAGTGTGCTACACTGTTAAATATGAGTTTGCAGATAGCCAGATCTGTAGTCACAAAACAGGTGTCAAAGAATTTGTTTATCTATGCCAGTAAAGATATTCCATCTAAAGGAGAAATTGTATTTCAAACCATCCACTAATTAAACTTGGATTAATTCATTGCTAACCCTACATCATATGCACAGGTCAAACAAGTGGGTAGAAGAAGAATGTGGTGACAATCTCCACCCCTTCACTCTAGCTTCCCACATCTTTGTACTTTGGGTTGGGAGGGAGATGAGAGGGAAATTTAGGAGCTTCTATAAGCTGATGACAAATTATTTACTATATACCTAGGAACTAGAGAAATTACCACAAGATGGTTTGATGGACCCATTAAATCTACTTTAGGATGCTTCCCATTTTACAGATGAGAACACTGAGTGAAATAACTTGTCTAAGTCCCAACAAATAGTGGCAGTAGGATGTGCCCATGTTAGTGCCTCCCAGGACAGAGGTATTAAAGACCACCCCAAAGTGATTTGGGGTGTAAATGTAAAATAGCCATTCCTTCAGAGTGTGTTGTGTTTCTGACTGCTTCAAAGTCTTTGTCCTGCTCCTGAGAAATAAACTCTTCACAGCTGTGGCTCATAGAAACAAGAATAGTTCAGAACAGAATATCCCTCTCATTTATTATGTACTTGAAAAACAACTCAACAATGTCACAAAATTATCTGTGATTCGTTTAGACTGCATCACTTTAGCACTTGGGAAGTTAATGCATTCTTCTTTGTCATGTCTTTGCTTGAACACATGGTCATTCCCGTCATCACAGGGGCAAGTGAATGTGATCTACCTTCTCTTATGCTCTTGGTGCAACTAATACATCATCAGATTTCAGAGGTTTTGAGTTTGATGGCACATGTCAAAGCTTAAATTAAACTTGTTTCTAGAGATGAATGCCATTTTCAGCTTGTGAAAGGCGATATACACTGTCCGTTCTCCTGGTGTGTTTCAGGCATTTGCAGAGGCTTTTTCTTTTCGGTCATGAGCCTGAATTGCCTTCATAATCTCAATCAAATATTATTTATTTTATTATTTGTCCATAGATTTCTAGATACACATCAGGTTTTCCTTCATATAAAGCAATACTACCAAAAAAAAATGGATGAGAGGCTGAAAAGGTAAGAGACACCACCACCAAGGTCATGTCTGGAGCAAAGGGCAGCTGCTTAGGCATCATTGCAGGAGATGTCACAGTGACGCAGTCTCATGCTCCACACACACCACACTTGGCTCTCAGCCAAGCCCCAGGGCCATGGACCTTAAACCTGACCCCAGTAAGTCTCTTCCTGGACCTAGGAGTTGCAGAATTTAGCATAGTCCTTATTTAAGCCATACCTACCTGCTTCTTGTACCCCAGGAATAATGAGTTCATGAAGATGTCAGAGAGATGAGAACAAATTGGTTATTTTCTCTTTATTTTTTGTTATCTTAGTTGCCCCCAAAATAGCTTTACTTACTTTGAGATTTTTTACAGACCTTTAAATGCTACATATACACAAAGGACAGCAGTAGAAATATGAAGTGGAAGAAAGATCAGAGAGCCAAGATAAGGTATACACGATTCTGATCAGGTACAAACTTCAGGGCAAAGAGAAACATCGATCGCCACAGTCTTGAGATGAACAATTTGAACTTTCGGCACTTTTATTTATGCTTTATGCAATTTCTCTCTTGTTACTCTCTCTACAGTCCCCCTGCTCATGTAAGAAGTTCCAAGAGTTGCCCTAGGCCCATGCTTCTCAAACATTAAAGTGCATACAATTGACCTTGGGAACCTGTTAGAAAGAAGAATGTGATTTAGTAATCCAGAGTGGGACTTGAGAGGCCGCCCAAGCTACCAGACGACGCTGATGCTGCTGGTCCACAGACCTCAGACCGTTCCTTGAACAATGAGACAGACGACAAGCTCCTGGGAAGAGGGAAGATGCTTTACCCACTGCTGAATCTACTTTCCTGCTTACCACCCCACCCCAAGCCCCAACACCAATAAATAGCTCCGTTAGTATTTGTTATCTCCTTAGCCAAAGGCAGACATTGCTCATGACCTTCTGCCATGACCATTTTTCATGACCATAACTGCTATTGGGTCTGTCCGGTTGGCTGTCAAGTCTCACCAATTCTGCTGTCTACATCTCTCTCATGAGTCCCTCCTTTGCTTTACACTATGTAAGTTTCCTGGCTAGCCTCTCTTCCCCCTAATCCATGTTTCCCATTTCTGCCAGGATGATAATCTGGAAATAGGATTCTCATTGCCTTGAGGAAAAAAGTCTAACACCTTACCCCCCAAAGTATACAAGCCCCCTTCACCTTCTGACTGATGTTCAAACTTCCAGGTTAATAACATTGGTTCCTCACATAAACCTCAGGCTCCTGCCCAAAGAGGCCATGGCTCTCAGAAGGGACTATATTCTTTTACCCTCCTGCCTTGTATATGATTTATTTTCTCTCTGGAAGGCTCTTCTTCTCCTCCATCCCTTCTTTTTATGTGGAACATCTCCTTCAAACCCAGCTCAAATGTCATCTGCTCTTGGAGGCTTTTCTGAATTCCCTTCTGCTCTCAGGTATGGTTGTCTATCCTCTCCTGTATGTCTGTGCCAAACTCTTTCTATCCTCCAAGTGCACGTATTATGTTTCCTTAGATTCCATTACCCAGCAGCCTAGGCACAATCAAACTGGGATTCCCTGAGATAGAAACTGTGCCTTATTCATCTTTTCCCCACTAATGCATAGAACAGTGCCCGATATGGAGTAGTTCAGTAAATGTTTGCTGTTTGACTAAATGGGAAGTAAACAACTGTAGAAGCACACCCTGACAATCTGCACAGCTAGATGCCACTGCCACAGAGAAGGCTGCTTCCCTACCACCCTTCCCTATGAGATTTCCTCTTATGGCACTTTGCCTGGCCTCCAGTGTGGGAAGACCTCAGGTAGTAGGGAGCAGAAGAAATACAAAAAAGAATTAATTGATGGGACCCAAGAAGCCCTAGTCTTTGCCTGAATATTTGGGTTTCACCTAGAAATATCAGGGAGGAACAGTTTCGAAGATGTCATACCAAAATTTTTTCAGGAGATTAAATCTAATAATAAACACTAAAAGGTAAATATTAAAAACTAAAAGGTAAATATTTCTTTTTTCATTATTCCTTTTTTTTTTTTTTTTTTTTGCAGAGCACGATGTCTGAATATTCACATGGGATGTGGGAGGCATTTCACAGGACTTACTTATGACTAATGAGTATGTTCTCCTCTTGGAAAGGCATGGTGCGTGTGGAGTGGGTTCAGACTCCTCCAAAATCCTCATTTATCAGTTGGATATCAACGCCCACCTTCCTGATGGAGCCTCCCCCTATCTTTGGGCTCAACAGACCCGAGAGTGTGCCCCGTACATAAGCATAGCTCATTCCCCTGTGGAACTGTTATGGATTCCTACAGGAGGGGCCTCTATACTCAGTGTCTGGCGGGATTTATTTTCCTATAGGATGTGTGCTCAGTGAAAGATTGCCTTGACCAGTCCTTGCACTTGTTCAGGTGTTCCCACTTGCTCCCCCCACCCCACTTTCTGTAATCCAAACAAAAAACACATTTTCTAAAACAGCACTGAAGTACAATTTCTTTTCAGTTCTATTCAATTGCATTTTTCTTTCCTTATACCAATCAAGTGATTAAGGAATGGGAGATGACTTAGGAATGGTCTTCCTAGTCACCTCATTTTGCTGATGAAGAAACCAAAAAACCAAGAGAAAGGGAGGACCTGAATGAGGTGACTCTAGATGATGACAAGAGTTAGGACTACATTTCCTGAGTGCTGGGCCAGTTTGATCTCTAGCATGGAGTACCCGACTGTTGATTGTACTCACCAATCTTCATGGGCTTTTGAGTCAAAAGACCCAGACCTATCAATGTCTATTTCTTCCTAATAAGCTATGAAGCCCGGTATTGTCACCTACAAAACAGGTAGAGCAATAATTACTACTCCCACAAGGTTACTGTGAGAAACAGATTCTTTATGAAAAAGGAAGTATTCTATAAAGACTGAAACATCATATAAAAGATGAGATAATAAAATATATATATATATATATATATATATATATATATAAATTGGTCTCTGCCCCCAGTTCCTGGCTCCTAAAACCCTTATAATTTCCTAAGCGATAAGAACATCAGGGTCATCGCTTGTTCTAATATTTGTCTTTGATCTGGTCTCTAACATAGGGCCCCTGTAACTCTTGTAAGTTCCTAAGTGATAAGAACACTAGGAGCATCTTTTGTTTTAATGAGGTGACTCTGGGTGGGCTTTTGGGTGGCTCCTGGATGCAGACATGGACCCAGAAAGATGAAGCCATGATTAGAAGTTTAGAATTTTCAGCCCCATCCCCCACCATCCTCCAGAGAGTAGGGAGGGGCTGGAAATGGAGCCAATGATCTACACAATTAGCCTCCACAAAAATCTCAAAACTGGGGTACAGAGAGCTTCCAGATTGGTGAACATACACACTGCAAGGGTGACATACCCCAACTCCACAGAGACAGAAGCTCCTGTGCTCAGGACTCTTCCAAATTTCACCCCTATGTATACACTCTGTGGCTATTCATCCATATCCTCTACCATATCTTTTAATAAATGGGTAAATGTAAGTAAGTGTTTCTCTAAGATCTGTGAGCCAGTATAGC
Source organism: Nasua narica (assembly GCA_028533885.1). Lineage (NCBI taxonomy): Eukaryota > Metazoa > Chordata > Mammalia > Carnivora > Procyonidae > Nasua > Nasua narica. The sequence goes on from CM052802.1 coordinate 65,273,019, forward strand.
AGATTAATTGAACCCAAGTTAGATGATGGAACCCTCATTCTATAGTTGGTTGGTCAGAAGCACAGGTGACAACCTGAGCTTGTGACTGGCATTTCAAGTGAGAACCAGGAGGCACTCTTGTGGGACTGAGCCCTTCTTAACTTGTGGGATCTGATGCTATCTCCAGGTAGAGAGTGTCTAAATTGAATTAAATTGTAGGACACCAGCTGGTGTCACAGAGAATTTCTTGGCATGGGCAAAAGCCTCCTCACATTTGGTGACCAGAAATGTCAGAAGTGTTCTGTGTGACTAATAAAGAAGATGCAGAAGGAACAGTAGGGAAGAATTGGGTTTTTTCCTACATAGGAAGAAAATGGCAGTTTCTTCCTTTACAAACATTAGTTATTGGTACTTCTTTCTAACAATGAGTTTGCCAATTTTTTTTGCATATAGGATTTAATAGAATTTTGTGCCACCCACAAAGTTAAGACAAACTGATTTTAGAAGTACTACAAACTCTAAAAGTACAAATGTAAAGTACACAAGGTGAGGAAATTTGTTTGAGTTGTATATTTGTCTTTAGTATTTCATTTTTGCAGCTGGCCATGTCCCATCATACCTCTTCATCAGTCTGGAGTACATTGAATCTGTTTTGAGAATTAGCCAGGATGTTCCAATCACCGGGCCCCATCATTTTACCCTCAGCCACTCTTTCCCTTTGGGACATCCAGTGCTAAGCAGAGGTTAAGACTATATTAGACTAATGTCTCATGGGACTTCTCCAGCAGGTTCCCCTGAAGATCCAGCTATCCAACAGAAGTTTAAGGACTGACTGTAATAACGATAAGTAACACTTGCTCAGACTCAGCTAACAAAGCTATTACCTTTACAGTCTGCAGAGGCAGGGAACTTTTTTTTCCATTTAAAAATGGAGGCTCACTGATGTAAAGTGATTTTTTTCAGGTGACTTAGTGGCAAGTTCTGATACTAAATACAGTGTGTTTCCTGCTTCTGCACACTGTTGTCTCTTTAACTCCTAAGGTTAAAAGGAATCTTTATATCTTCTAGAGGCAGTATATAACATACGGATACAAATAAGGGCTGGAAGAAGGTCTGCTTCTCAGGTTTCTGGAGTCTGTGTATTTGGTGGCAATTTTTACATGGTATATATTTATATGATACGCAGGCTGTTAGCATCAATGGTGTAGTACAACAGTAACATAAAAGATGTTAAGGACAGTTTGCCATAACAGTTGTTTTTACATGAATATACATATCTTTCCCTGCTGGTGATATGTTAGCATGAAGGAAGGAGGAAAGGTGTGCCTTGGTATTTCTATCAGTCTCCACGGGGACAGGCTCAAAGTCCAAAGCTGATAGTGGGAAGCAAAAAGTATCCTATCTATGAATGCCTATGAATCTCACTCTATTCACCAGATGTGGGCAGAGACAGCTATGGGGTTTAGACACATTTAGTGATAATGCTTTTCAGCTGCTGCCCAGATGGGGCTCAGATTCAATCTCCAATAACATCTTTGCTTCCCTCTCATTGCACTCATGTACCCCAGGGTTGGCACAGAAAAGCACTCATGATCTTTTATCATTTAGACATCTGGTGCAAAAAGAATTTTTCCCTGAGCTACTTGAAAACTCACAAACATGATTTGGCTGACCTAAAGCCTTTAGAGCTCAAGTGCATAAAAGTGTGACAAGTTGATAGGAGGTCAGAAGCACCTTGGCTCACACACTGCACCTCACAGCCACCTGGTTTCTTTCAGCTGCTGGCATTTGCCGTTTCCTCTTCCAGGGCCCTTACCCATTAGGATACTCACAGAAACTGCCCAAGGGCCAGAAATCAGAGTAGGAAGCCTAAAGGGGATCACAACCCCCTGAGGCCAGTTAGCATCTATATCACATGACCTTGACTGTCCCTCTACACACGCAGGCTCCAGCAGCACACATCTGGACCTCTCCTTGATAAGCATCCCCTAGCTTGTCTGAGCCAAACACAAAATCACTCTGTCCATGCTCTTCCTGATCTCTTCAGACATGCCCTGTTTTTGAAGATTTCTCTGCCCTATCTAGGAGCAGCAGGCCTGGCCCAGTGCAAAACGAAAATGCAGGAACCTAAGAGGGAAGTTTCATTTAAAGTATTTAAATACAGAACACTTTCTTTCTTGCATGGCTTCTCTCTTGCTTTGTTATGGTGTTTTCTATTTGATATGTAATGTCATTCTAAGTAAAGAAAAATTAAAAATTTAAATTACTAGCTTCAATTTTACCATTTGTCTGTATACTGTGCAATGCCAGCTTTAAATGCAAATACAAGAGCATTTAACTCATATGTGGAGTCACCAACATTAAGTTATTTGTATATCATGAAAGCATATGTATTTTGCTCTCACCAGAAGAGTGGGAAGACTGCATAAAATAAAATCCACTTTTTTCTTTCACTTGTTTATACATGCACATACTATGACCTAAACTCTGTACCACTGGCTTACTGATAAGAAAGGAAGGTTGACACAATACAAGACTGCCCTCTCTCTCCCTTTCCTTCTGGGTCGTCACTTTCAGCATAAGCGGTTGGCTAGTGGAGGGAGGTCCAGGAATAAGAATATGACAGAGATCCTTAGTCTTTTGTGTTTTTTAGGACACTACTGCCTTCTTTCTGTGTTCACAGCAAATTCTGGTTAGAATGGAAAGCATGACTTACCAGGATTGTCAGTCCTTCCACTTAATCATAGAAGTAGCATGTTTACCGGGTACTCACTTTGAGCCTCAAAACTGATCTCCCATGCACTCTGTAATGATGGGTACCCTGTGCTCATGGGGTATCCTGCGCTCATGGAATCATGTTCACAGGCACCTTGTGGTCACTGTATCCTGTGTTCGTGTAGCACGCTGTGCTCAAAGGTGTCTTGTGCTCATGGGGCACCCATGCTCATGGACACCCTTTACTCATGAGACACCCTATTCTCTTGCGGCATCTTGTGCTCCTGGGACCTGATGAGCGTTATATGCAGATGAGGAGGGAAGTAACTGAGGACACATATATTGCACATAGCTCCTCCTTTAGGTGTGTTTCCATTACTCCATTGTTTTTCACTTACAAAACAAACATATCTTCACATTTCGATATGTTCTCTTACTGTCTTCACTGTTTTAACCTGTTTTATGTCATATAACTCTGACCTGTGCAGCCCTAGCTCCATTGCTGTCCAGATATTTTGTTATTCCTCTTCTTGCAGACCTCTAGCCACCCATAACTGGTGTTGGTAAGGGAATCAAAAACAAGCAGTTTCTAGGAAGCCACTGGCGAATGCATTCCTGGGTTTGAACACTCTAGCGTGCAACCTGTGGTGTCATTCCTAAAAATGGCTACTACAAAATCTAATCACTACCTCTGTGACTGCCACTGCTTCTGTGATTTACTAAAATAAACAACAAATGATGGTTTTTCACATTTTCCTAGTGTAACAGATGGTCTATGAAACACCACTGGGGCAAAGACAGGATTAAATCTAGTATGTGGCAATAACCATTACGAATCAGGCAGAAGAGTTCAAGATTTAGCTCTGCCACTAATGATGCAAGTAGCCTAGCCTCCAGAAGCTTCAGTTTTCTCCTCCATAAAATGAATCACTCACCTTACAGTATTATTTTAAGACTCCAATGAAGTAATGATTGATTGTGAAAGTATTTTGCGAACTCTAAAATGCCACACAGTTTGTGAGATAGTGTTATAATAATCGTGACCTTAGTTTAGAAGTAAAAAATAAATCTTTAACATTAAATTGAAAGGTGAATTCTCTACTCCCAAAAGTACGTCGTGCAAAGAACACAAGAAGAAAGTCACCTCCTCTGATCCTGGCCTCCCTCCTCACTCCTGGTTTCCATACTCCCAGACAGAGAGAGGGAAAAAGATAGGGACATTGGAGGTGAATGACAGCTAGATGGAGTGGACACATATAGACACTCTGCTATATGTTGGTTAAGAGCATGTCTTCTCTGCCTAATACTGAGCTCTACAAATGGACAGTTTGTTTTGCTCTCTGCTATATCCTTAGAGACCAGCACAGTGCTGGGCATGTAGTAAGTGTTCAGCTAAGATTTTTGGAATGAATGCATAAATGAAGGAGAAAGTGAAAGAATGACAGCGTGAATGCGTGAGGGGAGAAGGAGAGCAAAATGTTCAGAGACAGACGGGGTGAAGCTCAGCTCACACTCTAACTTCTAATCCTCATCTCAACTGCTTATTTATGAATAAGACAAGCCTTTTTCCAGCCTCTTTTAGCCTTCTCCCTAACTTTCTGTTAAAGATTAATAATAGCGCAATTTCCTTCTGCCACATCAAAGGAAAGAATGAGATTTCATAAGAACATGGTCAACAGTTAAGTCTGGGGAATACTTTAGGATCAGTCCTTAGTATTTTGTGTTCTTAAAGAATAGCTTTATGTCTAATCATGATGGTTTAGTCCATTTCTTACACACATGGCATTTTCTACAGGAGAATGATCCCACAAGTATAAACAGCCAGAACCATTAACTGAACATGACACATGGGCTACATGTATTTTTTTTCCTGCAACGCAACGAAAGCTCTTTCATAAGATGTGGGTATGCTAAAAATATTACATCCATTCTGTTTATTGTTTTTTTTTTCTAATGCAGCTGAGAGAATTTGCCTTGTGGAATTTGATAAAATAAGTCAACTCATTTATTCTGCACAGATAAAATGTATTCAAAAGGCAGAGTTATAAGATAAAATCTTTTTTTCTCTGATTCTCTCTTATTTTTCTCAAAAGAGTCTTTCTAAAATCTTTTTGTTTCTAATGTGTACTTTTTCTGTTCCCAATGAATTAAACAGATCTTAATCTAAATTCTTGTGAACACTGGGGTGCCTAGGTGGCACCGTCGGTTAAGCACCCGGACCCTTGGTTTCAGCTCAGGTCATGATCTCAGGGTCATTAGGTAGAGCCCCACAGGGGTTTTATGCTCAGCATGGAGTCTGCTTAAGACTCTTTTTCCCTCTCCCTCTGCCCCTCCCCCTGCATTTTCTCTCTCTCAAATAAATAAATAAATCATAAATTCTTGTGGACACTATACAAAAAGTTTAAATTTGATTACTTTTTGTAAAAGTGAGCCTAGACACTCTGTCACTGCTTTAAAAATAATGAATAAGTGATTTGATTTATAAACACTGACTCAAAATTCCACAACAAAAGAGGACCTGAGTATGCCTTCAGGCCTCCATGTAGTGAGTCAGATACAGGCCTCTGTTGGAGTGGTTCATCATATCTGACAAGCAAAAAATAAAAATAAATACAAAATTGTAAGTAAGCAAATAAAAAATTATTTTTTAAAAAAATTATTAACTAAGTAATGTAGAGAATTATTCAATCACTCTATTGTATACCTGAAACTAATATAACATTGTATGTTAACTACACTGAATTAAAATAAGAGGGAAGGAAAGAAGAAAGGTAGGAAAGTAGGAAGGAAGGAAAGGAAAGGAAAGGAAAGGAAAGAAAAGGAAAGGAAAGGAAAAGGGAGAGGGGAAGGGAAGGGAAGGGAAAGGAAGGGAAGGGAAGGGAAGGGGGGAAGGGAGGGGAAGGGAAGGAATGATGGAAACAAGGGAGAGAGGGGCAAACATCCAAATTGAAGAGGAAAATGTAAAACTGTTAATATTTGCAGATGGCATGATACTGTATATAGGAATCCCTAACTACAAACACACACACACACACACACACACACCTATTAGAGCTAATAAGTGAATTAGGTAATGGATACAAAATTAAGACATATGTTTCTTGTGTTTCTATATATTAATAATGAGTTATCAGAAGAAATTAACAGGGGCACCTGGGTAGCTCAGTGGGTTAAGCATCTGCTTTCAGATCAGGTCATGATCTCAGTGTCCTAGACTCAAGCCCCCCAGTGGGCTCTCTGCACAGTGGGGAATCTGCTTCTCCCTCTGGGCTCTTTCTCTCTCTCAAATAAATAAATAAAATCTTAAAAAAGAAAAAGAAATTAGCAATCCCATTTATAATTGCATCAAAAAGTATAAAATAGGAATAAATTTAACCAAGGAAATAAAAGCTCTGTACCCTGAAAACTATATGACATTGATGAAACAAATCAACGACCACGAAAATAAATAGACATATTGTGCTCATGGGTTGGAAGAATTAATATTGTTAAAATGTCCATATTACCCAAAGCAATCTAGACTCAATGAAATCTCCATCAAAAATAGCAATGGCCCTTTTCACAGAACTGGAACAAAGAATCCTAAAATTTGATGGAATCATAAATGACCCCAAATAGCCAAAGCAATCTTGACAAAGAAGAACAAAGATGGAGGTATCATAAAGCCTAATTTCAATCTATACTACAAAGCTATAGCAATCAAAAGAGTATGGTACTGGCATAAAAACAGACATATACATCAATGGAATAGAATAGAGAGCCCAGAAATAAAACGTATGGCCAATTGATTCTATGACAAGGGAGGCAAGAACATACAATGAGGAAAAGATAGTTTCTTCAATAAATGGTGTTGGGAAAACTGGACACCTACATGTAAAAGAATGAAACTGGACCACTTTCTTATACTACACAATTTCAAAATGGATTAAAAACTTGGATATAAGACCTGAAATCATAACACTCCTAGAAGAAAACAGGCAATAAGCTCTTTGACACTGATCTTAGTAAATCTTTTTTGGATCAATCTCAGGCAAGGACAACAAAAGCTAAAATATACAAATGTGATTACATCAAAATAAAAAGCTTTTGCACAATCAAAAGAAACAATCGACAGAATGAAAAGGCAACCTACTGAATGGGAGAGATATTTGCAAATCATATTATCTGGTAAGAGATTAATATCCAAAATATTAACTTATAAATAACTTACACACAATAAAAAAAAAACCTTGATTTTAAAAAAGGACAAAGGACTTGAATAAACATTTTTCCAAAGAAGACATACAGATGGCCAACAGGCACATGAAAAGATGCTCAATATAACTAATTATCAGGGAAATGCAAATTAGAACCACAATGAGATATTACCTCAAACCTGTCAGAATGGCTACTATCAAAAATTTAAAAAATAACAAGTGTTGGCAGGAAGGTAGAGAAAAGGGAACTCTCATTACTATTGGTGGGAAAGTAAATTGGTGCAGCCGCTCTGGAAAACAGTGAGAAGTTTCTCAAAAAATTAAAAATAGAACCACCATACAATCCAGCAATTTCACTTCTGGGTATTGACCCACAGAAAATAAAAATACAAATTCAAAGAGATATACGTGCCCCATGTTCACTGAAGCATTATTTATAACAGCCAAGATATGGAAGCAGCCTAAATGTCTGTCGATAGATGGATGAATGGATAAAGAAGATGTGGCATACACATACACACACACACACACACACACACATACACACACACACACACACACACACACGAGTAGTACTCAGCCATAAAAAATAACAAAATCTTACCCTTTGTGACAACATGGATGGCCCTAGAGGGTATTACGCTAAGTGAAATTAGTCAGAGAAAGACAAGTACTGTATAATTTTATTTATATATGGAATCTAAAAACCAAAACCAAACCAAACAAAAACAAAACAGGAACAGACTGATAGATACAGGAAACAAACTGTTAAGTCACCAATGTGAGGATGGGGTGAGAGGATGAGTGAAATAGGTGAGGGGTTTGAGAGGTACTAACTTCTAGTTATAATTTAAGTAAGTCACAGAGATATAAAGTACAGCATAGAGAATATACTCAATAATACTGTAATAATTTTATATGGTGACAGATGGTAACTAGACTTATGGGGATCATTTTGTAATTACGAACATATTAAATCACTATGATGTACACCCAAAACTCATAGGATACTGTATATCAATTATACTTCAATTAAAAAAAAAACTGATGTACTAGTCATTATGACTTCTAAGTTCAATTAGTTTCTATTTTGTTATCCAGATTCTTATATCAATTAAAAAGTCACCATAATTGCCAGTTAGTATTATATTACATTTCAAGGGAGTAGGACCAAGATTAGGTGGTACCATCACTGAGAGGACAGAAATTGAGTTCCCTTTTGTTAGTGCCCTTGGCCTATAATAAGTGTACTTGGCTCTGCATCCCTTAGTTGTCCCTAGTATCAACAAACATTCTTGTGGAAAGCTAAGAGGTATTGATGCTTCTAGGAGGATACACTTTTTCTTCCAATTTTTTTTGGGGGAAAGTACTTCCAAATTGATGATCTCACTCTTTCCCGTGAGTGTTCATAAAGACTTAATTAATGAGCACTAGAGGAAACTTCACAAAGGTAGACAAATAACTACTAGGTAGTTATGATTTGAACAATGAAGAGCTCACACAGGGCATGGAGATTTTGAGCCTTAGCTTGGCAGAATAGAGATCTTGATCACCAGCTCATTCCATGGAGACTCTAGGTGGGTAACGCCTAAGTAATGACACTGAACTAACACTGTAGTGAGGAGGACTCTGGGAAGAGAGGAAAGAGGAAGGAAGAAGGGAGGGGGGAAGAACACAGATAAGAAAGAAATGAATATTAAAAGGCAAAATTTTAGCAGACAACTGACTCAACTGGCATCAGTCATTGCAATTCTCTCTTCCTCCTTAATATTCACATATGATTGGTGGAACTATAGCAGCTATGTTGCCACCATGAAGCACTTGAGGCTGAAAGCTGGCACTAAAGTTGTCAGAGCAGAACAATGGAAAGAATCTGGTATATTCGTGATATTGTAGCACCACTACTATGATGCTAACTGCTTACTCCAGCCTTTATGCTACATGATAGGAAAATAAAATGTGTCTTGTTTAAACAACTATTATTTTGGTTTTCTTTTATATGTAGTCAAATTTTTTTTTTAAAGATTTTATTTGTCAGAGAGAGAGAGAGACAGAGAGAGAGTGAACGAACAAGCAGGCAGAGTGGCAGGCAGAGGCAGAGGGAGAAGCAGGCTCCCTGCTGAGCAAGGAGCCCGATGTGGGACTCGATCCCAGGACCCTGGGATCATGACCTGAGCCGAAGGCAGCTGCTTAACCAACTGAGCCACCCAGGCGTCCCTATATGTAGTCAAATTTTTAAAAAATATATTATCATTTATTTATTTGACAGAGAGAGAAAGAGCACAAGCAGGGAAAGTGGCAGCCAGAGGGAGAGAGAGAAGCAGGTCCCCCCTGAGCAGGGAGCTCAACACTGGCTCTATCCCAGGACCCTGGGATCATGACCTGAACCAAAGGCAGATGCTTAACTGACTGAGCCACCTAGATGCGCCATATGCAGCCAAATCAAACCTTAACTGAATCACAAATTTGTATAACAGACTGGAAAATCTAAAAAAAAAGATGAAAATATATACAATATTTGATTAAGAAGACAAAAATGATAACAGTAACACTTCAAATCAGTAAAGAAAAGATAGACATTTCAACCAATGTCACTGGGAAATGGGATAACCATCTGAAAAAGAGATGTGGGAACCCTGCTTCACTGCTCAAACTAAATTTCACTTGGATCCAAGATTTAAATGTTAGAAATAAAACCATAAAAGGGATGAGGGAGCAGAAGGCTGGTTGAAGACAAAGCACAACCTGTAACCCAACCTCCCCCCACCCTCCCACACACACACTTCTGGGTGGAATATGCTTGAGATTCCTCCAGGAAGCTCCCAACTGTTTTAATGTTAATGCCTTCCTAGGGGAAAAACAATCTTGACAATGGCAAAGGCCTCCAGTTGTAGGTTCTCTTTAGCATATGAAAGTTCTTTTGAAAACCTCCTTTTTTCCCTACCCCCTACTCCCAAGTATAAAATCAGCCACCCCTCACAACCCTGGTGCAGTAGCTCTTTCTGCCCACAGGTCCTGTCCCTGTGATTTAATAAAACCACCTTTTTGCACCAAAGATGTCTCAAGAATTCCTTCTTGACCATCTTCTCCAGACATCACCCTACCAAACCTCATCTATATTCAAAACGTACATCAAAAGTGCAAAAAGAAAATGGAGCCTCAATTCTATGTTCAACTAATCTCTGACAAATCAGAAAAAAATATCCAATGGAAAAAAAGACAGTCTCTTCAATAAGTGGTACTGGGAAAATTGGACAGCTACATATAGAAGAATGAAACTGGACCATTCTCTTATACCATACACAAAGATAAACTCAAAATGGATGAAAGACCTCAATGTGAGACAAGAATCCATCCAAATACTAGAGACGAACATAGGCAGTGACCTCTTCGATATCGGCCACAACAATTTCTTTCAAGACATGTCTCCAAAAGCAAGGGAAACAGAAGCATAAATGAACTTTTGGGACTTCGTCAAGATAAAAAGCTTCTGCACAGCAAAGGAAACAATCAACAAAACTAAGAGGCAACCCACAGAATGGGAGAAGATACTTGCAAATGACATTACAGATAAAGGACTGATATCCAAGATATATGAAGAACTTCTCAAACTCAACACTGAAAATCCAGTCAGAAAATGGGCAGAGGACATGAACAGACACTTTTCCAAAGAAGACATACAAATGGCTAAGACACATGAAAAGATGCTCAACATCATAGCCATCAGGGAAATACAAATCAAAACCACAATGAGGTAACATCTTACACCAGCTGGAAGGGCAAAAATTAACAAAACAGGAAACAACAAATGTTTTCAAGGTTGTGGAGAAAGAGGAACCCTCTTACACCATTTGTGGGAATACAAGCTGGTACAGCCACTCTGGAAAACAGTATGGAGGTTCCTCAAGATGTTAAAAATAGAGCTACCCTACGACCCAGCAATTGCATTACTAGGTATTTACCCCAAAGATACAGATATAGTGAAAAGAAGGGGCACATGCACCCCAATGTTCATAGCAGCAAGGTCCACAAGAGCCAAACTATAGGAGCTGAGATGCCCTTCAACAGATGAACGGATAAAGAAGATGTGGTTGATATATACAATGGACTATTATTCAGCCATCAGAAAAGAAGAATACCCACCCTTTGCATCAACATGGATGGAACTGGAGGGGATTATGCTAAGTGAAGTAAGTCAAGAAGAGAAAGACAATTACCATATGGTTTCACTCAGATATGGAACATAAGCAATAGCACAGAGGATCACAGGGGAAGGGAGGGAAATATGAAGGTGTTAAAATCAGAGGGAGAATCATGAGAGACTATGGACCCTGGGGAAAAACTGAGGGTTACAGGAGGGTGGGGGGATGAGGTAACAGAGTGATGGGTACTAAGGAGGGCACCTGTTGTGATGAGCACTGAGTGTTACACACAACTAATGAATCATTGAACACAACATCAAAAACTAATGTTGTACTATACAGTGGCTAATTGAACATAATAATAAAAAAAAAAAGTGCAAGAAGAAATCATAACATTTTTAAAAAGAATCCCAGAGGAGAAAAGATCTTTTAAGTATGACACAAAATGTAAAAGCCATAAAAGACTGATAAATTCAATTATGTAAAAATAAACAAAATGTGTACAACATGGCAAAAATGCATAATGAGTCCAAAGAAAACTCACAAACTAAGGAAAATATTTTCATGTCATATCACAGGTAAAGGATATCTTCCTTGATACATAATGAGTTCTACAACCAATAAAAAAAAAAGACCACTGACACAACAGAAGAGTTAGAAGATGTGAATAGACGGGTCACAAAAAAACAAAAAAAACCCACACATGGCTCCTAAGCATATGAAAAGGGTGCTTAATTTTACTTGTGACAAGGACAATACAAATTAAAATTGAATGATATAGCATCTTAAGTCATCAAATTAAGATACTAGGGTGGTGAGAAGTAGGACTCTACTCTCATACATTGTTAGTAAGAATATAATTGCTTCAAATATAATTTAAGAAAATCTGGCAGTAAAGGGGCGCCTGGGTAGGTCAGTTAGTTAAGCATCTGCTTTCAGCTCAGGTTATGATACCAGGGTCCTGGGATGGAGTCCTGAATCAGACTCCTTTCTCAGCGGGGAGTCTGCTTCTCCCTCTGCCTGCTGCTACCCCTGATTGAGCTCTCTCCCTTAAAAAAAAAAAAAAAGAAAAGAATCTTAAAAAAAGAAAGATCTTAAAAAATCTTTAAAATCTTAAAAAAAAGAAAAGAAAACTTGGCAGTATCTTTTAAAATTAAAAATGCACATACCCTTTGACTCCTTGATTCTACCTCTAGTTATTTGAGCCAAAATACACTCCCACATTTGTGAAAGGATTTATCCATTCATCAATAAATGAGTGCCTACTCTATTTAAAACACTTTTTCCAGGTACTATTTATACAAAGATATACTCACTGGATATCACATATTTGGTAATAGGAGAAAATTAGAAACAGTCTAGGTATCCATGAATAAAGGCCTGTCAAAATAAATTATGGTACATCCATACAATGATAGACCATGAATCTATTACAAAGAAGCAGAAATAAATCTTGCAATATGGAAAGATTTTTTCAAAAGAGAAGCTTCCTGAAGGTATGGATTTTTGTTTTGCTTACTACTGTATCCCTAGCACATAGAAGAATGTATAGCACCTATGAGACTTGCAATAAATCTTTGATAAACTAACAAAGTGGAAAAAGGCAAGGCACATTTTTGAATATACAGACAATCTTTGGGTACAGAAGAACTGATAACCCAGATTCTTTCCTAGGACAGTATTAGGGAATGGGGCACCAGGGAAGGAATTAGGCTCCTTTCACACCACACAACTCCTTGTACCTTTTGAATGCTGTTCCCTGTGCATTAATTGTCTCTTCAGAGAAGTACACACGTTCACATCTGCACCTCTTCAGTTGCTTTTTTGCCTCCCTACAGGTGATGGTTTGAATAGGAATTAGCATTCTTTGGTGGCTTCTGAGATACTTCCAGCAAAATGCTAGGCATTTTTCCTAACTGTATTCATCTTGCTAACACTTAATAGAGGCATGTCTGTTAATCCTCACCCACTTACAAGCAATTCAGTTGAGATTTCAAGGATTGAAGTGACTCATTCCCACATACAAGGATGTGTGTGGGCCCTCCAGGGCCGGGTGAGAAAACAATAACCTGCACGCCACTCAACAGTTTCATCAGGTGTTATTTGCTGATTGGCTCTGCTCAGAAGCTTTTCTGACACCCTATCCCACTCCCACCTGGGACACACACCTTCTCAGTCTGGACCAAGATTCCGCAGCTGTGTTTCTGAAGTGCCCCATGATTATGTCTCCCACAACTCTAACTCAGCACATTATACTTTCCTGCATCGCTAAC
>CM052802.1:65286823-65332987 GCA_028533885.1 Nasua narica
CACTTAGAGAATAAAGAAAGAAATCTGGGGACTGTTGTTTAAACACATATGTTCAGTTCTGCCGAAAGAGACTGAAAGCCTCCACAATGCAGCCTTCCTTCCTAGTCTGCCAAAGAGTTTCCCAATTCTCCTCATTCACAAGAACTTATGTCCTAACAAAGCCACCCCGGAGTAAGGTCAAGTCTCATTAGGAACCACTTTTTTAAAGAGCTACACCATACTTGGCTTGCCACTGGAGAGCTCTGCAGAGAGGCTGTACTCTGTTAGTACTGTCCAACTTGAAATTAAGTTTCTAACTGCAAACAAGCTTGTCATGAGACAGGAGAGGGTCCGAACCCTCCAGAATAGCCATCTCTCCTGGCATAAGCCACTATTTACAAATAAAAGGGCAAGCTTCTGCAGGCCAATTAAAGTTGGGTTAAAGTTCGTCATGAATAAGCAAAAGAGACTGCCAGGAGCCAACGGTTCAAGACAATTACCAAAACCCCAAGCCGGAACAGATTCTCAGAGTCCTGTCCCAAACTGTGTAGCCTCAGGAAGAAGAGGATTAAAATACAGTAAAGTACTTTGCACTTGCCATTTTTAATCCCACAAGTTTGAAAGATTTACATCTTGTATCCAATTATTGGCGGCGACATATGACATTTGAAAAGTTAATGAAGTAGAAGAATTGGAAGAAAGGATAGACATTCGTATTTCCTATGTGCTTATATCCCAAAGTAAACTTGAATAAAGAACATGAGCGGGGCACCTGGGTGGCGCAGTTGGTTGAGCGATTGCCTTCGGCTCGGGTCATGATCTCGGAGTCTCGGGATCAAGTCCCACATCGGGCTCCCAGCTCCATGGGGAGTCCGCTTCTCACTCAGACCTTCTCCCTTCTCATGCTCTCTCTCACTCTCTCTTTCCTAATAAACAAATAAATAAAATCTTTAAAAAAAAAAAAAAAAGAACATGAGCACATTTTCCAGTTTCTTCTCACCCCCCCACACCATTATTATGGTGACTGATATTTTTACTATGTATTTAATTAATATGTCTGTAGTTTACAGCTGAAGGAACACTAAGTAAAGGTATCTTTACTAAATGATAAAAGAGTCCACCAGCCATAAGTATCTTTCTAATGAAACAATTTATGAAAATTCAATTTACTAGCATAAACTAAATCAGATCCTTCTCTTTTTTTAAGGCCTAAACTGCCCCCACCACCAAAATTCACATGTTGAAGTCCTAACTCCCCATATCTCAGAATGTGACTGTATTTAGAATTAGGGCCTTATAATTTTTTCTTGATGGCCTGGCATGATGTGCTGGATAAAAGGAAGTGCTGCATTTAGGCCTTTAGCTATGCAGCGGTGAGGTGTGGGGAGAGGGGATGAGTCCTACTGATGTGGGAAACAAAGACAAAAGAAAAATTAAATTTCCTTACTACTTATAGTCCATTTGCAAGTCCTTGAAACAGGCAGACTGACATTCCTTGAGGAGCTCAGCTGCCTCAATGTTAATATTTTGTAGGGGACAAAAGACAATCTTAGCCTGACGCCCTGGGATCCTGCAAGCCTTCTTTAATATACAAAAATTCCTTTGGAAACTGCCTTTATCTCTACCCCCCAAGATATATGTTGGCAGTCATCTCCCAAGCATATGGCCCACAGATATACATCTGAAGAGTCTCATGACTAAGGTTTTATTAGACAGTAATAAATGACCTTTTCCTAACAGCTAGCCCCCTCAAGGTCCTGGAAACCTTGTTTCCAAAATTTCTTAGAGACTTATGCTATCCCTAACCCTCTCCCAACTTGGAAGTATATAATCGCCACTCCTCATGACCCCAGCGCAGATCTTTCTGCTCATGGTCCTGTTTCCATGCCTTAATAAAACCACCTTTTTGCATCAAAGACATCTCAAGATTTCTTTCTTGGCCATCAGCTTTGAACCCTAACACCTTTTCTACATCACTATGGTTAGGCCTCAGTCTTTCATGAATAAGTGCCTCTCGATTTGAATTTCATACAAGCTTCTCATACCCTCTCCCTTAAGTGGGCCAGCCTGAGTGGGCTAGAGTTGGCTATTTCTCCTCTCCCACATGGAAGGTTAGAGCCAGCTGTGGTTGGATATTTCCCTTTCCCCACATCAGTTAGGCTCCAATACCCCCCCTCCCCCACCCAGAACTTAGACTCTGGTTAAATAGCTTTCCCTGAAGGTAGACCTTCTTAAGGAGAACAGAGTGCTCTCGTGTATTTCAGAATGGTTCATTTTACTCTTTGCCTGTTGGAAGCATGAGAGGAATTATCTCTAGTATTCAGTGTGAAAACTGGCAAATCTCTGGAAAGTAAAACTCATAAAGGTATGTGTGTGTGAGGCAGGGTGGGGGACACAATGCCGGGGTCCTTCTAAAGCTTTTATCTCTCATACTTGTCCACATTGAGCCTCCAACATCTTGTCTATTACAATTCAGGTTCCCCTGTCGCAGTGCTGCTTCCCGCAGTGGTTTCAGCTCTGGTAAATTGTGATTTTCTGTATTTGCCGGTTCTTCAATTTTAGTGGAAGTGGCTTACCCTGTGACTTCACTTCCCTTACAGGTCTAAGAGCTGTTGATTTTTTAGTTCATTCAGCTTTTTATCTATTGCTAGAGTGGAATGGAAATGTCTAAGCTTCTTACATGCCAGACTGGACTTTGGAAATGAAACACAGCTCTAAAGAGATAATTAAGGCAAAATGAGATTATTATATGGATATGCCCAATCCAATATGACTGCTGTCCTTATAAGGAAAGATTAGAACAAAAAACACACAGACTGAGGAGTGACCATGTGAAGACACAGAGAAGGCAACCATCTGTAAGCCAAGGAGAGAGGGCTCAAAAGAACTCAAATCTGCTGACACAGATTGATTTGATCTGTGATTGATCACAGATTTGATTGATGTTGGACTTTTAGCTTCCAGAACTGTGGAGAGATAAAATTCTGTTACTTAAGTCACTGTCTGAGATACTTTGTCATGGCTGCCCTAGATATATCTTCTTTATCTTCATTATCTCTTTTCAAGAGGCTCATCATCCCTTTAATTATCTATCATAATAAACCTGTATTGGGTGATATAGACATAGACATACATAGACATGCCAGTGTGTGTGTATAAATATATAGAGAGAGACATGTAAATATTTGACATATATAACTTGATCTAACTAAGGATTTTCTCCTTAAGATGTGCTACATGACAACTTGCTGATGGCTAAAAAGGTTTAAATAAATTTGCCAGATTTGAAACTCATTCATCTGTAATAATAGTGAAGGAGTTGAGATTTTATTCCTCTCACAAGCTAAAAAGTTAGCTTGCTAATTTCATAGATGCTGGCAGAAGACATGAGTCTGTTGGGCCAGAGACAAAGAGTTTTGTTACTCACAGCATAGCAGGTAGGACGGGCTTTGTGTTCACACTGATTTCCTTTGCCCCCCAAAGTCTCAAGAGAGTAACACAAATGTGAGGCCAGGTGGATGCTATTTACACAGTGGATTCACATCACAGCTTGAGGAACTCACACTCTCCACTTCTTACTATGAACCGCTAGTTTCTCAGAAGGAAACATTATCTTCATTACTTTAGACAGTAAACAAAGCTGCCCTCTCTTCTGGAGGCAGGCACCATCTAAATCTCCCAAGGCTGTTTCTATATAGATCCTTGAAAAAACAGTCTGGAACAAAGGCAGTCTTATTCTGAGTCTCTACTCAGAAAACATGCAGAAACATAAAAGGCCCATGATAATTGCCTCCCAATAATCATTTTAAAGGTTGGTTCCTTTGACATATATTACTAACTATCAAAAAAATTTGCAGAAGCCCAATTTGTAAATGTTTATTTTGGAGAAAGCACTTGGGTAATGATAAATTAGTATAGCCATAAATTAATATAATGCTTGGACAACAGATTATATGATTTATAATCTCCCTAGAAACTAATATCTTTAGCTTAATTGAAAATTTAAAAATTCTTATTAATAAAAAATGCTTTGTTTTAAACAGATTTGTACATTCTGATTATAAGAGAGAATGTTTCCTTAAAGCTGAAGTTTGAGGAAAAACAAATTAATACTGTTAAATCTCTTCCTCCCTCTTAAAAATATTTTCCTCACCTAATTATCAGGATAAACTCTGACCTGGATTTCCTCTTACTTCTTTGGCTGGTCCTTCTCAGTCTCCTTTACTGGTTCTTGCCCTTTTCCTTGACCTCCTAACATTAGAGAGGCCCCAGCCCCAACTGAGTGGCCCCAGTTCTGAGAACTCTTCTTTTCTCTATTTAAACTTACTTTCTTGGTGCTATCATCTATCTTCTTGTGTTACTGACTCAAAAGTATCTCTCTCCAATCTGGACCTCTCTCTCTCTCTAGACTTTTTTTTTTTTTTAAAGATTTTATTTATTTATTTATTAGGAAAGAGAGAGAGTGAGAGAGAGCAGGTCAGAGTGAGAAGCGGACTCCCCATGGAGCTGGGAGCCCGATGTGGGACTCGATCCCGGGACTCCGGGATCATGACCTGAGCCGAAGGCAGTCGCTCAACCAACTGCGCCACCCAGGGGCCCTCTCTCTCTAGACTTTTATGTTCAATTGTCCAGTTGCCTAATCAACAACTCCCTTGGGGTTGAGATTAAGATGGTAGAATAACAGGGGGACCCTATCGTTGACTTACCCCTCTAAATACAGCTGGGTAAATATCAAATAATTCTAAACATCCAAGAAATTCATCTGAGGACTAAGAAAACAAATAATCAATGAAACTAAAAGACAACCTATGGGATGGGAGAAGATATTGCATATGACTTATCTGATAAAGGGTTAATATCCAAAATCTATAAAGAACTTTATCAAACTCAATACACTAAAAACAAATAATCCCGTTAAGAAATGGGCAGAAGGCAGGAATAGACATTTTTCCAAAGATATACACATGGCTAACAGACACATGAAAAGATGCTTAACATCACTCATCATCAGGGAAACACAAATCAGAACTACAATTTGATGCCATCTCTTGCCTGTAAGAATGGCTAAATTTAACAACAAAAGAAACAACAGAGGTTGGTGAGTATGTGGAGAAAAAGGAACCCTCTTACACTATTAGTGGGAATGACAACTTGTGCAGTTATTCTAGAAAACATTATGGAGGTTCCTCAAAAAAGTTAAAAATAGAAACACCCAATGACCCAGCAATGGCACTACTGGGTATTTATCCAAAGGATACAAAAATACTGACCAAAGGTACATGTTCGCCAATGTTTATAGCACCATTACCAACAATAGCTAAATTATGGAGAGAGCCCAAATATCCATCAACTGATGAATGGATAAAGAAGGGGTGGTATATATATACAATGTAATATTACCCAGCCATCAAAAAAAAATGAAATCTTAGGGTGCCTGGGTGGCTCAGTCAGTTAAGTAGGATAGAGTCCTGCATCAGGCTCCATGCTCAGCAGGGAGTCTGTAAGAGATTCTCTCTTCTTCTCCCTCAACCCCTCCCCCAGGTTATACATGCTCTCTCTCTCTAATAAATAAATCTTTTTTTTTGAGAGAGAATGAAATCTTGCCATTTGCAACAATGTGGATGGAGCTAGAGTTGTCTTATGCTAAGCAAAATAAGTCAGAGAAAGACAAATACTATATTTCACTCCCATGTGGAATTTAAGAAACAAAACAGATGAACATAGGGGCAGGGGGAAAAAAAAAAGAAAGGGAAGCAAATCATAAGAGATCCTAACTATAGAGAATCAGTTGGTAGAGGGGAGTTGGGCAGGGATGGGCTAATTGGGTGATGTGTATAAAGGAGGGCATTTGTTGTTGATGAGCACTGTTATACGTAAGTGATGAATCACTAAATTTTACACCCCAAACCAATATTACCCTATATGCTAACTAGAATTTAAATAAAAATTTGGAAAAAATAACTCCCCTGGATATCTAGTAGATATCTTAACCTTAACATGTTCAAAACCGAACTGCTCATTTTTCACCCAAATCTCTTCTACCCTTAACCTTCTCATGTCACAACAATTCATGGCAACTCCAGTCTTCTAGCTGCTCAGGTTTCAAAACTTAGAGCCATCCTCATCCCCTTACTTTCTCTCATATCCTATGTTCGGTACATAAACAAACCAGTCTTTTCTTTCTTTGGAATATATTCAGAATCTGATTCTTATCTGCTGCAACTAATTTAGTCCAAATCAAACTAATTTGCTTTTATTTCTCAATAGGATTAATATCGAAGCATCTTTGCTGATTTCTCTTATTCTACTTTTGCCACTTACAGTTTATTCTCTACAAAGAGTAAGTGATCCTGTTAAAATGTAAGCCATATGATGTCTCTCTTGCATTAAAAACTTTGCAGTAGCTCCCAGTGTCACTCAGAATAAAAGCAAAATCTCTACAGTAGCCTATAAAACTCTAGATGATCTGGCCTCCTATTACCTCTCCAGCCAAATTTCTTAGTACTGTCCCTTTCACTCACTCTGATCCAGCTACATGGGCCTCCTTCACATCATTACACATACCAGACATGATCTCCCCAGAGGATCTTTGCACCAGCAAAGGAGTCCTCTAGCTGGAGCCCTCTTTCTTCACTTGGCAAACTCCTTCATCTGTTTGCTTCCTTCTAGTTGTTCAACAATGGTGCTTCAATGAGGATTACCTTGGACATCTCATTTAGACTGTCACCACTGCTCTTCCACCATCACTAAAACTCCCTTATCCTGCTCCATTACCGTCCATAGCATATATCCCCTTTAATGCACTATAAAAATTACTTTTTTATTATAACTATATATCATACTATATAATTTACTTATTTATTATGATTTTAATTTATTTGTCTATCCGCTCCAGATAATATATAAGTTCCACCAGGGCAGGGATTTTTTTTTCCTCTGTTTACTGTAGCACCAGCACCTGAAACACTTCCTGGAATGTATAGGTGAACACAGAGATACTCAAAAAAATATTTGTTGAATTAGTGAATATATTTCTTAAACTTCAGGTCTGAGGGATTAAAAGAGTTATTATTTTAAATGTTATGCTTTTTTTTTCTTTCCACAGAATGTGAATGCAACCTCGGAATGTTATACTTTCTAAGATAATTTTATGGCTTAAGAATTTTTGCATGTAAGCATATTCCCAAAAGATATCTTTTAAAATGTAGGTAACACATTCCTTGTCTTAAATCTTTATGGTATTTTTTATCCCTGGTTATGAAGCTGTGCTATTTTTGATTGTTAAAGGCATTGTTATCATACATGAAGGGTGCACTTATATGGAGGGAAAAATATTTTGATTTTTTGTTTGCATAGTTTCCTTTAGAGTTAATGCAAGGAAAACTAAGACAATTATTCTACACCTGTGGCATACATTCAGATTTTAGTATCTGTGCTTTTCTAGAGGTAATTTACACTGAAAAATTTTATTTATCTATACTCTGATGAGTCATATTAAAACAAAATGCTCTGGGAACCTGGGTAGCTCAGTTGGTTAAAGGTCCACCTCTTGGTTTTGGCTCAGGTCATGACTGAAGTGTTTTGAGAGTGAGCCCCACGTTGGGCTCCACACACAGCAGGGGTCTGCTTAAGATTCTCTCTCTTCCTCTCTCCCACTGCTCCTCCCAGCTGGCATTCTCTCTTTCTCTCTCAAATAAATAAATAAATAAATAAATAAACAAATAAAATCTTTTAAAAAAAATCATAATGCTCTGAAAGATGGAGAGAGGTAGAATGACAAAAATAATAAATCTTTACAGTATTTTTTGTATCAACAAAAATTTGAAATATAAATTTTCAACATTAGACAAATTGTTAACTAATTCATGATGTATCTCTTTGATGTTGGAATTAAAACTATTTACAAAGATTGAAATATAATAAACTATAAAAACTAGAATAAAATATAATTTCTAATTTCTATCTGTACCAAATTAAAAAGCAAAAATTAGAAAATAGTCAATGGAACTTATTACATGAAATTGACACCTTTTCTATGTCGAAAATATCTTTAAAATTTTTTTTTTGGACCAACAACCTGGAAAAAAATGTTACCCTAATATCACAAAGAACTAGAGCCATAAAATATAATTTCAGTCTTAATCTCTATCAGTAGAATTTATTATAGATGACCACCCCCTTTTTGAAGCATTATTCACTGGCTAGGAGGACACTGTTCTCTTGGTTTTCTTCCTACCTTACTAGCTATTTGTTCTCAATCTCCTTTGCCAGTTTCTCCTCACTTCCACTACTTCTGAATGTTGGAGACCCCCAGGGCTCAGTCCTCCAGCTTTTTCTCTTCTCTACTGACACTCTCTGGATAATGTTATCTAGTCTCTCTGCTTCAGACACCATGTAATTGCTCACACCTTCCAAATTTAATCCACTGCAAGCTGTCTCCCCTGTACTCAGGCTCCTATCTTCAACTGTCTACTCATTAGCTTCATTGTGATGTCTAATAAGCATCTCATGTTCAACAAGGCCAAATCCAAATGCCTGCTTATACTTTCCCCCATCTGCTCCTCCTTCAATATTCCTTAGTGTATTCCTTGTCAACTCACTCCTCCAGCTGTACAGAGCACAAATCTTGGAGTTATTGCTCCCATTTCTCTTTCTTCTCTACCCCTCAATCCATTATCAAACCCTATTAGCTCTATCTTCAAAACAGATCCAGAAACTGAGCTTGTCTCACTACCTCCACTGCTACTACAAGAAATCATAAAATGTCTCTCACCTGGATGACTGTAAGAGCCTCCAAACTGGTCTTCTACTTTCACCCTCCCCTCCTCTGTCTGCAACCAATTCAGAATCCAGACATATCCCTTTAAAATTCGTGATATTGAAAGTCCTCCAGTGGTTTCTCACCATAGTGAAAGTAAGAGCCAAAATCCTACAGCAGCTAACAAAACATTTCAAGAGACTGAGGTAAATCGAATTCATGCCTAGAAATGGCCATGCCTCTTCTTCAGCTAGTCCATTAGCATGTGTGGTTGAGTCAATCTCATCAGGAGTTGAACTTGGTATATTGCTGTTACTAAAGTTGCTTCTACTGCACTGCTTCAAATTTCTCTTGTGTGACTTAATGCTTAGGCTGGAGATGCAGAGAATTTTTTAAATGTTTCTGCTCCACCCTCAGCTTCAGGCATTGCTTGTACACCTACCTACACTTCTGAGAAGGTCTCTCTCCATATTTTTGTCCTTTCTCTAAAGACAGCTTGCAGTTCTTTGTTACTTCTTGGGGTTTGTTGGCTTGGTGAGGTAAAAAGTGGGAGGTGGGGAAATCTCTGCTGTCCTGGTTCAACTTCAAATGCAGGCTCTGTGACTCTGATCTTGGGGAGTGGGGACTTTCTCAGTGAACCTATCCTCCAGGTCTGAGGCCAGGAAGATTCCCTGCTCTTCGACATGGGCAGAAGGCTTTCTTCCTTTTTCTTCACTATAGTGGGTCTTCACCTATGCTTTGGGGGATAACAGCATTTGCTGTCTTTACCCCAGCAACATAGGCTTATATTCCTTAAGGAGAAGAAAATTATAATCTGCAAGTAATTTTCATTTTTATGGTAAGACTATATCTTCATTTAAGTAGCTAAACATAATCCAAAAATAAGACTATATCTTCATCTAAGTAGTTAAACATGATCCAAACACTTGTGCTTCTAAAAATGAAATTCTGATAACCAGAGATCACTTTCATATGAATTTTGTATATTTATGCATATGTATATTTGCATATACACATATATGTATATACACACCTTTATGTTATTATTAAAGGTGACCAGAGTAAAAAGATGAAATGTTTCCATTAATCCATCTGGATAATTAATGTTTGATTCAAATAAGTGAAAATGCATAGAATCAAGAATCAAGGAGATAAACATATCCCCTGTTCTTCTCTTTTTATATTGAATTGGGCTCTAAGTCACCTGCCCTCTAAGTTCCCAATACGTAGAGAAGCAATTCTTAGCACTCCTTTCTACCCCAACTGCTTGTATTTTCCCCTACCGATAGCCCTTGCTCTGTCACTCCTACCCAGCCTTCCATTCACAAAATCCTTGTGGATGATCTTTCCAGAATACTAACCTGTTCCTGAGTAGGGGTAGACATGCTGAGAAATCAAGAGACTCCAGTGCACACAATGCACCTGGGCAAAAATTCTGGGGTTTTTTGAGCACCTAGCCAGTGTGTGCACCTAGTGAATACAGAGACTGGAAAACCTGGCCTCAGGATACTACAGGGAAGTTGTTCATGAGGTAGAAGAGGGCCCCTGCTAGGGTGCTGAAAGATGAGGGAAGACAAGAAAGGCAAGCCACAATTTTGAGGGCCCTGGCTAGAAGTTTTCATTTGATATTTAGAGTATAACTGAGAAGCTACTCAAGGATTCTGAGCAACATGGTGACAAGAATAGGAAATTAGATCTATTTTCTCTCCTCAATTTTCCTAATATGACAATGAGAGCTATTGTGCACTTATAGACAATTTGGATAAAAGCAGGCATCTGAATTTTCCCTGGGGCTGTCAGCTCACTTCATTTAATATTTAGCCAAATTAGTGATGTCTATGAAGTGTGTATAATGCTGCTTTTTTATTACTGTTTTTAAATTATTTAAATAAACTATATTATTTAAATAAATTCACCTCTTACAACCAAATGAATTAAAGGCTGCTTTGAGGCTGAACAGTCAGGCCATCACCATCACTTCCGGTTTCCACCCTCTGTGGCAGCAAGAAAGGAGCCATTTCTCCTGCTGCCCAGATTGCCAGGGCCACGCCCATAGGAATGCTCTTTCCCCTTCTCCCTCTTGCTAAGCTTCTGATACACAGAGACCGTATCCAGGACTCAGAAAGGGCTACCACAAAAGAAATGCCCTAGGAAAAACCCACAAAGATTCAAGTATAATTTCCCCTTTTGCGTGTAATAGAAATTTACATATATACTTATATATATGTGTATATATATATATATATATTACATATATATTACATATATAAATAGCAATGATATTTCTCCAGTTAGTATACCTTCACAAAAGTAAGAATTCAAAGTCAGGAACTGGAATAACTGGAAGAAATGGAAGAAGGGGGAAGGTTGTGATTTGATAAGAAAAAAGAAGCAAGTATACCTCCCTTTCCTGAACACCAGCAATTCTTTGCCTTCTCCCCATTACCGGCATGAAAAATCTTCATGGACTGTACAGCATACTCTGTACATCCTATTTGTCTGCCTATCTCATTACCTTGATATGAAACAATTCTTTAAAGGAATAATTTTAGAATGGAAACAAGATATCTAAAATATTTCAACTGAGAGGGAAGGTCTGCAAATCAACACTAAAAGAAAATGTTGGGGTTTCTTTTTTGGTTTTGTTTGTTCGTTTGTTTGTTTGTTTTGAAAATCCTGGTTTTTAATGGTACTCCCACTATAAGCCCTGCCCCGATCCTTGATCTCATTTGCAAGACTTTGTGTAGGCTTGGGGCAAGAGGGGGAAAGATTAAGGTGTTTTTCTTGCACACCAAAAGTTTGTGGATGGCTGTTTGAATACATACAGATTGGCAAAGACTGGGCTTTATGAGCATGAGAAGAAATTGAGCTGTAGAAGTGGCAGCTCCCTGCTAACGAGGCCAAAACAGAATTAAGTTCTGTTGTCCTATATGTACCCGTGAGCGACTTCTCTAAAACCAGGATCTACTTCCTCTTCCTTTTCTGGGTTAAAGGCAGCTCTTTTCCAGTGTTTCTGTCACATCAAACTTCTAGCAGAATTACCGCTAATCATTAGCAGAAAATTTCCAGTAATGTCTTCTGGAGGTGCCCCAGTCTCTGGGAAGAGGTATCACTAAGAGTTAACTTGAGCCAGGGGAAGAGGCAGCTAGCCACCTATCATTATTCAAGAGTTCTAAAAGCAGAATCCTGGACCAAACACACAAAGACATATGCATGCTTGCCAAAGGCCTGAAATGCTGTCCCTACCACCACACTACCTTACTGTCACTATCTTGCCTTAAGATGTTGAATATTCTGGGGCCTGCAGCCAGAGAACAGAGCTCCATGAAGTGGAGAGGGTAAGAGAAGGTGAGTGAGAAAGGTATTTGCTGTATACCTTCTGAGCTTTGAGAACTAAGGCAAACCTCCTGAGTCTCAGATTCCTCAAATGTGGATGAAGAGAATAGTACAGGTGATGTGTAAGGCTCTTTGCATTCTCGTGTTTGCATTCCACATGATCTCATCAGGTGTGCCTCTGGCAGATGGAGAGGCAGCTGGGCCCCATGGAGAGTGCACTGGTACAGGAGTTGAGAGCCCACCTAGGACCTGGTCCTGGCTCTGCCACTTACAATTTAAGCATCTTAGTCAAGTCGCTTAACTTGTCTTCACCATGGGGCAATCATGAGGATCGAATGAGATAACGTATCCATCTGCTACTGGTATGTAACAGACCACACCAAAGCTTAGTGGCCTAAATAACAATTGTAATTCTTTCCATGATTCTGCAGGTTGGCTGGATGGTTCTTCCAATCTGGGCTCATAGAGCTGGTTTCTAAAAGCTGCTAGTGTCTTGACTGGAGCTTCGTGGTCCAGGATGGCTTTACTCGCATGTCTGGCAGATGGCAGGGTACTTATCAAGGGGCTCAGCTGAGGCTCTTCATCTCTGCTCCACGTGTCTCTCATTCTCCTGGAGGCCAGCTTGGGCTTCTTCACTGGGTGATCTCAGGGTTCCAAAAAGCAGTGGAGTCCCAGTTCACATGTGCTTTTTAAGCCTCTGTTTGCATCATGTTCAGAAATGTCCCATTGATTAATGCAAGTTACATGGTTAAGAACAAACTCAAGAAAAGACTTTGGTAAGAAGAGCATCAAAGAATTTGTGTCTACTTTTGCAATCAACCAAAATGCATAGGAAACAGCTTTTAAAGTTATAAGATAAATCACAATTGTAAAGGAATATTGTTAACACTTGTTACACTTGCAAACATTTGATTTGGGGGTTTTTTCCAACTTTAAAAATACTTCTGTTGCTGCATTAGCCACTGAGAGTCCTGCCAAATGCCTTTGCTCTGAATGGCTTATCCAACTAATCCACTGTCACTAATGTCAACAGCTGGGCCCTAAAATATGAAGAAGAAGTAAGGAAAGATTTGAAGAGTGAGGGTACCTGGGGAATGTGAGAGGATCAAGATTCAGGCAAGCTTCTAAACTGGCCAAGGAGGCATCAAAGACCACTGGCTTCCCAGTCTCCCCAGGCTGGTCCTCGGAGTGGAGGTGATGGCCCTTGAGGATCTTCACAGAACTCAATAGCTATGCCCCAGAGATCTGCAGAAAGGGAATTAGATCCTAACCCAAGCAGGCCAGGGCTTAAGCCATGCTGCGACGGAAGGGGGTACAAAAGAGGGAAACTGGGAATAGGAAGTGAGTAGACTAGAAACTCTAACCTCAGTTATAGAAGGGGTTCTTATGAAGGCATTCATCTGTTAGGTATTGTCAGAGCGAGCTAATTGATCAATCCATACAGCCAGATGCAGATGGTGAATTATGAAAGCAAACACAGGTGCCAAAGTTCTAAGGTATTCGTAGCAGAATCCCAGTCAATGGCAGACGGCATTGAGAGGAAGATCTGGCGTTCTCTTCTTCTCTCCTGAGATGCCTTGCAAAAGCCAGGACAAACCCAGAGCTTCAGAGAAGCTGGCTGGAACTTAGAGAAGTCCCAGTTTCAGGGATATAAGATGTGGGTCAGAGAAAGAGTTGAAGCCTCATACAATAGCCAAGGCCAGCAGGGCAAAGACTGGGGAAAGCTAAGATTTCAACTGATGGCAGGGGACACTCAGGACTCACTCTAGGCACACTGGGTCTGTGCCAGCACAATTCATTCTAGATCCACCTTCTGCAGCTGAATTACTAGTGGGTTTCTTGCCCTCCTCAGGATTAACTCAGATACCACAGGGGTATGAGTCTGCAAAGGAGTCATTAGTGACCCCAGCTAGTCGGAGCTGAGGGACCTTCTGCCCATGCTGCAGATCTGCTTTCTGTTACAAATGAGACAGCAGTAGTTCTGAGCACTCTCTATGGAGACAGGCCTCAGTGAAAA
This sequence comes from Nasua narica, assembly GCA_028533885.1. Taxonomy (NCBI): domain Eukaryota; kingdom Metazoa; phylum Chordata; class Mammalia; order Carnivora; family Procyonidae; genus Nasua; species Nasua narica. The sequence continues at coordinate 65,300,914 of CM052802.1, forward strand.
GTCTAGTTTTGCCATTTGCCATCTATGTGACATGGATGTGCTTCTTCACTTCTGCATTAATCAACTCCTATAAAATATAGATCATTATTGTACCTACCTTAAAGGATGTTGAGAGGGTTAATGAGTTGAGTTAATGGACACAGAAGGTATAGAAATACTAGTACCTGGCAAAGGATAAGCACTAGATAGTTACAATTATAAGTGTTTCTTTCCTCTGCTAAAATAGGCCATCTACCATTGCATTTATGAAAGAGTAAAATCATATTTCCTACATTCAGAACTCTTAACTACTATGTCTTTTAAAATTGTATGACTTTCCAGGGGTGCCTGGGTGGCTCAGTGGGTTAAAGCCTCTGCCTTTGGCTCAGGTCATAATCTCAGGGGCCTGAGATCAAGCCCCAAATCGGGCTCTCTGCTCAGCAGGGAGCCTGCTTCCCCCTCTCCCTCTGCCTGCCTCTCTGCCTAATTGTGATCTCTCTCTCTCTGTCAAATAAATAAATAAAATCTTTTAAAAAATAAAATAAAATTGTATGACCTTCCAATCTTAATTAATATTAAGCAGATTTGGTCAGAGATACTAAAAAGGGGATTATTCCATTCTTGCTAAAGATTTTTCTCTGTATTTGGCACTTCTAGCTCAGTCTATCACTGCAAAAGGAAAAGAAAAAAACTTATAAGCATGAACTAATAATCATATTTAGAGGCACCTTCTGGTGCCTCCTTCTGGAAGGTGATTAGTCAAGGGCAAAGCATCTCTGAACCAGGGGAATATAACAGCCATTAAAATATAGTGTACAACTGTTGGTAAGAATTCAAAATGATGCAGCCTCTATGAAAAACAGCATGGAAGTTTCTTAAAATATTAAAAATGGAACTACCATATGATTGAGCAATGCCACTTCTATGTATTTATCCAAAAGATTTGAAATCAAGATTTTGAAGAGTTATTTACAGTTCTATTTTCATTGTATCATTACTCACAATAGCCAAGATGTGAAAACAACCTAAGTATCCCCTGATGGACAAATGGATAAAGAAAATGTGGTACACACATACAATAGAATATTATTCTGCTTTTAAAAAGAAGGAAATTCTGCAAATGTGACAACATGGATGAAGCCAGAGGACATTATGCTAAGTGAAATTAGCCAGACACAGAAAGACAAATATTGCATGATGTCACTTACATTAGGTTTCTAAAATAGTTAAACTCATAAGATCAAAGAATAGAGTGGTGGTTGCCAGGGACTGAGGTGAGGGGTGGGAAATGAGGAGTTACCAATCAACAGGCATAAAATTTCAGTTAAGCAAAAAGAATAAGCTCTAGAGATATGCTGTACAACACTGAACTTATAGTCAATAATGTGTTGTACACTTAAAGATGTGAGAGGGTTGAAAAATAAATTATACAAACATGGCAAAATATAAAATGTAATTCAATTGTTAAGGGGCAAAGAGTGACATAATCTCATAAGGTTTTGCCACCCAGCTGTTTTCTGAAGATTGTACATCCTTCGGCTGTGTTTGCCCCTAGAGAAAAATATAACCTGAAGAGCTTGTATACAAGTGACCAAATAAAATATCTAAGCTTCCCATCAAAAGAGCATATCTACTGGGAATCTGCCCTAAACCCCACATCAGAAAGTCTGTCTTTTCTAAGTTTCCTTAGAGCCTAAGAGTCCTACCTTCAAAGAATTTCTAATTAGTGAAGTGCTCTTGAAATCGGATTTTCCAGTGGTCAGTTTAGGCAAATGGGCGAAGTAAACATGTGTGAAATGAAAAGAGGAAAGGACATACAACTTAGATTTTAGATACCAATCTGGATGTGCTTGACAGTTTAGTTGTTCGTTACTGCTCTCTGCCCCACGGCATCTGGAGAATGACAGAGGTGTCAGGGAGGACAAGAATGAGATGATACAGTCTCTTCCCTGGAGAAATACATGAACTCGGAGAATAATACAAGAAAGGATAACACCTCAGAGCAATGTACTACTTTAACGTATATAAAGAATTTGCCTGTCCATCATTTAACCCTCAAGATCTGTGGCTTTTTGACTTAATATCCACATTTGACAAATGAGGAACTTGAGACTTATGAGAAATAATTGACTTGCTCAAGATCATAATGCTAGTTAATAGTTGATGTTTGGACTCCTGACAGGTCTGTGAGATTTTTTTCTGATTCTTTGTCCCATGGCTCTCTCACTAAACCATCTTTACATTCAGTGTGTCATCTAAATTTAGAGAAACCAAGAGTCTACTCATAAGTCCAGTTAGGCTAGAATGGATGCTTCAATGTGTGGATCCCAGGGAAAGAAATTTGTGGAAATAAAGTGCTGCCACATGAAGGCCAGTCATGTATGGTCCCTGAGCCCCGATTCCCCAGACAGGTTAGTTTTAGGAGCCTGAAGATGAGCCAAAAAGATTTGAGGACCACTGTAACATATAAACTTAAAGAGCAGCCATTCATATTCCCCAAACTGGAGTGGGTAATATTTCAGGATGAAACACAAAATATCCTTTTGATTCTGAATTTCTCTGTGCTCTCCCTTCATTGAAATCTATGTAGTACCTCAGAACAGCTCTACGAGACTCACTTCAAATATGCATTACAGAAAACTTCACCCACTTCACATTCTCTTGTGTGCTTTTCTTTAATGTAAAAAAGCACCACAGAGATGAGTGAAGTCTACTTACTCCCTGTTTATAAGTTATAAACTTCTTGTTTATAAGATATATAAATGATAACTATTCGAAATTTTAATACAATACTCAAATTACATGTTTTTTTAATTATATGGTATCCTTGTTGACTTTCTCAACTATAGACCAAAGTAGGCTGGTTTTCCTCAGATGCTTGTTAGGACATCCATGCCTATTAGTGCCATCTGCTACTACCTCCATAGGACCACTACGCCCTGGGTAGTTTCCTGTGTTCTTCAGCAGGGACCAACAAGTCAAAGACACAGGTGCTTATGTCTCTGTTCTCTTATTCTTCAATGACCCCATGCCTTTTCAAAAAAAAAGTACATCAGACTATGTGTCCCAATTCTCCCAATCAAGATGATCAACCATATACTTTTCAAGAGTCTCAAACCTCCTCCTTCTGAAAAATTAAAAAGTGAACTAGAACCATGTGGGTATGAATGCAGAATGGGATTTCTGTAGATTATTTTGTTCACTTCCCCAGTTTTATAAATGAAGGAAGTAAGGCCAATTAAGTATTTAGAGCAGTGTAAATGATAAGAGACAAGTGATGAAGAGTCATTCTTTGTGCAGAAAAGTATTATGATTAAAATTATGCTTTAGAAAAACCAATCTTGCCATTTGTAATGATGTGGATGGAGCTAGAAAGTGTTATGCTAAGTGAAATAAGTCAGTCAGAGAAAGACAAATACCATATGATTTCACTCATATGAGGGATTTAAGGAACAAAACAAATGAACATGGCTGGCCAAGGGGGGGCCATTAGAAAAAGGCAAACCGTAAAACAGACTCTGAGTTATAGAAAACAAATTCAGGGTTGCCAGAGGAGAGGTGGGTGAGGGATGGGTTACACAGTGATGAGGATTAAGGAGGGCACTTGTTGTAATGAATCACTAAACTCTATACCTGAAACTAATATTATACTATATGTTAACTAACTGGAATTTAAGTAAAAACTTGAAACAAAAAAAAAAAGAAATAAATTAATAAGGAAATAAAACATCAATTGGCTAGAAAAGACCAGAAGGGAGAAAAATAGCTAAAAGGCAATTACAGTAATCCAAGAGTGAGAGAGTAAAGGTATGTGAATCCAAGGTAGGGTAATGGGAAGGAAGTAGGAATGTAGAGGAAGATGTGAATCCATGACATATATCAAAGACTATCTCTTAGCTTTGTGGAAGGGAGGTTGCCAATGGCATGAAGTAGATTCAGTACATATTTGTGAAGTGTTTCACATGTGTCATTCCACTAGATGCTAGGGATATTACTAAAAACAAGAGAAAAAAAAAAAACCCTGGCCTCGTGGGGTTCATTTAAAAAACTGAGAAGAGCTGACTGAGTGATAGAATAGGGAAAACAATGAATACTTTTTTGAATGTTGGAGTCAGACCCAGCGCTCAGCTGGAAAATAAGAGAATCGAAGAAACCTAGAGGTAAAAGAAACTAAAACTCACCAATCCAAGCCCTATTTTCTTGGCCCAAATGTCTTTTCCAACTCTTTTTGGCCAACTATGATACAAAAGTAGGAAGCCATTTTCTTTCTGCCTCTGAAATCTTTGCTCGTTCCTCTATAGTTGTTCTTTTAATTGGCCCTCAGCATGTATCTCTCAAAGATCCACTTATGCCTTGGATCTCAAATACAGTGGTATCTGGAAAACACCTTTCCTTTACCTGGCCACAACCCCTCCCTAGGTATCACCACACCCTTGACCACTTTTGCTGACTTCTTTATAGACTGTCTTGAGTTCTGCTATTTCTACCAGATGTGAAAGAGGTTTTTAAAAAGAGTTGGATGATAGAATTGTTTGATTTCTAATGTTCTTCCACTACTAATTGATCACCAAACCAGATACTAACATGTCTAAGAATTAACCTATCATTATCTTTTCCCCAACTCTGACCTATATTTTCTATTTATTTTAATGCTACAAGCCCCTAACACATTCAGACTGCTGATGCCCTAGCTTTCTTTTTTCCTTTCCTTTAAAAAAAAAAAAAATCTTTATTTCTTTATTTATTTGACAGAGAGAGAGAGAGATCACAAGTAGGCAGAGAGGCAGGCAGAGAGAGAGGGGAAGCAGGCTCCTTGCTGAGCAGAAAGCCCAACTCGGGGCTCCATTCCAGGAATCTGAGATCATGACCTGAGCTGAAGGCAGAGGCTTTAACCCACTGAGCCACCCAGGAGCCCCTCTTTTTTTCCTTTCCTTAAGAAGAAAAGTTTTTTTGTCCAAATGAGAAGCAAAACGTGTGGAAAGTTGGGTTGTTTCTCCAGGTAGTATAATTGGTTTTTAAGTCTTAAAGTAAAAAGTAAAGTGCTCTTAAGTAGCTAGTGAAATGCCAATGGATGGCATCTGCACACTGAGAAGGAATATGCAAGCACATTTTTAGTACCTTTAATGCAACTAGTGTACTCTTGACACCAAGGGCTAGATGTATCTACCAAACTAGGGAAACAGCAAGCATGGATACCTTGTCCCTAAAAAATTGGATCCAGAACAGAATTCCTAATCATATTTTCAGAGGCATTAGAATAAGAGACCCCAGCTCTTTGAAAATACTGCCCCAAGGACTACAACATAAATAGAGTATTTCTCTTCCTTGATTCCTTTGCCCAGCATTAAAGCTATTGGTTCCCCAAATCTAATAAAAATAAATGTTGATTGCTTTTTAATTATGAAATAAAGATAAAGTTTACTTTTGACAATATGATACTTCCAACCCAAAAAGAAAGTCTATGATTCTACCTGGAATAAATGAAGATTCAATTGAAAAATTTTGCTATGTAATATGTCCCAGACTGATGAAGAGAAAAGAAAACTAATATTTATAAAAATATATAGATTTATATATTTATATTATATATATTTTTTATATAATATAATATTATAAATTATATCTATATTTTTTTTCCGGCGCCATTTGTCTATTGATCTCCCTTTGGCTCCAGGGAGGAGCTGAGATGGGAGGGGCTCTGGCATCACGGACCCTCCCACGGCTTCAGGGGAGGGCCTGAGCTCCCGGCTGTGAGCTCCCTGGCCCTGGCCTGGCACAATCAAGGTAATGGGGAAATAGCCACTTTCCTAAGCCTGCGTGAGGCAAGGTGCACCCACCCGGATTGTGGAACAAGGTCGAGGATTTCGCTTCCCAAACTGAGAGACCAGATAGATATATATATATATCTATCTATATTTATATATAAATCTATACAGATTTATATATATAAACTTATATATATTCTATATATTAAATAAATATATTTAAATATATTTATTTAATATATAATATATATTAAATATATATAAATTTATATATTTATAATATATTATATATATTTATATATAAATCTATATATATTTATAAAACACTCTATGTTTAGGCGGTGCACTAGAAATTTTCTACGAAGCAGAGTGCAAGTAGGATGAATTAGACGTTTCACAAGCTAATGCATTTTCAGAAACTTGAGAAAGAGTATCATTTAACATACTGCTTTTTTTCATGAGTTATTGATTATAAAGCTAAAAAGAAAGTGATTTGAAGTGGGTTGCAATATGTGAGATTGCTGGAGATGAGAGAGCAGTTGATTTTCAGTGCACTGAGGACTTATCTTCATCAGAATCAGAAATCCCGATTGGAAACCAAGCCTGAATATAAGATTGCATTTACAGAGCTGTAGCCTGTTGTCTCACCCAAACATTTATATTGCTAACTATTAATTTTCAGCTTACGTCTGTGTAAGAAGTGGTAGGGGAAAGATTAGTCCCTTTTTATATAAAAAGAAGCAGAGATAAAAAGAAGCTAAATGATTTTTATTTAACCCTCATCAGGTAGCTGATACCATGTTGACCCAAACTCACAGGCACAAGAACTTATGCTCCGGATGTAACCATTTTTCAACCATGAAAATGAATTCTTATTAGACTACCTGTATGTCTTTAGGTCTGAATTACTAAGGATTAACTTGTTAAATACACCCACTACTCGCAATCCCTCCTTTTTTGCTTCTGCTCACAATGTAATCTTCAGAGAAATTTGAGACTTTGACCTTTTGAAGTAATGGCACATTATCCAGCCGCAATAGAATGAGTCAGTACCAATGGAACGAAGTCACACAATACCATCTAGAAAGCAGTCCACTCAAGTAACACAAATCATTCCTGAAATAGTTGTCCTTGCAACTATTAAAGAAGAAAACCTAAGAGAAGAGGAAAAGACAATCAAGGAAAGCAAAATCCATTCTTTTAAAATTTAAATCAGTTCTTTTGAACTTTTGTTAGCGTTCTCCCCATTGAGAACAACTGCTTATCTAGTCCTCCTGCATTTATTCAAAGGGCCTGGTGATTTCAATATGAATATCATATAAGTAAGACTGGAAAAATAATGCATCAAATCTACATAAATGCCGCTAGGGAGCAATATAATCTTTGGAGGTGGCACCAGTATCTACAGGTAGAGGGAGAGTTGGAAGGGCACAGGGTTGAGAATCAACCTGTGAGACCAACATGCTGGCCTTGGTTCCACCCTCCTCTCATTACCTAGGGCCTCGGCAGTCACATAACTTTTCAGAGGCCTGATGTCCTCTCTCATCAGTAACATGAATATATATTTCCTAATTTCTTCACAAGGTCACTGTTGGTGCTTAATGACCGACAAATGGAAAAGTGCATGTATCTACATCATATCAACTTAGCTAGACTGGAACTACATTTTCCAGAATTCTCTTCCCTGCATAGTTCTGGGTTAGTCTGCACTGCAAGAGGCATTAGGCAAGACTTGAAATGTGGAGCTGAAACAGCAGCCATCTTCACTTTGTACACCTGGAAGCTCAGTGCAGGAATGAGACAGGGCTGCGTCTCACACTCAGTGCTGCTTATCTGTAGGCTCCTCTGGGTGGTGCAGGCCTCAGGGAGGCCACCACCTGCCACACCACTGCTGGCTCCTTCTTCAGCTTCTCTGACTCCTGGGCCAGGAGCTTGTTAAGCCCCATGACAGAGCCCCAACTTCACCTGCAAGACACCCTGCCATCTAGGTGTAAAGACAGAGATACTGGCGAGTTCCAGTTCATCTTTGTAGGTTACAGCTCATCTGTTCCTTGCTTCCCCCACTTCACATTCATCTGCCCTTCCCAAATGCCTGCTTGACTGCTGCTGTCTCCGGGATGTAGCTTTAGATATAAAAGAAATAGCCTCCACGGACGATTTAGCTCCTGTAATTGCATAAGATCGAAAATCTATAATGTATCCCTTACTATATAAATACAAATAGATATATACACACAGGTAGATATAGATAGATGTGTGTGGCCTGTTGATGCTGCCTCTCTAATGAAGCCTGACTGATACAGCATACTATTCTTAAAAACATGGGCTGTTTATCTCAATATTCCCAGCATAGCAAGCATTCGACAAAGTATTAAACTCAAAGTATTTATTTGGAAACTTTCAAGATTAAACAAAAATAGGTATTTTTTTTAATGCATCGATCACCAAAACAAAATATCAAGGAGCTAACAAATGCTGTTTCCTGATTACATATTAGTAAGATGAATGGCTGCCTAGAAATATTTTCTGACATAATCAGACCAATTTATATATAAGAATTCACTATGTCTGGTCCCTTGACATAAACTTACAACTAAACCTTATAATATTTAAATTTGAAACATTTTCATGCACCATTATTTTTAATGGCATAAACAGGAAGCTGTTTGCTCCCAGCTAGTGGTGATTATTTCAGACTATAAATAAGGAAATATTTGTGATGGAGCAAAAAAAATAGTGAACACACTTGAAAGTGATAATATTCTTATATATAAGTGGGATGTTTTCACCCTTTAATTCTCCAAGATAATAAAATATACACATTTTAAAATATACGGTTTTAATGATGATTGCAAGATTAAAATGATCTAAATAAGGTTTTCATCAACCAAATTTTTACCAAAAAGATTTATGCATATTCATTAAAAAAAACTGTAGAGCTTTAAAAGCCTCAAAAATCTTTCTGTTATAACCATCATGTTATATACTATGAGTCAACAACAACAAAATAACTACAGCTAAACACCAAAGACTTAGAAAGCCAGGGAACTGGAATTAGACACAATCATGGGAGTCAGGCAACCACTGGGGCTCTGAAATACAGAAAGTCAAAGGGCTCACAGTCAGGCAGTAGGAAGCTGCATCTAGAATGTCTGTTAGTGGAAACTGGGGTCCTAACCCTTAGCAGGAGGGGAGTAGAGGAAGAAGTATATACAATGCAATTCTTGGACCAAGATTATGGGCCACTAACGGAGGAGCTGGATTATTCATTCATCTGTTCTTCTGGATTGTCTCTTCCTCTTGTTTCCCAAACTCTGTAGTCCTCTGGAGCCATGTTTATACCTACATCCATGACTCAAACCACCAACTATTTTGCCATGTTTCCTAAGTTTACATTTCAACTCTAAGTTTTCTCAGGAGTTAGAGCTATGAGCCCTTATATGTCCACCTCTTGTCACCTCACGGATGTATCACAGCATCTCCAATTCAAGATGTCCAGAACCTATTCTGCCCAGAAGTTGTTCCTCTTTCCTATATTCCTTCACTCATCTCTATTAATTCTGTTAAACAGATACTGAATATTAAACATTTGCCAGGTTCTGAGGACTCAATAATAAATTTGATGTTCCCAGTCCCTAAGAGATTTAAAGTCTACGGCTAAAGTTCTCAGCCAAACCACAGAACGAAATTGCCTGAAATCTTGAAAAAGTATAATTCAATGAGATAAATAAAATAGTTTTGTGTTACATGAATTTCACCTCGATAAAAGATTTTTTTAATCCTGTGAAGGTTTTGATTAGAATTGCAATTAATCAGGGAGGAGAGGCAAGATGGCGGAGAAGCAGGAGACCTTGTTCCAACCGGTCCCCCAAAGTGAGCTAGATATCTACCAGAACTCTCTGAACACCCATGAAATCAGCCTGAGATGTAAGATTATTCACTTTTGGATCTCTACAGGAGCAGAAGGCAGCATTGGAGAGTTAAAGCGGAGTGGGAACACTCGGACCTATATCGGAGGATAAACAGAAGGAGGAAGGATCCACCAGAAGTAACCCAAGGAAAGTAATATCCCAAATGAAAGTGCCCTGTCATTGGGGACCAGCATTAACTTAGAGTCTGGTTAAAAACACTCAAAAAGAGCAAAAGATCTTAAGGAGCAACTAGTGGAAGTGGGTGGTCACGGACACGGGCCTAAGGCCACGTTCCCAGGAAGGATACCACCACGGGCGACCACCCACGTCAAAGAGAGACCGGCGGGGGTCCAGTCCGTGGTCCATGAGCCTTCAGCTTCCTCTGCTTGCACCACTTTGTGGGCTGGGCGCATTCCTGCAAGCGCCTTAGAAAGCCTAGTGTGGTCCATGAGCCTGCAGCTTTCCTCAGCGTGCACCACGGCGTGGGCTGGGTGCACTCCCGTAAGCACCTAAGAGAGCCTGGTGTCAGCCCTAGCCAAGGGTCTCTAGGACTCTGGCTGTCTGCCTCCTGCCACAGGGTCTGGGCACTCCCAGCCAGCACCTAAGAGGAAGTGACCCAATCTCAGGCAGGAATCTGAGCACACCTGGGGTGGGCCAGGAGCCCGGAGAGCAGTCCTGGCAGCCACCGGAAGCAAGTTTCCCAGAACAATATTGATCGTGGCTTTAGTGGCGCAGGGGTGCAGAGGTGAGCGAGAGCCTCGTGGGTACACTGGGATGGTGGCTGGGGGGGCGCACCACCTGTGGGAGGCTGCGGTGTGCAGCGGAGTTTGCAAAGGGGGAGTCTGCGTGTTCTGGACCACCCAGAGGAGAGCAGACTGAGGCTTCTCTCAGAGGCAGAGGTCTGGGTACATGCAGATTCTTGGCTCGGACCCTCTGAAAAGCCGCAAAAAGCCGCAAAAGAACAAAAACCTCCAGACAGCAAAAGCCTGAAAAACCAGTTTCCACAGAGCCCAGCCCCATGATAGCCAGCAGGGTGACTCAACCCAAGCAGGACTGACTGGAAACCAACGCGGCAGACCCTTTCCGCAACCCCCCCGCAGAAGACAAGCCAAAAACAAAAGGACAAAAACCACAGGGTCCCCATAAAATTTTAAATCCCCAACATCAGGGGAAATCAGTATATTAAGCTCCTGATAATGCCCTAAAACCTGTATATTTCATAGATACAAGTTTTTTCTTTTCTTTTTTTGATTTGTTCTCACAATTCTTTGTCTTTTAATTTTTTCTAACTACTTAACATTACAACTAGAGGCTTAATAAAACGATACACCCAGGAAGATCAAATAACCTTCCTCACCCCCATCGATGATTTATAGCCACCCTCCCATCTTATCCCTCTGTCGGTGTTTTGCTGTATTGTTTTTGTTCTGGTATAACATAAATCTTATTCTTGGGGTTCATTCTGACTAGATTCTTTTATTTCTTGTCATTTACTTTTGTCGGTCTTTGTGTTTATTTATATACCTTATAAATCTTATTTTGGGTGCTCATTTTGGTGGGGATTTCTTTTTTTCTCTTTTTCTCTCTCTTTTTGTTTTTTTTTTTCTTTCTTTCTGGTGGTAAATTCTGATTACTCCGAAACCTTCCAGGGTGCAACTTCCCTGGACATTGGTGATATATTCAGCTATACATCCCTTCAACCACTTCCCATAAAAATGACTAGGAGGAGGAACACCCAACAGAGAAAAAACCCAGAGACTGTGCCCTCTCCCTCAGAACTACTGGATATGGATGTAGACAGTATGTTGGAAAGGGAATTCAGGGTAACAATTATCCAAGCAATGGCTAGGATGGAGAAAAACACTAGTGACAATATAGAATCTCTTTGGGCAGAATTGAAAGCCAATATGGCTGATGTTAAAAATGCTATCAATGAGATCCAATCTAATCTAACTAGTCTAACAGTAGGGTAATGGAGACAAAGGATAGAATTAGTGAGCTAGAGGATGAGAAGTTAGAGAAGAAAGGTCAGGAGGAGGGCTGGAACAAACTGCTTAGGCACCATGAGAACAGACTTAGGGAAATAAATGACGCCATGAAATGTTCCAATGTCAAAATTATTAGACCCTGAGGGGGTGGAGAAAAACAGAAGACTAGAATATATAGCTGAACAAATTCTGGATGAAAATTTCCCCAATCAAGGGGAATGGAACAAGTAATCATGTCCTAGAGGCAGAAAGGACACCCCCCCAAGATCAATGAGTCTAGAAAGACACCCAGACACACAATTGTGAGATTCACGAATTATAACTTTAGACAAGAGGTCCTGAGGGCAGCTAGGGGAAGAGATTCCTTACAGAGGAAGACCCATCAGAATAACATCAGACCTGTCTACAGAAACCTGGCAGGCCAGAAAGGGCTGGCATGATATATTCAGAGCACTAAATGGAAGAACACGCAGTCAAGAATACTTTATCTGGCAAGACTGACATACAAAATGGATGGAGAGAGAAAGACATTCCAAGACCAGCAAGGTTTAAAAGACTTTGTGACCACCAAGCTGGCACTACAAGAAATATTAAGGGAGAGTTCTATAAAAGAAGAAAGACCCCATGAGTGACACAGAACAGAAACTTACAATCTATAGAAATAAGAACTTCACAGGGAACATGATGTCAATAAAAACTTATCTTTCAATAATCACTCTCAATGTGAATGGCCTAAATGCTCCCATAAAACAGCACAGGGTTGCAGAATAGATAAAACAACAGGACCCATCCATATGCTGTCTACAAGGCACACATTTGGAACCTAAAGATACATCCAGACTGAAAATGAAAGGATGGAGAACCATCTTTCATGCCAACGGGACTCAAAAGAAAATTGGGGTAGCGATTCTCATATCAGATAATTAGATTTTAAGCTTAAGACTATAGTCAGAGATACAGAAGGACACTACATCATTCTTAAAGGGTCTATCCTCCATGAAGATCTAACAATTGTAAATATTTATGCCCCCAATATAGAAGCAACCAACTACATAAGCCAACTGTTAATCAAAATAAAGAGTCATATTGATATGAATACATTAATTATAGGAGATGTTAACATGCCACTCTCAGGAACAGACAGATCATCTAAACAAAAAATCAATAAAGAAACAAGAGCTTTGAATGACACATTGTAGCAAAAGGATCTCATAGATATATACAGAACATTCCACCCTATAACAACAGAATACTCATTCTTCTTGAGCACACATGGAACTTTCTCCAGAACAGACCACATACTGGGTCATAAATCAGGACTCAACCAAAACCAAAAGATTAGGATGATCCCCTGCATATTCTCAGACCATAATGCTTTGAAACTGGAACTCAAACACATGAAAAAGTTTGGAAGGAATTCAAACACTTGGAGGCTAAAGACCAACCTGCTCAAGAATGTTTGGATCAATCAGGAAATCAAAGAAGAACTTAAACAATTCATGGAAACCAATGAGAATGAAGATGCATTGGTCTAAAACCTATGGGATACGGCAAAGGTGGTCCTAAGGGGGGAATACATAGCCATCCAAGCCTCACTCAAAAAAATTGAAAAATCCTGAATATACCAGCTCTTTTTACACCTTAAAGAACTGGAAAATCAACAAATTAAGCCAACCTAAGTACAAGAAGGGAAATAATCAAGATTAGAGCAGAGATCAATGAGTTAGAAACTAGAGAAACAGTAGAACACATCAACAAAACCAGTTTGGTTTTTTTTAAAGAATCCACAAGGTCGATAAGACACTGGCCAAACTAATCCAAAAGAAAAGAGAGAGGACCCTAATTAACAAAATTATGAATGAAAGGGAAGTGGTCATGACTAACCGAAAGGAAATAGAGACAATCATCAGAAATTATTATTAACAGCTTTATGCCACTAAATTAAGAAACCTAGAAGAAATGAATGCATTCCTGGAAACCTATAAACTTCCAAGCCTAACACAGGGAGAAATTAATAACCTGAATAGACCAATATCTAGTAATGAGATTGAAACAGTGATCGAAAACCTCCCAAGGACCTGACAGATTCCCTTGGGAATTCTACCAAACATTCAAGGAAGAAATAATACCTATTCTTCTGAAACAGTTTTAAAAAAATAGAAGCAGAAGGAAAACTTCCAGACTCTTTCTATGAAATCAGCATTACCCTGATCCCCAAACCAGGCAAATATCCCATCAAAAAGGAGAATTTCAGACCAATATCCCTGATAATTATGGATGCCAAGATTCTCAACAAGATCCTAGCTAATAGGATCCAACAGCACATTAAAAAGATTATATACCATGACCAGGTGGGATTTACTCCTGGGATGCAAGGGTGGTTCAACAATTCACAAATCAATCAATGTGATAGAACAAATCAATAAGAGAAGAGAGAACCACATGGTCCTCTCAATTGATGTAGAAAAAGCATTTGACAAAACTCAGCATCCATTCCTGATTAAAACACTTCAAAGTATAGGGATAGAAGGAACATTCCTCAACTTCATAAAATCTATCTGTGAAAAGCCCACAGCAAATATCATTCTCAATGGGGAAAAGCTGACAGCCTTCCTTTTGAGATCAGGAACAGGACAAGGATGCCCACTCTGGCCACTCTTGTTCAACATAGTACTAGAAGTCCTAGCAACAGCGATCAGACAACAAAAAGAAATAAAAGGTATTCAATTTGGCAATGAAGAAGTCAAACTCTCTCTTAGCAGATGACATGATACTTTATACGGAAAACCCAAAAGACTCCACCCCCAAACTACTAGAACTCATACAGCAATTCAGTAATGTAGCAGGATACAAAATCAATGCACAGAAATCAGTTGCTTTCCTATACACTAACAAAGAAAATATGGAAAGGGAAATTAGAGAATCAATTCTATTTACTATAGCACCAAGAACCATAAAATACCTGGGAATAAACCTAACCAAAGAGGTAAAGGATCTGTACTCGAGGAACTACAGAACACTTATGAAAGAAATTGAAGAAGACACAAAAAGGCGGAAAAGCATTCCATGCTCATGGATCAGAAGAATAAACATTGTTAAAATGTCTATACTGCCCAGAGTAGTCTAAACTTTCAATGCCATCCTGATCAAAATTCCACTGGAATTTTTCAAAGGGCTGGAACAAACAATCCTAAAATTTGTATGGAACCAGAAAAGACTCTGAGTTGCTAAGGAAATGTTGAAAAAGAAAAACAAAGCTGGGGGCATCACATTGCCTGATTTCAAGCTTTACTACAAAGCTGTGATCACCAAGACAGCATGGTAATGGCACAAAAACAGACACATAGACCAGTGGAACAGAAGAGAGAGCCCAGAGATGGACCCGCAGCTCTATGGTTAAATAATCTTTGACAAAGCCGGAAAAAATATCCAGTGGAAAAAAGACAGTCTCTTCAATAAATGGTGCTGGGAAAATTGGACAGCTATATATAGAAGAATGAAACTTGACCATTCTCTTACACCATACACAAAGATAAACTTGAAATTGATAAAAAAAAAAAAAAACAACCCTTAACTTGAGGCAGGAATCTATCAAAATCCTAGAGGAGAACATAGGCAGTAACCTCTTTGACATCAGTTACAGCAACTTCTTGAAGGACATGTTCCCAAGGGCAAAGGAAACAAAAGTGAAAATGTACTTTTGGAACTTCATCAAGATAAAAAGCTTCTGCACAGCAAAGGAAACAGTCAACAAAACAAACAGGCAACCCACGGGATGAGAGAAGATATTTGCAAATGCTATTATAGACAAAGGGCTGAAATCTAAGATCTATAAAGAACTCCTCAAACTCAACACTCAAAAAACAGATATTCAAGTCAAAAAATGGGCAGAAGACATGAACAGACACTTCTCCAAAGAAGACATACAAATGGCTAACAGACACATGAAAAAATGTTCATCATCATTAGCCATCAGGAAGATTCAAATTAAAACCACACTGAGATATCACCTTATGCCAGTTAGAATGATCAAAATCAACAAGACAGTAAACAACAAATGTTGGAGAGGATGTGGAGAAAGGGGAACCCTCTTCCCCTGTTGGTGGGAATGCAAGTTGGTGCAGCCACTTTGGAAAACAGTGTGGAGATTCCTCAAGAAATTAAAAATAGAGCTACCCTATGACCCTGTAATCCCACTACTGGGTATTTACCCCAAAGATGCAGATGTATTACAAAGAAGGGCCACATGTACCCCAATGTTCATAGCAGCAATGGCCACAATCACCAAACTGTGGAAAGAACCAAGATGCCCTTCAACAGATGAATGGATAAAGATGATATGGTCCATATACACAATGGAATATTATGCCTCCATCAGAAAGGATGAATATCCAACTTTTGTATCAACATGGACGGGACTGGAAGAGATTATGCGGAGTGAAATAAGTCAAGTGGAGAGAATCAATTATCTCATGGTCTCACTTACATGTGGAGCATAAGGAAAAACATGGAGGACATTGTGAGAAGGAAAGGAAGGGTGAATTGGAGGAAATAGGATGGAGGTGGAGGGTTGGGTGAGCCTGGTGGTGGGTACTGAGGAGGGCATATACTGCATGGAGCACTTGGGTGTGGTACATGAACAATGAATATTGGAACACTAAAAAAAAAATAAAATAAAATTGGGGCACCTGGGTGGCTCAGTGGGTTAAAGCCTCTGCCTTTGGCTCAGGTCATGATCCCAGGGTCCTGGGATCAAGCCATGCATTGGGCTCTCTGCTCAGTAGGGAGTCTGCTTCCCCCTCTACCTCTGCTTGCCTCTCTGTCTACTTGTGATCTCTCTCTGTCAAATAAAGAAATAAAACCTTTAAAAAAAATAAAAGAAATAAAACCTTTAAAAATAAATTAATTAAATTACATTAATTGGCAAAAGAAAAATAATTGCAAGTAATCTATATATCAATTTGGAGAGAATTGATATCTTAACAATATTGAGTCTTCTAAACTATGAACATGATATATCTCTTAAATCTTTTATTTTTTTTATTTTTATAAATATAAATAAAATAAAAAACATTAAAAAAATAAAAAACACTTTATTTTCATCAGTGTTTTTAATTTTGCACACAGTTATTGCATATATTTTGCTAGATTTATACCTACATATGTCAACTTTTTAGTGCTATTGTAACTGATACTTTTTAATTTCAATTTCTAATTTTTTATTGGTAGTGTATGACAATATGATTGATTTTTACATAATATTATATCCCACACCCTTGTTAAATTCACTTATTCTATTGGCTTATTTTTCAGATTATTTGGGAATTTTTTATATAGTAAATCATATCAGGACAATTTTATTTCTTCCTTTTTATCTGTGTGACTTCTATTTCTTTTTCTTGGCTACTGCCAAGACCTATAAGACAATATTGCACAGGAGTAGGGAGAGTGGACATTCTTGGCATGTCACATATTTAACATTCATAAAGATTTTAAAGAAAACATTCTGGTCATGATTTTAAATAATCAAATGGATGTCTGTGGAGGGGCTCCACCTCGTAGAGTAAAAAAAGACTGGACTTTGGAGTCAGCTACATTGGATTTAAAAGCTGGCACTCTCACTTACCAGATTCTGATCCCTAGTTTATTCATCTGTAAAAGAATGGAATACCTATGTCATAAGTCAGGTTGTCATGAGACTCGAAAGGGATAATGCATGAAAAGAAACTGAGATAGTGTCTAGCACCTAAGAACACCTGAGATGTGTTCATAGTCAGTCCCATCTCTACCACTTACTTTGTGACTTTGGATTTTGAAACCAATTTATGCATCAGGTTTTTCATCTTTTGAAATGCATATAAGTTATATTACCCAGTTCATAGGGTTGTCTGGGGCTTGACTTAAATTAGTTATTGAAGCAGAGTATTTAGAAGAGTGATAGCATTGCAGAAAATAAGCAGACCAGCAGGAGACCAAGTGACACTTGGAGAAGTAGGAGAACTCAGATTTATTTTATGCCAGCGGACCCAGATGAGCTTGTGCTCAAAGTTCTGGGCCCTGAGCCACGAAGTTATAAGGGCTTTTAGAGGGGACTCTAGGAAGGGCTATGCTGACTGCTGGTAGGAGTGTTTAACTCAGGGGAGCGGTGGCTGCTCTAGGCGGGAACAATAGTACAGGGAGCTTGTGGTGGTGGGAAGCCAGTTTACAGAAGCAGAAGCGGCTGGTTATCTCTTGCTCCCAGTAGGGCTTCTGGTTATCTCTAGCTTATTGGTAGTAACTTTCCATTTTCTGGGGTCTCCTGCCCTGGTCCTGCTCTGGGTGATTTTCTTCTTCAATAGCACATACTGTAACCAAACCAACATGAGTTCATTCCTCGGTGAGTCAGAAACAGCACCGGGTTAAGTTGTCATACAGAGAAAACTTTGTTAGCAACAAATAAGAAGATTACAGGGAATGGCTTTCAAAGCTGTGAGTCCTTGAGCAAGGGTGGATGGATTCCTTTTATTTAGGGTTAGGATGAATATTTAGTTAGGGAAGCTTTGGCACTGTATGTAGAGGGGGGCATAAGGTTACACGTGTGCCTTAAGGACATATGTCTTTGCACACATTGTATGTTATGTATATGAGGTCCAAACTCCTCCTTGGGTGGAGATTTTAGTATTACAATCAGATAAAAGTCATCATCAGCCATTCTAAAGATCCCTCCACGGTCCATCTGCACAGGTGACAGTCAGGGGTTTAGTTCAAACAGATCTAGCTGGCCTGGGCTGGTGGGAGGTCTTGTCAGGACAGTCTATTAGACCCAACAGGACTAGTGCTCATGGGTGGTTTTGCTTTCCATTTGCCTGAGTTAAGAGATAAGCTGGAACTGAGAGCTTAAGGAAAAATGGGGGACAAAGGTCAGTGAGTATAAGCAGGTGGGCAATAAAGATCAGGTCTTGGGGTCTAGCTGGTGCCAATATGAGGTACTATATAAATGTTAACTACAATCACCATCACCATCATCATCACTGTCATCATTGTTTTTAGCATTATTATTATAATGCTAGTTTACTTCAATATTGGTTATTTATTGTTATATAAGAAGCCACTTCAAAAATGTGTGGCTGGCAATAACAGAAAGCATTTATATGCTCATGATTCTACAACGGGGAACTGGCTGTGCTTCCCATAATGTCTGCTGGAGCAGCTCAGATGAGCCAGCGAGCCCACCGTGGCTTCAGAGCAATGCCTCCTAGTAGGCTCTCTGCTGGGGTGGCTGCAATGGCCAGGGCAAGGCTGAGCTTCTCTTTGTAATCTCATATCATCCAGGGACTTTTTTTGACATGGCCTCCCTCTTCAAGCGGACTTCTTTAAATGGTTGCTCTGGGCTCCAAGAGGGTAAAAACAAAAACTATAAGATCTCTTAAGGCCTAGGCCTAGAATTCCCAGAATGTCATTTCTGCCACATTCTGTTATTCAAAGTGAGTCACTAAATCCAGGCAGATTTAAGGGAAAGAAAATAAATTCCATCTCTCGATGGAAGAAGGCAAAGCCATGCTGTAAAATTGCAAGTAGAACAGAAGGAATTATGTGGCCATCTTTGGGAAGACTCTACCACAATTTCTAGCCACTCCCTTGGAAATATCCTCAGGTAACTATGCACAGAATCATCTTAACATTGTACAAGAAAGTCTAGAAAATACATTCTAAGTCAGCTATTGACTCAAGTAGTTATTTATGTAGTAGTATCTGGGCAAGGGCTTCTCTGTGTGCTAAAGCAGAGCAGAGGCCTGGCAGGTGGGCCGACTGGCTGCATCTTGGCAGGAGTAGCTCTGGATGTGAACTTAGAATCTTTTCATAATGAGCACAACTGCAGCCTTATTTAGTCAGTGGCAATTAAAACTAATGTAGAGCACCTGCTTATTGGCTAGCTTTCCTGGACTGGAGTAAAAGACCCACACCTGGAGAGAAGCAGCCCTAATGTGCGCAGGCAGGTCACCTCTTGTGGAAGGAAAGTGCCCATTAAAGAAAGATGGTGGAAAAGGAAGCACAGGCTTGTTAACACATATTCAAATGCAGCTGTGGTTCCCTCAGTACAGTTGTTTGTTGTCTATATTTAAAGTACATTGTATTTAGAGACTACCTGTATTTACAGAGATCTCTTGATTTATTATACCCAGCAATAAGACTACTAAAGTAATCATGTCAGGTCTGTCCATAGTTTCTATTTTGAGAAGCAAAATTTAGCATGCATATCTGCCCCCAGGCTCAAAATGTAATTCCTACTGGACAGCTAAAATAAGGTTTATACCTGCCCATTTAAAAAATTAAATGACTTTTTAAAGTGCTATTTTTCTGCAATGTCCAGGAAGGTCTTGTTGGAAAAACTCAGAATCACAGATGTTTTTTCACTATGGCAATGTTAATTAATCTGTGAGGGTTAGGGTTTCTGTGATTGCCACTCATTCTATCCAAACCCTCTTTAAGGCCAGAGTCAATATTTTGCAATATTATCCTCTTCCGTCCCATCCTAATAAATCCAATTCCCAAAATGTTAGCAATGTCAGGGGATACAGAGTTACTTAACACATCTCAGCAAAACTTTCAAATTCTCCTCCTTAGATCTCTAATCTCTCTAATTTCTGAGGAAGTTCTTCCCCCATTGCCAGAACCCTCATGTCTCCCCTCTGCCTTTCCCCACAGCTCCCCTTGAGTCTACCCCTATTTTCATATGCAATCCTCCACTTGGATTCTCCACTCAACAAAACAAAACTTTCTGTGGCTGACTGGCCTCATCCTCTTGTGCTAAGAAAAGCAGTTCTGGAATTATCAGTGTTGATGGGTTGGAAGCAGTAAGAAAAGTTTCTTGCTCTTCTATCACCAATTTATCAGAGATGCCATGGAAAAAAGCAGACCTTTTAGAGTTAGAGGGAGAAAAGTGGAGTAGAAAGCAGGGAGAAATCCTGCTTGTAAGAAAATGAAGAGCAACACTTGCCATAGAAAAAAGGTAACTGCCTTCTCTGGCCTTTCTTTTTTTATTTTGTCTATCAACAGATCCTTGCCCCTTGGATTATTACATGAAAAAGTGTGCCATCTTCTGACCAAAAGCAACCAACCAAGAAGCTTGAGTTAAATATATCACTCTTCTACCATAAATCCACCACTGAGCTAGGGATAGGACCATCTTAATATTGTAAGAATTTTCTTTCCTTCTGAAAACTGTCAACTTTCTGGACACTCCCACACATGTGATTCCTAGAGAACAGATACCGACAGGAAGAATCAGACACCTAACATGTGATTTAAAGATCAGAGCTATAGAAATCCAGAGAAGGGAGTGGTCAGAATTTACTGGGACAGTCAGGAAAGGTTTCAAAATCTGTCCATGCAGGAGTGGTGACATCATAAACAAGACCGAAGATATTTTTGCTGAGTATAGAATTTGGGGCTTACAGGGTTTTGTTTTTATTTTGTTTTTGTTCAGTATTTTAAAGATGTGAATTCATTGTCTTCTGATTTGGAGTTTCTGAAGGAAGTCTGCTGTAATTGTTTTCATTGTTCCTCTGCATATAAAGTATCTTTTTTTTTTAAATTTCTCACTATTTTCAAGAGTTCTCTTTATCTTTGGTTGTTCCATATTTGAAGATGATGTTTCCAAGTGAATCTTTTTCATAGAGTGTATTTCTCTTATATTCTTGGATCTGTGATTTGATGTCTTTCATTATTCTAGAAAATTATCAACCATTGTATCTTTGTATATTATTGTGCCCATTCTCTCTCTTTTCTTCTTTGGAGTCCAATTACACCTCTTTTAGATTGTTTGATATTACCCCACACTCTTAGATACTCTGCTTTTATTTATTTCACTTTTTTCTTTGAATTTCAGTTTGAGTAATTTCTTTAAATTTACTCATTCTCATTTCAGTTGTATGAAGCTACTCATAGACCTGCTGAAGGCATTTTTCATCATATTTTTTTATTTGTAGCCTTCCCATTTGACTCTTTCTTGTACTTTCCACCTCTTTGTTAAAATTCCCAATCTGCTATAGCATGTTTCTACCTTGTCCATATTTGAGCATTTAATATATTAATCTTATTTTAAAATCTCTGATAATTACAATATCTTGGTCATCTCTGAATCTAGATTTGTTCACTTTTTGTCTCTTCATAATGCTCTTCTTTCTCTCTCTCTCTTTCCTCTTTCTATGTATTTTATAATTTTGTGATTTTAAAATAGGGTATGTCTAATAGTATAGATTGAGGTAAATATTTATGCCTGAAAACTTGAGTCAGTTTAGTCAAAGGCTGGATTTGTTTTATACGATTACTATGGTTACCTTCCGTATACCACCAGCTTCAAATTCCTCTGGCATTAGCTTTCATTTTTATTAATAGAATTAGGTCACTTGCCATTTCTAAGCCAATTACTGGCAAGGGAAATGGAATTACTGGTTTGGACTAGCAAATGGAAATCATTTTTTGAGTCTCTGGATGTGCTCATCTCCCTAGAAGCATTTAGTTATACAGCTTCTGAAGAAAATCAGTGTCTGTTTATAAAAAGGGGGGGGGAGGGGAATAACTATTGGGCAGACGATCAACTTTTAGGTTAATGCTCAGACTAAAGCTTGGTGAGTTTTGTAATTCACCTTAACCCTGTATTTAGAGTTTCACCATGGGCCTTGGGAACTTGCCAGTCCAATGATAAAGAGAAATGGAGAGAGCTACACCAACATTAACAATATGTTTTCTAGAATCCAGGTCCAATTATATTTCTTACTTTCTTACCATATGCCACCCTCTCATACTGTGGGCCAGCTGTGTCCCTGAGTCTGTTTTGGTGTCAGAGATTCTCCTACTCTGTATTTAACTAGGTGATGGTACTTATGCTTTCTCTGGAGTAGTAGCCCTCAAACTCTAGTGAGGCACCTATTCTCTTCTCTTCCCAGCAGCTTCTCAAAACTAAAAGTAACTAAAGCTCATATTAATTCGTTACCAGAAACTCTGCTGCAGGGACACCTGGGTGGCTCAGTTGGTTGAGTGACTGCCTTCGGCTCAGGTCATGATCCTTGAGTTCTGGGATCGAGTCCCGCATCGGGCTCCCAGCTCCACGGGGAGTCTGCTTCTTCTTCCTCTAACCTTCTCTCCTCTCATGCTCTCTCTCACTTTCTCTGTCTCTCGAATAAATAAATAAAATCTTTAAAAAAAAAAAAAAAAAGAAACTCTGCTGCATACAACACTCCCCCAAACATCACATCAGTAATTGAGATAGCTCAGACTCAACCACCCATATTATTTATATGACAACTTCCTGCCTCTATTTTGCTGCACTTTTACTATCGAGGTGATGCCATCCTGTTCCTTTTTGATCCTGCCCTTTAAGATTTCTCCGACATGTACCCAGTAACTACCTGTTGTCCATGGTTATCCTTTCAAAGAATCTTCCTTAAAGTACCCTCCAAATTATTCCCTCCTTCATTTTGAAGTGCTTATTTTCTGAGTGCCCTGACTTTCAGCTAATTGTAATGGGGGAAATTCTTTTTACCAACTCACCCAAGGGTGTAAATTATTGACAGCAAACCAGTAAGAGGATCAAATATGAATCAGGCATCAAAAAATATCTTCATAAAAAAATTGTGAAAGTCTGAATTAGATATTATTCCACTACAAAGTTTATAAGATGACATCAAATCCTACTGTACACAGGTAAACTGCAGTCACCGTCTTCTTCATGTTTTAAAGTCTAAAAAATTTTCATTGATAGTGATAAAGGAA
Source organism: Nasua narica (assembly GCA_028533885.1). Lineage (NCBI taxonomy): Eukaryota > Metazoa > Chordata > Mammalia > Carnivora > Procyonidae > Nasua > Nasua narica. The sequence continues at coordinate 65,324,311 of CM052802.1, forward strand.
AGAATGTGTTGTTATGAAAGCTGTCTTGATTTATATCAAGCTTACATTAGCTTAAAATGGAAGATTTGAAAGAAAATCCAATGAGGTTTAGACTTTTGTTGATTTACTTCCATTGCTGTATGTGTCTTGCAATTGTCCGAATGCTCTGTGGCTTTGGGATAGTATCAGAGGAAAACTGAAGCTATATCTCTGCCAAGTGGCATTATACAGTCAGAGTTGCTTACATTTCTTCTAATATTTTATGGTGTATCATGGAGAAATTGGCTCTTACACAATTTTCCTTCAGCATGGATCTAGATGAAACTCTGCTATCTATCTATGAAGGTAAGCTCAGCTTTCAATCATTATTTGCACATTGTTACCATCAAAGAAAACTTTTTTTTTTTCAAAGAAAACTTTTAATTTTATGAGCCCCTTTTAAAAACTTCAAAGGCTATCAATGTCTTTGAAATGGTAGAAATAAAAAAGAAAAAAAGAAGCTCTTTGCTAGGAAACAAGAAATATCTCACTGCACAAATGTTTGTGTTTCAAATGCTTGGCAACTTGTCACTTTTTATATCACCATGTCTTGCTAGTTTTTGCCTAAGTCTTTATTGCATGAATGATTCAATTTTGAAACATCCTCTTCTCACAACCTCCTAAGCAACCATGTAGGTCCAAGACAATATTCTCTCATATGACAATGTTCTCCAGGTGGTCTCGATTCCATTCTTGAGCCTCTAGACTCACTCAGTATAGCAGTCAGAGAGGTCTTTAAAAATCTTTGTTATATGTTATATCAGATAATTTCTGACTTAAAACTCTTCAATGGCTTCCACTACCCTCAGAATAAAATACAAACTTCTCTCAAAGCTATAAATGAGGGGCGCCTGGGTGGCTCAGTGGGTTAAGCCTCTGCCTTTGGCTCAGGTCATGATCTCAGAGTCCTGGGATCGAGCCCCACATCAGGCTCTCTGCTCATTGGGGAGCCTGCTTCCTCCTCTCTCTCTGCCTGCCTCTCTGCCTGCTTCTGATCTCTCTCTCTCTCTCTCTGTCAAATAAATAAATAAAATCTTTAAAAAAAAAGAAAAGCTATAAATGATCTGGCCCCTGCCTAGTCATCTGGCATCAGGTCCATGTTCCACCATGTTCCAACTACCCTGGCCTTCTCTGTGTTCCTTGAGTACATCAGTCTGATTCTTACTTAAGAGACATTGTACCCAGAATTCTATTTATCTTACTTTCACATAATTAGATGGGGTTGTGGGGGTTATTTTTTGTTATTTAGATCTCAGCTTAAATACTACCTTCCTTGGCCATCCAATCATCCAATTTAATATGAAGTTGTCAACCATATACACTGGTTAATCTTTTATAATTCTCTGTGTAGCATTTATCACCACCATCTGATATTTTCTTTTCTTTATTTATTTGTTTTTTGTTTGTGGATCTCTACCCTTAAAAATGTAAGCTCCATGAGAAGAGGGATCTGGTCTATCTTGTCATTGTTATATCCTGAGTCCATGGGCCAGTGTGTCTTACACATTGTAAGAGCTCGATAAATATCTGTGCAATGACTGAATTGATAAATGAATGAGTGTGTCAGTTGGGCATTGAAATGTTCCTAGATATCTGACCTCATCACGTCTCTCCAATCCCTTGGCCTCTTACTACTCTTTTGACCCAAAGCATTCCTCACTCGTCCTTTTTCTCAGGGAAATTCTATTTACCCTCCAATTGAACAAATGAGCAAATGAAGTTAATTCATCCCAGTTGGTAATATTTGGTGGGTTTGGGTGGTGGAAGAGAAGAGCATAAAAATAATCTTTTGAATCATAGCCCTGAGGTCTATAAAATCAATTGTTATGAGCATGAAATGGAAGTTTGTCAGTAAGTATCTGGCACCTGATGGAAAGATACTCCATCAATATTACCTTACTTCCCTCTTTCCTGCTCCATTGGACAAGGGCTGGACCAAGAGAGCACAGCATATATCTTAATACCTCCTCCAAATTTGTGTTGTGACAGATCACACATAATTCCCATGGAAATTTTATTTGAAGGTAGTATAAAATTGGAAGAACTAATTCCACTTCCATTTCATTAGCTTTCTCATGTATGCCTTATGAGGATATTTAATCTCTGTGTGGTGATTTATAATAAGGCAGTTATGTCAATGTCATGAGGATAAATAAAATATAATAGCTAGAACCATACTTGTCCCTTTTCTGCTTTAGCTCACGCTGCTCTCTTCATTGGAAAAACCCTTTTACTCCAACTTTATCCAGTGAAACATCATCCATCTTTCAAAACTAAAGTCCTCCCCTTCCATATTATCTTCAACAGCCCTCCCCCCAGCACAGAAGTATATGTACGTACATCTGTGCAGGTATGCACACGCAAATGTGTGTGTGCTCACACACACATATAATCCATGGAATTTTTCCCACCAGCAATTTATCTTCTTTGACACTCCAGTGTCATTTACATCAGACTGTGAGTTTTTAAGGATAGTATATACTTATTCTTTTGCACTCCCATTGCATGTGTGCATTGAACACAGTAACAACAAAAAATGAACTGACTTTGGTATCCATCTCTAGAAAACTGGTGATTTACAAATACAGTTTATCTTTCATGCCCTCAAAAGTGTGTAGGGACAATTTTATACCAAAATGACATAAAGTAGTTATCCTGAACAACAATAAGAAAATTGGTAATAATTTGCTCACCATTTCATTGAGGCAACGCTTACATATAAATTTGAGAGGGAGCAGCAGGTTGACTACCTCTGAGAATTACCTCAAGGACTAGTCTGAGAAGCAATACTCCTTACCTCTTTTGTTGGGATCATCCAGACTTGCCAGAAGTATCAACACTTTAAAAGCCCACCCAAATATTTCTTCTGGCAAAACAATAATTCTAAGATACTGTGGGAGGACAGTCTTTGGGCTCCACATTTTGGGCACTATCAAAAAAATGATATTTTGAGCAATACTATTTTTTTCAGCAAAAGCCTAACTCTATAGTCTTCTGGAATCTACTAATTGAGAACAATCCCAAATAGTAGCAATATGTGTTTCTGCAAAAAGGCTGGATATTTAACATATTGAAGAGCAAGTGGTAAATTAGAGCTGGGTACTGCATTGCACCAAAAAATTGGATGGGTCCCAGATATCTGGACAAGTCATTATGTGAAAAGGGAAACAGCCAACAGAGAGCACCTATGTAAAGAATGAAGCCAAATTCTGGCTAAGCCTGTCACAATAAGTATAGATGTTTGTTTTAAAAGTGTCATTTACTTATAAGTTAAAAGCTAAGGTTGATGTTTGGATGATGATCTGAATTCTGAAACATGGATAGCCCTTCAAAACCCTTAAAAATTTCCACTCTTTGAAAGAGTTATTTGGGCCAAAAAAAAGCAACCTAGTAAAGTACACAGAACTGATTACTATTTTCTAACTTAATTTTTATCTCCAATATCTTGAAGAAAACCACTGCCTCAGTGACTTATAAGAAAGATAATATAGAGTGTAACATGAACACATATAGGGGTTTCAGGATAATGCAAAATATTCTCTTGCCATTTCTATCAGAATATATTCACAGAATCAGCCCCTCATGGGCACCTGGAATTCCCTCCCCTTTGACCTTGCTTCCTTTCTGCTTTTTCATAACTCAAACTTTCTTTCAGAGTTTCTACTCCATATTGCACTTAACTTTTTTAAAGATTTTTTTTTTTTTAATTAGGAAAGAGAGAGAGCGAGAGAGAGCATGAGAAGGGAGAAGGTCAGAGCGAGAAGCAGACTCCCCACGGAGCCGGGAGCCCGACGTGGGACTCGATCCCGGGACTCCGGGACCATGACCTGAGCCGAAGGCAGTCGCCCAACGAACTGCGCCACCCAGGTGCCCTGCACTTAACTTTTTTAGACCAGGAGACTTACTTCCTGGTATGATCCTGGCTTGGGAGATATATTCCTGGTTTTATCCCAGAAAAGAATGTGGATCTTCATGTTCTTCAAAGCAGAATAACAACAACATAAGCCAACCTCTCTGTGGCTAATGTTTATTACCTTTCTTAGAGAAATTCAGATGTGTGAACAACTATCACATTGACAACCATCAGGAATAAGATTAGATTGATGGAAGGAGAGGACATACAGCCTTGAGTAAATCATACAAAAGTACATTTAGAAAAGGTCAGTGAAGGAAGTCAGTGCATAGTTCTGGAAGCTAATATCTGAGGGAGTGAGTGCCACAACAGACCTTCCTTGTGGAAGTTCAACTGCCTTTCTTCAAGGACAAAAATATATACAGCAAAACATGAACACATAAGGCTGGAAGAGTTCTGTATGTAGTCTGGTCTGGATATGTGCAAAAGACCACTCCATCTGAGCCAGGTACACAGTCTCAGTCTTGGGGTTGTACGATGGGCCACATCAACGCAGAGCTTCAGGCATGCACATGGTCCTCACTGATCCTCTGCAGCCTCTCCAGGGCCATACAGCCTGAGTCATATACTTCCCTGAAGTTAGAGCTTCAGACTTAGAACAAAGGTTTGTTGCCCAAATGCCAATAGATGCCAAGGTCACAGTCATTTTAGGAGCCACCAGGCAAATCCTGCAATGTGTTTTGCAGAAAGAATCTCCTTCCACCAATTAGGGTGAGAATAAGGAAGAATGAAGGAGAAGAAGAGACTCCACACTGGGTGGAGAGTATTTACTATTTTCTTACCAGTCTCTGTAATTTTTGACCAACATATGCCTGAATATTAAAACTATTTTTTTTTAAAATGTAATAGGGGCACCTGGGTGGCTTACTTGGTTAAGCATCTGCCTTCAGCTCAGATCATGATCCCAGGGTCCTGGGATCAAGCCCTGCATTGGGCTTCCTGCTCTGCGAGAAGCCTTCTTCTCCCTCTTCGACTCCCCCTGCTTGAGTTCTCTCTCTCTTTCTCTCTCTGTCAAATAAACAAAATCTTTAAAAAACATAAAATAAAGAATAAAAAATGAAATAAAGTGTGGTGCCATGGGACTTCTATGAGGACCAACATCAAGGTTCTACCTACCTCTCCTAGACATGATGTAACAGAACTAAATGAGAAAAATTAGCTCACCTAACTGGTTACCTGCTCTTCTAAAAAAAAACAAAAAGAAAAACAAAAACAAAAAGACATTATTAACCTCTGAATGCTAAACACTTTTATCAGCAGCCTCAGTGAGAGACACTTTGAGAATGAATGAGGTTGATGGCTTCTTGTTTGAGGACTGCTGTCTTGGTCCAGAGCTATGACCAATCATTACGGAATGCTTGAGAGGAGCAGGACCTATTCCTAGGTACTGCCTCATCTTCTACCTTCCTACTACTTAATACACTTAAATACACCAGTCGCTACTGATTTTATCTTTTTTTGCTTTCTTTTAATTTATTTGAAAAATAAGGTTAATACAACTACAGAATCTTAGTTCACCATTCATTTCTCCCACACTATTCTCATTATGCTTCTCCAAAAGCAAAAATGTTCCCTTAAAAACAAGATTTCATTTTGATAAAGATCCTAGATATGTGTGAAGAGTCCTTATTCACTTGAATCCCAGGATTATAGGATTTACTCTGTGTGACTATTTTGTACAATACCTCAAGTCACATACTAACTTAATCTTTACAGGATCAACTAAAGGCTTAGAAGAAATCTGTATTTCAATAATCTTCCTCTAAGTTTGGATGCACAGCATATGCCCATAAACATAAATACATGTTCCCATAGTTGGAGAACAGATACCGTCTGATCTACACAAAATAATGTGACAAACCCTATTTGAGGAATCCTGGCTCCTCTGAGTCTTGGTTTAACTGATTAAGGTTTTGTTTCAATAAAGTTTTAGAGCATCGGCTTTTCAAGGGCCTTAAGAAAAGAAATCTGACAACTTTGGAATGCTGTTTGGCACAGTCTACAAGTCTTTTTCCCATTTTGGGAACCTCTCTACTCTTTTCTTCATACAGAAGAAGCCCATGTATGTTTATGCTGTCAGATAACCTGAGAAATTTCCCCCTACTATTTAAAATCTGGAAATTAGAATTTATCATAATATAAGAATTTTTCTCTTTGTTTAAAAAATAAAAAGAAATACCAATAATTCTGTTAAGTTTGACACCTTTTGAAAATTTTCATTGGGGAAGAAAAGACTGCTCCCTACACTCATCCCCACCTTCCTACACCTAAAATCCCACTCTTGCTGGACTGAACAGAAAGACAGAGACATATTGGTAAAGATTGAAGACAGAAATTGGTAATTCATGCCAGAAGGAAAAGCAAGGCCCTGCAGAATTCTAAGAAATCAGTCTTGGATTACCTATAAGATCGATATACAGCTGAACATGAGTTAAAAAGAAAAAGAGACTTAAAATTCTCCGAGTGCAGTTCTCCTAGGCTAATGTTATTAGGAAACTTTTATCCTTTAATCATGGCAAGCAACTGCAAAGAATGCAAGGAGAAGAGCTGACCCTGTGATGACAGGGACAGCTTCTGGACTGAGGCTTATCGTGGTGAACTATATTCTTCAATGTGCCAAGAACATGCAGAGAAGTGTTAGCAGGGAGTTGCTATACTACTTAGGAAAAGCATAGCAACTGTGAGACACAGCTGCAGTCCATTCTGGGTGAAAGGCCATTTCTCCCCCAGAGGAAGGGACACATTGTTCCCGGGGGTTGTACCAGGGGTGTGGATCTCTTTTTCCATAGGCATTTACTAAACAAGAGCATGTTGCAGACTGGCGTAGGGTGCAGGTACTGTACTGATCCTCTGAGCAGCGCTTAGAAAAATCAAATGCCCTGCTTTAAAGGACCACAAAAGCATCCTGCTTCAAAAACTATGGTTAGAAACAAGGGGGAAATCCACTTAGCCCAAAGTGATGGAAAGTACAATTATTGACTGAATCAAATGAGATTATTATTTTTTAAATGATGGTTTAGATCAGCTTGCAAATACTGTTTTAAAAGTGCTGCTCCATAGGGCGCCTGGGTGGCACAGTTGGTTAAGCAACTGCCTTCGGCTCAGGTCATGATCCCGGAGTCCCGAGATCGAGTCCCACATTGGGCTCCCAGCTCTATGGGGAGTCCGCTTCTCACTCTGACCTTCTCCCTTCTCATGCTCTCTCTCACTCTCTCTCTTTCCTAATAAATAAATCTTTAAAAAAAAATTCTGCTCCATAAAAATATTATTTTACTTTTACTAATTTTTTAGATCCACACATCTTTAAAAAAATAGCTGTCTTCCACTATTTCTGATACCATGTCATAAATGGGCCATCTCTGCACTATGACCAAAAAACCTACCGATTTTTACTGCAGTTCTAGCATTTACCACTTACTATCCCTTTAAAAAAAAAAAAGTTCCTTAAATTCCCTGTAATTTCAGTTCTTCATTTCTAAACTGAATGCTTATAGAACCCCTCCCTTAATATTTCTTGTAGTGCTGGCTTGGTGGTCATATATTCTTTTAAACCTTGCTGGTCTTGGAAGTTCTTTATCTCTCCTTCCATTATGAAATAATATATTTGTGGCCTTATTGTGACAATTCAAAAGTTAGTAAGAGTTAAATACTTTTAAAAGTTAAACGTATAACATATGCATAAAATATTAATTTATATATATGGTATATAAACATGAAGAAGATGAGAAAACCATGAAATTAGACTAGAAGTGATAAAGACAATGAAAAATAATAAATCTGGGTTTTTTGAGTGAATATACCAGAACTTAGACATTCAATTATGTGCTGCCTTTTTCACAGTGGACACCTTGAGAGACACTTATTTAAATGATGCTACTGCTCAAAACATATTTGGATTTTTTTCTTGGAACTGCTATCAGAAACCAATTTATAAGCAACAAGAAAATCAAATGTAATTAGTTTGTCATTAAATCTTGTCTAGCACCAAAACCAATATTCCTAGTTTGACCCACAACACATTCATTAGTTAGTTCTACTTGAATCATGTCACTTAAAAAATTAATCACACTCAAAAAAGGTAACTGGCCAGGATTTTCAAAGTAAATGTTGCAGACTCCAAAAACAATTCTAAAATAATGGTTCTAGAAATGCTTTTTAAATAAGGCATTATCACTGGAATGACCGTATAGCTTCCAAGATAATTATCTAGGGAGGAACAACACTATTTGTATGACTAAATTCTGACTGTTTTTGAAAATCAGTTCTAGTTCTTAGTAATTCTGCTTCAAACATCTCAAGTTCCCTCAGGGACTCCAGTTCCCATAAAGGGAATCTATCTCCATTGCTCATTCTTTAGCTTTATTTCTAGAAAATGTCAAAAACATTTGATTAAAGGGACTCGAATGGCAATTAGACCCAGACCTATTTCTTGATGAAATAGGCAACAACTCAATGGAAGATTGAGTTAGAGATCTTCCTTCAAGTGAGCATATTCTGAGTGTCATCATTATCTTTCACTCATTTATCATGACTTCTATAAGTTTCTGATGAAAATTGCCCAGACTACATTTATCATGTGCAACCACAGCTTCTATCCTCCACTGGAAAAATGTCCTAGAGCCTGAGGTCATGTCATGTCATAGAATGCTATTCCACAATAAAAAGGAACCATCATTGTATGTGCAATAAATTGGGTGGATCTCAAGGGAATTATCCTGAGTGAAAAAAGCTAATCTCAAAAGGTCA
>CM052802.1:65333487-65373299 GCA_028533885.1 Nasua narica
CAAGTCCAAATCAAATAGCAAATCCCATGGGGGGTCAATAAAGAAGTAAAAAAGGTAGACACTAAGGGCCTATATGTGACCCATTATAACAAATTGAGAAGATGGCCTCCTAGGGCTTGAGAGACCAGTCCCATAAAAAACAGATTTTCACTTTTTATCAACAACTGGATTACTCTGTAGCTGACCTAAGTGACCTCAAGAATACTTCTAATTGCCTTTTTCTCTATATCCAAGAGAAGGTTAACACCATTTAAGCAGTTTTTAGGCTCATGGACTGAAGCATAGAGACGATTATTTGTTGAAATGCTACCACATCACCTTTTTAAATTGTCCTAGAATACCAAAAATGACAGTATATTAGCATTCCTGATATTCACTGGATATTCAGGTCAGATTTGGCAGTGACATCTATTCTTTTTTTTTTTTTAAGATTTTATTTATTGATTTGGGAGTGAGAGAGAAAGAGAGATTGCGCACAAGCACACAGGAGCAGGGGGGGGGTGGCGGGCAAAGGAAGAGGGAAGAACAGACTCCACGCTCAGCAGGGAGCCCAACCCAGGACTCAATGCCAGAACCCTGGGATCATGACCTGAACTAGAGGCAGACACTTAACCAACTTAGAGCCACCCAGGTGCCCTCTATTCTTATTTAATGTTTACTGGAGTAAGATTTTCTTGGGACATAGGTAGCAGTCAAATGTATTCTGACTGGATTGGAGTCTGATACGAAAAGACCTCGGCTGAATAATATTGTTTAGAAGTCTTGGATATATTAGCAGTAGCTTGCATCTTAATAGAAATTTCAAGAAAATTTGGCCTCAGTTATATTGGAGAGGCATCACAGTGTTCCAAAAAGCAATAGGTTGTTTAACAAAAATATAACCCTGGGTAGAGAAATAAGACTCAGTGGTTCATATATTAATTTCAAACATCAGCTTTGCTATGAATGTGTCTCATAAAAAGTATCCTCTATCTCAGCCTTTAGTCTTCTCTAAACTCTCTTCTCATATCCAGGGGCCTATTTGTGCACTACAACTATCCATTCAGAAACCTCACAGATTCATCCATTTTTCTTTTCTGCATCTTCAGATTTAACAGAGACTAAAAAATGGAATCTTTCTGGATAATTAATTAATTAATTAATTTGCATGGCATAACTTATTTTATTGTACTTTTTCTTTTCTTTTCTTCCTTTTTTTTTTTTTTTTAAACAAATTAGAGGATTTTGGCAACCCTGCATCAAGCACATCTACCAGGGCCATTTTTCCTACAGCATTTGCTTGGTTAATGTTCAATGTCACATTTTGGTAATTTCTCACAATATTTTGAACTTTTTCATTATTATTATATTTGTTATGATAATCTGTGATCAGTTGTCTTTGACATTACTATTATAATTGTTTTGGGGTTCCATGAACCATATCCATATAAGACAGTAAACTTAACCAATAAATGTATGTGTTCTGACTGCTCCAACAATCAGCTGGTCCCCATCTCTCTTCCTCTTTTTGGACCTCCTTATTCCCTGAGACACAATAATATTGACTTTTAAATTTATTATTTAAGAAATAAATTTCACAAGGTTATACTGTCCTAGTTAGTGATTCCTCTGATGGATCTGGGCAAAGTAAATTAAAAATCTATAAGGAAAGGATTTACCATTCTGGATGCTATTGAGAACATTCACAATTCATGGGAAAAGGTCAAAACATCAACACCAATAAGAGTTTCAGATGCATTGATTGCAACCCTCAATCCTCTGAGAGGTCCAAGACTTCAGTGGAGGAAGTAACCACAGATGTGACAGAAACAGCAAGAGAACTAGAATTACAAGTGGAACTTGAAGATGGGACTAAATTACTACAATCTCATGATAAAACTTTAACAGATGAGGAGTTGTTTCCTATGGATGAGCAAAGAAAGTAGTTCCTTAAAAAGGAAACTACTTCTAGTGAAGATGCTGTTAAAATTGCTAAGATGACGGCAAAAGACTTAGAATATTACATAAACCTAATTGATAAAACAGTGGCAGGGTTTGAGAGAACTGATCACAGTTTTGAAAGAAGTTCTACTGTGAGCAAAATGCTATCAAACAGCATTGTGAGCTACAGAGAAACTGTTCACGAAAAGAAGAGTCAACTGAGATGGGAAACTTTATTGTTGTCTTATTTTAAGAATTTGCCATAGCCATTCAGCAACTGATCAGTCTGATCAACTGATCAGCAACTGAACATTCAGCAACTGATCAGCCAGCAGCCATCAACACTAAGAGGTAAGACCTGCCACGAGCAAAAAAGATTACAATTTGCTAAAGGCTCAAATGATAGCATTTTTAACAATAAAATATTGTTAATTGAGGTATATACATTGTTTTTTAGGCATAATGTTATTGCACACTTAATAGACTATACTACAGTTTTAACATTTAATGCATTGGGAAACCAAAAAAAATTATTTAACTCACTTTTTTCCTATGATATTCACTTTATTGCAGTAGTCTAGAACAAAAACCACAATATCTCTTAAGTATGCCTATATGTCCCTTTTACCTTTCAACCAATCATGTTTAGCATAACAAGCTTTTAAGTGTATTTTGTTATTATTATGGAGCTCCGAGGTGAAAATTTGGATATCAATGAAAAAAGCATAATAAACATTATTGACAAAGAGATCAGTTATAAATGCATAAAGAATGAGACCCACTATATTAACTAATTATTGCTGCATAACAAATCACCTCAAAACTTAGTGGCTTAAAACCACAAATATTGGGCGCCTGGGTGGCTCAGTTGGTTGAGCAACTGCCTTTGGCTCAGGTCATGATCCTGGAGTACCGAGATCGAGTCCCACATCGGGCTCCCAGCTCCATGGGGAGTCTGCTTCTCACTCTGACCTTCTCCCTTCTCATGCTCTCTCTCACTCTCTCTTTCCTAATAAATAAATAAATAAATAAATAAATAAATAAATAAATAAATAAAATCTTTAAAAAAAACCCACAAATATTGGGGCGCTTTGGTGGCTCAGTGGGTTAAAGCCTCTGCCTTCGGCTCAGGTCGTGATCTCAGGGTCCTGAGATCAAGCCCCACATCGGGCTCTCTGCTCAGCAGGGAGCCTGCTTCCCCCCTCTCTCTCTGCCTGCCTCTCTGCCTACTTGTGATCTCTCTCTCTCTGTCAAATAAATAAATAAAATCTTTAAAAAAAAAAACCCACCAATATTTATTATGTCACAGTTTCTGGGGTTCAAAAATCCAGATGCATCTTAACTAAATTCTCTGGCTCAGGTGTCTGACAAGGCTGCAGTTAGAGTGACAAACAGGGCTGCCTTTGTCTTACAGCTTGGCTGGGTAAAGATCCACTGCCAAACTCACTCTCGTGGGTCAACACAGATTCAGTATCTCACTGGTTGTTGGACTGAAGGCTTCAGCTTCACTGGCTGTCAGTAAGAGACCACCCTCAATTCCTTGCCATGAGCCCTGCCCAACACGGCAATTTACTTCATCAAACTGTGCAAGTAAGAAAAGTCAAAGAAAGAGAAAGTCTGCAAGCAAGATAGAAATGGCAACCTTTTGTCTAATCTCAGAAATGGTACCCATTCACATTTGCCATATTTATTCATTTAGAAGCACATCACTAGGTCCAGCCGTACCCAAGGGGAGGGGATTACACAAGGACATGAATAACCAGGAGGTAGGGATCATTGGGAATCATTATAGTAGCTTCTGCCACACTCACAGATCCAGCCATTGGAATTCCAGTAGATTCAGCCATCTGGGATATAACCCTTTTTTTTATATATATACACAGAATTATACTTAATTTTTATTAAAATATATTAAACATAAGTTTACTTGAATTTAACAAAATAAAAGTAATTGACAATATTACTAAAACTTCTGTAAGTGCTTATTATCAGCAAAAGTTTAATATAATTTTAATATTACCAACAATATATTGTGTAAAATACCTTCTAAGTTTAAAAATATGCAAGTTATGGGGCACCTGGGTGGCTCAGTTGGTTAAGCGACTGCCTTTGCTCAGGTCATGATCCTGGAGTCCCGGGATCAAGTCCCACATCGCGCTTCCCGCTCAGTGGGGAGTCTGGTTCTCTCTCTGACCCTCCCCCCTCTCATGCTCTCTCTCCCTCTCTCATTCTCTCTCAAATAAATAAATAAAATTAAAAAAATATGCAAGTTATTATATCACATTTTAATTTTGTATGATTTACTGAGTATGTGTAATTTAGTATCTTTATACCATTTTACCTAGTTTCTCATAAATTTTGCTATTTATAATGCTATTATTATTACCATTATTGTGATCAATTTCCAATACTTATGTCATTTACATTTTTAAATTTAAAGATAACCCCAAAGAACTTTTTTAGTGGATTAAAAATGAATGGATAAAAAAGATGTGGTATATGTACGATGGAATATTACTCATCCATCAAAAAGAAAAAAAATCTTGCCATTTGAAATGCTCCCTGAGGCATTCACTGTACAGACAAAGAGAAACATTAACAGGGGCATCAGGCTAGCATAAGATATACCTCAGGGGATCAAACTGTGGTACTGTAAGACAAAGGATCTCCTTTGCATGTCTCTTGAATGACTGGGCAACAAATCAGATGATGAATGAGTGCCAACTCAGCAAGTCATAAGCTCTCTGCACTCTTAGAGAATCCTCTACCATTGAAGATAATGGGATTTTCAGATAAACCTACTCTCTTGGGAAACAAAAAACAACCTACTCTCTTGATTCTGATTTGGAATTTTTTTCAATTGCTTCATTGGCTGAATCTTTCACCAGAATTGCCAATAAGGCATCAGACTAGGAAGTGTGTAGATACAGGTATAACAAAAAGCCAGCTTTGAAAGAGCACAGTCCTTGTGGGAAGGAAGCTGTGTTTCCAGCAGACTCCAATACAGGCAAAATGCTGACCAGGGCTGCACCTCTATAAACACTGGAACCCTATTCCTCAAAGTAGGTCCAAGGTCCAGCAGCAAGGGTAACCACTGGGGGCTTATTAGAAATGCAAAATCTCAGATTCATTTCAGAATTACTGAATCTGAATCTGTATTTTAACAAGATCCCAGGGGATCTGATACACAATGAAGTCCGAGAAGCACTGCTGTAATGGCACTTCTAAGAGCTCTGAGAGAACTATAGAGAGGGAGACTACGTTCAACCAGAAGAATTAAAGAGAGTTTTATATAGAGAAAATGACAGACTAGTGGAAACTCTTGAGATGTGTATAATTTAAACAGAAAGATAAGACTTTTCTTTGTGAAAGAAAAAAAAGTGCAAGCATTGACAATAGTCTAGTGCAGGAAAGTGGACTATTTGTTTGGGAGATGAAAAATGAACGTACTGTTAAACTGAAGCCAGATTACAAAGGGCTTTGAGTACTTGCTAAGGGTTTTTTACTTTGTTAGCAATAAAGAGACACTGGAAGTTTTTAAGCAGAGCACAAAAACAATAAGAAAAATTATAGGGTGGCAAGATGTATTGGCATGAGGAAAGGTCAAAGACACACCAGTTGGGAGTAATTAATATAGATAGACATAGAGTTAGAAGTATAGTTCAGATGAGGTTATGCAACCTTAAAATTCTAGAGCAGTACTAATGGAAATAAAGAAGTCATGGAAGTTAGAGAGGTGGAATCCACAACTCTTAGTAAGCATTAGAGTCCTTGTGCCTGAGTGATGGGGAGAAAAATGATGTCATGCAGGGAAATGAGGTCAGGGAAACATGACCAGTTCTTGAGAAAATGAAGATGACTTTGGCTGTGAAATAGTTGCTGAAAATTTGGAGAATGTCAGCCATGTCATAGCCTTTCACGCTCCCTTTAAGCACCACTATAACCTTTCTGATTTTACAACTCCCAGCCTCTCCCCGCACCGCCCCACCCCCACCCACCAAGGAATCCAGCCAGATGCCTAAAGAAGTCAGTGTATCTCAATGCAATCAGCAAAGGTTTTATCCTCTTTTTTTCTGGTTCAAGGTACCCAAGTGGAAGAAACGCTTTGGTAAGTAAATCATATCCTTGTAATTGCTAAGACAGCTTTTGACTGCGATTTCATGTTGGACAAATTGAGTAAAAGGAATCCCTCTCAGTAAAGAATCTGGAAAAGTTGACTGTGTCAGATTTCAGGAAAGAAAAGAAAGAGTATTAAAACAATGTTAGCTGTTAGCCTGGTTGGAAAAAGGGAGAGAATCTTTACACAATCTACAAGGAAATAAATTAATGACTTTTCTTGGAGGTGGCCCCAAACTTTATTGATTAAAAATGATTCAGTAATCATGTTCTAACTGAAAAGAATATGTTTCTCACTTACTTCAGAACTTCATTATCTTCCTGATAAGCTATTACTTTTAACATCATTATCTTACCATTGTCATTAAACATTCATATGGAGTGCTTTGTTTTATGGTGCAGTCCCCCATAAGAGCCCTGAAATGCAGATTCTTTTATATTAACAAGTTTAGATGTCTTCAAAGATGTCAGGGTTGCTGCTAAATTTTTCACATAGTAACTCTGTGTTGAAAGCATGACAACAGTAACAATGTATCTTAAACGGTCTTCCATGGGGTCATCTGGGTAAAATACTAGGGAACAGAAAAGGTCTTCACTAAAATTAACTAGGTCAGATTCCACTCTATCTTGGGTAGGATTTAAAATGAATGGAGCCTGCAGCCACAATTCAGTTCTATTCTAATAAGACTCCCAAACAAGAGCTTCAAAAATAACAAGTGAAGGTTTCTTCCAGTCTCAGAGAAAGACAAGCATCTTCCTTTCCAAGATTAACCCTATACCTGTACTCTCATTGCTATTCTTCCTTAACCTTCTTCTTCCAGAACTTTACCTTCACCCATTTGTTAAGTGGACAGTATTGATTAAAAGACGTTTGGACTGGCATGGTATTGTATGGTATGGAATAGTATGGCATAGTATGGCATGGTATTATATTTATTGTAAGAGAAAATATATCAAGGCTAGTTAATAGAAATAAAATGAGTTTACAAGAATTTTAGGGAAAGGCATACAATTCAACAAATACACACACACACACATATACATATATATATATATATATATATATATATATATATATATATATATATATCCTTATTAGTGACCACAGACAGAATGGTGTGAAATAAAAAATAAAACACATTTAGAATTCAACCAAATGAAGGTGGTACAACTGAGACATTCATACTCTGAACATTCATACTCTGGGTTACCTCAGAAATGGGCCCCCTTTTAATGTGAATAACATAATACTGAGAACACCACCATGCAAATAAACAGAAGTTAGGAACAAAGTAGTACAAGGAATAGCTAGCTCCCCTCTAAGAGGAAATCTTTAGGGCATATGGGGAAGAGTTTGAACAGTCAATAAATGATGAAGTAATAAGCTAAAGAACTTGTATTATGTCATTAAAGGTGTTAAACTTGTCCTGCATATCAACTATCTTGTATTTATTTTACCATTTACTGTGGTAATGGTCTGAGCAAATATCTTCATGTTTGTGGATCTACAATGTTTGATGGTTTTTTTGGTGGTTTTTTTGTTTTGTTTTGTTGGGTTTTTTTTTTTTTTTTGGTTTCTACACATTGGCATTGTTTTCTGGAAGGGTCTTTGGTTGAGAAACAAAAAAGCTTAGTCACCTGGTAGCTAGTGAAAGAGGGCTGGAAATTACAATAATGACAGCAGTATTCTACTGATACTGTTCTCCCCATCCCTTTGTGCTGAGACTGCTAAGGGAAGGAATAGGAGTAGATTCCGGACATTTTACTAAAACGAAACTTCCAGATGGATCACTGATGACCTTCAGAATCCAAAAGGTGGCATTTTAGAAAGATGATGGATAAGTTACTGATAAGCTTTTGAAATAAGGCACAAAGAACTCTAGAGAGAGTCAGAAAGATAAAGACGAGGTTACCACTGAGTTATAAACCAAAGAGAATAAGCAAGTATAATAGACATTTAGATGTGTATCCATTTGGACATATTTCTTTGAACACACTAAGAAATCAACATACTGAGAAAGTGGGATGGAAGAATCTGAGGTATGTGCATGTGTATGACACTGGGGCACCTGCGTGCCTCAGTGGGTTAAAGCCTCTGCCTTCAGCTCAGGTCATGGTCTCAGGGTCCTGGGATCGAGCCCCGCATCGGGCTTTCTGCTCGGCAGCGAGCCTGCTTCCCCCTCTCTCTCTGCCTACTTGTGATCTCTCTCTCTGTCAAATCTTCAAAAAAAAAAGAAAGAAACTATTTCACTGATGGTATCTTAAGGCACTTCTCAGACTCTGACAGACTCTTAGGTCATATTTTCCTTCTTTAGGGAAAAAAATGTTTCTAATGCTTTTTATTTAATTGTATTTCTTTCTGGAAATGTTAGTGTATAATAGTTTAATAACAATCCTTGGTTCTAATTTTCTCACTAAGTAAATAATTCATAAGTTAATTAATTCTTGGAATATCCCTTTTTATGTTGAGCTTGAAATGGATAAGAGGAGAGTCAAACACAGGAACATTTTTATTTAGTAGAATCCCTTTCATAATACATCCATATACTTTATACCTTGTCCCTCAATCTCCCCTAAAATTTAGTGTAGCTTATTCATAGTGATAAAAAGACATTTAGACAATAAGATAGAAAGAATTAATAAAGATAAGTAGAAATGAATGAAAAAGAAATGTATATTAATAAGATCAACCAAGTAAAAAGTTTATTCCAGGAAAACTGCTCAATTCCTAGTAGAACTGATCAAGAAAAAAGAAAGAAGTCACAAATAAACAATGTCAGAAAAGAAAAAGGAGACACTCTTAGATGCAGATCCCGCCTGTAATAAAATGATAAGAGGATATTGTGAACAAACTATACAAACAAATTTTTAAAATTTAGAAGAAATTCAAAAATTCCTATAACCAAAACAACTGACAAAAATTGACACAAAGAGAAATAGAAAATCTGAGTAGCCCTTTTATTTTAATTGGGTTGAAATTCAAATTTTTTCTACAAAAAAATTCTATGCATAGGTATCTTTACAAGTAAATTCTACAAACACGTAAGAAATAAAACCAATCTGAATGTATTCTTGCAGAAAATTGAAAAAATTCCAATTCTTTTCAGATTGCTTTTAATAGAAAAACCTGACAAGAGCATTAAGAAAATTAAGATTTTTAAAAGGCTAGCCATGACTAGAAGAAAATATTTGCAATAACATACCCACTCTCTATATCTTTATAATATATCCATATATAGAACACATTTTAAAAATTCTGAAAAAATAAGAAAAACACAATATAATGGAAAAACTGAGCAAGCATTTCACAAAAGTATATGTTCAAAAGACCTATGGACATAGAAAGGTGCTCATTCTTTTTAGTCATCAAGGAAAGGAAAATTAAAACAAAAATGAGATATCACTGTCACCCACCAGAATGACTAAAATTAAAATTATTGACAATATTAAATGTTGATAAGAATATGAGGAAATTGGCACTCTCACACATTTTTGATAGGAGAGTGAATTTGGCAATCCCACTCTGTATTAATTATCTGTTGCCATAAAAGATGTTTATTAACCACCACAAAACCTCAGTGATAGACAATAAACACTGATTTAGCTTACAAGTCTACAAGGCAGGAATGTAGCTGGGTTCAGTTGGGCTCATCTTTAGGTCTTAGCAGGGTTCACCCATGAGTTTGACAGTGTCTCTCTCTGTTAGGCAATGAGACCATAGTCATCTTATTTTAAGCTAAATTTGCATTATTCTCATGATGATAGCACAGAAGCAAGATCTGGGAAGCTCAATAACACAGGAGCTTTTTAAGTCCCGGTTATACTACTATTGCTAAAATCCTGTAGTGAAAATAAGTCACATGACTAGGTCCAGCTTCAGAATGAGAGGACAATACAAAGTTAATGGGGATGGCTGTAGATATAGGGAGGCGTGAAGAATCAGGGCCATGAATAATGTAATAAATCTATCACCTATAGAAATATGTGTACATGTGCACTAGAAGTCTGTGAAAATATACATAACATTATTATTGATGTAATTGCAAACCACTCAAATAGACTGGATACATAAATTGTGGTATAGTCATGAAAATGACGGCTATAAAAAATGTATGCATGACTCTTATAAACATAATATTGAATTAAAAAATTCAGTAAAAGAAAAGGACATTCTGTAAAATTTTGTGTTCAAAACCATGCAAAACTAATCAGTAGCACTCAGGAATGCTTGATCAGAGTAAAGCTATCTTATTAAAATCAAGAAAATTATTAATAAAAATCATTATTTATTAATTGATATTAATAAAAATAGAAATCTTGGCTGCACCTATCACTGCAGATGATGGGGAGGGGTAATAATTGAGAGGGACCCAAAAGGGCATTTCTGACATACAATTTTCTATTTTTCATGCTGCTTATGTGGTCACTCTGTGATAATGTATTGATCTGCAAATTTTTGGTGTAGTACTTTTTCAGAGGTTTCAAAATAAAAACTACTTTTATAAAAAGGTCATGAACTTCCTTTATGAATTTTTTGTCTTCTGGTTATCATATAAAAGTGATAAGGTGAACAGAAGGGGGAAAAAAATCCACCAGGTCCATTTTTGGCAATATGGGTCTCTAAAGATGTGAAAGAGCATTTAAAGGAACTAAGAAGAGCTGAGGGTTGCCCCAGGAGAGAAGAGGTGGGGAAGAGGTGAGGAAAAAGAATGCTGCTTTTCACTAGAAACCTCGTAGAACTAATTGGCTCTTTAAACTATGTATATGTACAACTTTAATTTAACATATTTAAAGACTAGGGGCACCTGAGTGGCTCAGTCCTCTAAGCATCTTGTTTCAAGTCATGATCTCAGGGTCCTAGGATTGAGTCCCGCGAGGTCTCAATTGAGTCCCCACTCAGTGAGGAGTCTGCTTGCCTCCCTCTGCCCCTCTCCCTGCTCACTCTCTCTCAATATATAAATAAATCTTTAAAAAAACTTAAAGACTATAAAATCAATAAAAAATGTTCTCATAAGTATAGTTGTAGTAGTATCAGAAGAGCTGTAAACATAATGACTCAGCCAAACCCTTCAGTCTCAGGTTTTACTTTCTGCCTTTGGGAATCTCTCAGGGAGAATGAAAGTTCATCTCTCCCCTGTCACTTTCTTTTCTCTCCTAGAATCTTTTGAGGTTTCATGAATTACTGTATTTCATTCATGAATAATTCTTATGTTTGGCAACTATCGAAACCAAAATAGAAGTCTTTCATTACAATGGGAATCAAGCAATTCTAAGAAAAGTAGCACTCAATTTTAAGACAAAAAGATGCCATTTCCACCATGCAGGCTGTGTCTGGTCATGACAGGTCCTTTTTGAAAGGCCAAATGCACATCATGGGCTGCATTTGCTGACAATAGAGAGGTCTCTAACCCTCACCTCCCCAAGGGCGCAGAGGACTGTGTGGCTCTTCAGTGAGGATTTGGCTAGAAACTGACTCCAAAACTGAGAGTGAATTTTTCCTGGCCAACTCCTCTCCAGAGGAACGGGGAAAGGAAAACTGTACTGCATGAGGTGGGGTGGGGGAAAGGCTTATTTAAAGCACCTTTTGGTTAAAGACCAAAATACTTTGCAGACAAGCAGATGCCAGGAAGACTCCCACCTGATGCCTCAGACTCCCACACCATCAGGCTTTGCTTCCTGATGGGGGTAAAGGGGAATGAAGGAGGCCAAAGAATTCTTTCTCAGGTTCATTGTCTTAGACTCTTACAGGCTGCCAAAAATGCAAGCATTTTTTGTTCATGGTAAGAACACTGACAATCTACATTATTCAAAATATGTTTCTTTTCTTTTCTTTTTTTAATAGACCACATGCATGAACGGTGGGTCAGTGGGGGAGGAGTGGAGTAGGGGCAGAGTGAGAGGGAGAGAGAGAATCTCAAGCAGGCTCCATGACCATCGTGGGGCTCACTCTCACAACCCTGAGACCGTGACCCGAGCTGAAATCGAGTCGGATGCTTAAAAGACTGAGTGATCCATGCGCCCCCGAAATAGTTTCAAATAGAAAAAAAAAAGTTGTCTGAACTCCCTTTTTAGTGTTTTAAGTATCATAATTTCTTCACATTCCCAGACACATTTTGACTGATGACAAATATGTAGGCACTCATTATTGGAATAGCAACCATTATGCAGTGTTTGGATTATCTTGCCCAAAATCTAAAATTTGGACAATGTTTTACACACAATTAAGCAAAACAAACTTTGTAAGGAAAAAAAAAAAAAACTGTGCCAGAAAAAGTTGAATGTTGTTCATGAAGGATTCTGTTGCTACATCAACCATCTTTTCCTGCAATCACTATTACCAGAAGACATTAGTCATTTTCTGCCTGAATAAGGACAGTAAAGAAAACAAAGGCAAAACACATTTCATGGTGGTATATTGAATTCATTCCAATATAGATACAAATTCATTTAAATGATAGTATAATCAAGTCTGTGCCAATTATTACCTTTAAATTTAAAAGGATGAAATACAAAATACTTGCCAAAAAACTATGTAATCATATTTGTTATATCATATTGTTTGTCTGGTTGAATTTAAACATGGTGAAAGCTATTTCAAATGGGGTGAGTCTCTGCTTACATTGCTATGAAAACATAAAGAGGTTGCCTAGAAAAAACACCAATTTGTATCAAATGTCATGTTGCAATGCTCATTAAAAATCACAGGCACCTACCGCTTTCCTCTAATTTCTAATTTTCAGAGTATCTGGAGACACTGGAATGTATTGTACTATCGTGCTCTTAGAACTCATGTCCTTGGACAGAATATTGATTTATCTATGGGACTGTTGGCCTCTTGGGTTTTAGGTCCATGCCAGTCCACAGAGAAGATGGGAACAGTGGGCCTAGCTGTCACTCCTCAGCTCTTGCCATCCTTGCTGTCATGTAATTATTGACTAATAGCATTATTCACAGAATTATCCACCCCTTTGAGCATTCACGGCCTACTGCCATTCTTAGAAACACCAAACTGTTTCTGTGAACACAGTGCTGCTTTAAAATTCTTTTAAGTATGTCTTTTCATGATTTCTCTACTTATTTTGATCTCCAGCCCAATTAGCAATCTTTTTTCTTTCTTCAGTTGAGTTTAACTTTGCAAAGTTCCTTTAAAGCAGTGGTTTTCAACCAGGTACAGTTTCGCTCCCAGGGAACATGTGGCAGTGTCTAGAGAAACTGGGGCATGTAGCATGCCTCCTTCTGGCTTCTAGGGGGTAGGGCCCAGGGGCGCTGCCAACATCCACAATGCACACGACAGTCCCTGACAACAAAGAATTACCGGGGCTAAATGTCAATAGTGTCAAGGTTGAGAAACTGTCTTAGACCATGGGAGATAACAGACCTATTCAAAGTGATCGAAGATTCAAATCTTCAGTATTAAAACATGCAAGCAAGACTCACCTGCAAAAGCTCCTGCTACCCCACTGAGAATATGTTCCTGGTAATTACACTGGTGTGGGAATTCCTTCTGTAGCCATCAGAGATCAGAAACCATGACCGAGCAGACATGCCTCTATAAAAAAAATTGAAATTTTGAGATTAAAAAGTGTCATGAGATGAAAATGGGCTAAGATAAAGGCTGCAAGGAAGCAAAATGACAACAGGAGAATTAACATTTTCATTGAAAGTAAAAAGAGAGATTTAGCACTGTGATTAAAAATACAATCTTTGCTTATAAAGGACAAACTTGAGAAGCTTTCCAAGAATGTAGAGGAAAAGGACAAAGGTATTCAAATAATGGGAATAAAGAAGTAAAAGAGAAGATAAGTTGCTCATGAGAATTACAGATATACCTAAAGAAGAAATCATTACAAAAATAATATGCAAAGAATTGTATTTAAAGGATCAGGCGGGGCACCTGGGTGGCTCAGCCTGTTCAGCGCCTGCTCTGGCTCAGGTCATAATCTCAGGGTCCTGGGATTGAGCCTGGAGCCCCTCATGGGGCTCCCTGATCTACACAGGGCTCCCTGCTCTGCATCAGGCTCCCTGCACGCTCTCTCCTTCTCTCTCTGCCCCTCCCCCTGCTTGTGCACTCTCTCTCGCTCACTCTCTCTCTCTCTCAAATAAATAAAGATTATCTTAAAAAGTAAATGATGTATCAGGCAAAATAATGATAAAACATTCACACCAAGATGTTCTATGACATTTTCGAATTAAAAAAGTATAGGGAAGAAAAATCCTACAAATTATCTATAAAAACCAGCAAGGCGTCCTCTTTTTTGCTAAATGTCAGGAAACTGTGAAGCAATATCAACAGAGGCTTTAGGAGAAAAAGTTTTGACTAAAAAATTTGACTCCCAAATTTGTTATTCATACTCACAAAAAAATCAAAATGTCATTCTTACATGCGCATGGTCACAGAATATAAACCATTCACAAGTTTTTATTTTTTTTAATTAAACTTATTTTTCAGCTAAGACTTGAACAGAAATTACAATAAAATGTAATTTGATATTCATTTAATTTAATAAAAATGCAAATAGAAATTATGCTTTTATTTATTTATTTTTTTAAGATTTTATTTATTTATTTGACAGAGAGAGAGAGAGAGATCCCAAGTAGGCAGAGAGGCAGGCAGAGAGAGGGGGTGGAAGCAGGCTCCCTGCTGAGCAGAGAGCCCGATGAGGGGCTTGATCCCAGGACCCTGAGATCATGACCTGAGCCGAAGGCAGAGGCGTTAACCCACTCAACCACCCAGGCGCCCCCAGAAATTATGCTCTTAATAAGCCTTCAAAAATGAACACTGAAACCATAAAGTTAAAATCTAAGTGGCTGATGTAATACTTTTATTTTTATTATAACATTTGTTATTGTAACAAAAACTAAACTCGAATCTTAAAATAATTCCTGAAAGAGCAGATAAAAAATGTAAAAACAGTCATTTTTAAATCATTTTAAATAAAAAACTCTAGGATGTAAACAGAAGCTGGAATGATGAGGTTAAGGAGAAGCTGGGATAAGAAAAACCACACTAATTTCCTCATCCTCTAACAGTGAGAAAGAGGAGTTCAAATATTTATCCTTCATTTTTACAGTACTAACAATGTAGATAAATATATTTTCAAACACTTTCAGGGTAATCAGTCATAGAATTAAAAGTAGATAAATACCTTTCAAATCTCCAAGAAAGAAAACATAAATTAGAATTAAAAAAACACAGAGAAGAAAACAGTGAGGAAATATTAAATGTATTACAATTTTTAAAAATAGATTTAGCTCAGAGCTCCTGGGTGGCTCAGTGGGTTAAAGCCTCTGCCTTCGGCTCAGGTCATGGTCTCAGGGATCGAGCCCCGCATCGGGCTCTCTGCTCAGCAGGGAGTCTGCTTCCCTCTCTCTCTCTGCCTGCCTCTCTGCCTACTTGTGATCTCTCTCTCTCTCTCTGTCAAATAAATAAATAAAATCTTTAAAAAAAATAGATTTAGCTCTTTCAATAAAAGTTAAAATATAATACCCAACTATAAATTACTTATGAGACACTATAATATCAAGGATATTATAAGTGAAATACTGTTTCATGCTTGCAAAACTGGCAATGTTTTAAAACTGATTATTGTTTTGAAAATTAATATTAGAGTTAGGAAGAGTGTGATAAATCAGGAATTCTCATAATTTCTCATAATTGTGAAAAGTTTCTGTAAAAACTTGTCAGTACACATTAGTGGCCTGATGTAGGTTTATAGCCTGTGGCCAACTAAATTAAGTTCTTGAAAATTATCCTAAAAAAATGTAATGAGGATACAGACAAAGAGCAATATATAATTAATTTTGCTGCAACACTATCATGTAATAGTAAAAACCTAGATATTTCCTAATGTCCCATAATAGGGGATGAGTCAAATTATCATATATCTATATTATGGAATATTATGCAACTATTTAAATTATAATTTATAAAATTATTTAATAATGTAGAAGTTCTAAACATAAAATTCTAATTAAAAATAGAGGGTATCAGTTAAGCATCTGACTCCTGATTTTGGTTTAGGTTATGATCTCAGGATCATGGGATCAAGCCCCATATCAGGCTATACACTGGGTATGGAGCCTGCCTGAGATTCTCTCTCTCCTGCTCCCTCTGACCCTCACTCCACTTTCTCATTTTTTCCCTCTCTCTAAAAAAAAAAGATAATAATAATAATAAAATAAATTTTAAAAATTAAATTTAAAATAAGATGAAATCAGAGAAGGAAACAAACCATAAGAACTCTTAACTATAGAAAACAAACTGAGCATTGCTGGAGGGAAGGTGGGTGGAGGAATGGGGTAACTGGGTGATAGGCATTAAGGAGAGCACTCGATGTAATGAGCACTGGGTGTTACATGCAACTGATGAATCACTGAACTCTACCTCTGAAACTAATAATACACCACATGTTAATTAATTGAATTCAAATAAAATAAAATTTTTTAATTAAAAATTTTAAAAAATTAAAAATAGAGGGTAAAATTGTAATAGAAAAATGCATATGGATGTATTTAAATTTAAGGAAATTTGCCAAAATGGTAATAGGAGTAGTGTCTGCTCAATTTTTCCATTTTCTTGGTATTATGAATTTTCCAGATGTTCTATAAGACCAGATATTATTTGAATCAATGGGGTTTGTTTTGTTTTAGATGCTCAATAAGCAGTTAAGTAACCTGATGAATCTTTGGAAAATGAACAGAAAAATAAGTGAGGTTATCTGTGAGCACAGAAATTGCTGGCAGTGATTCAGCATATTTTTTTCTTCAAACTCATTTTTTGCTCTCTTTTTGATTACCAGTGTGGGTTACAAGGGAAAAATTCCATGGAATTCCTTTCAATTAATGTTTATTCATTTCCACCAAGTCCTAATGATTAATCTTTCCTTCCAGGCAGCAATAGACTTTGGGTGTTCATGTTAATTCTTAGAGCATAATATATTAATTTTAGGGAATGAAAAGAACAAGAAAGCAAGAGATTTTAATAATTTTTGGTGGATTAAAAAGAAAGAGAAAGAAAATCTGTATGAAAGCATGGAGAAGTGTGGCTATTAAAGCAAAAAAGAAGAAAGGAGAAGGAAAGAAAAGAAAGGAAACCCCAAACTTGGACAAATAAATACAATGGAGAGTAAGAGATATAGATTGAAAACAAACTAATTAGAAGTCAACATATAATGCCATAAACCCACCCAATATCATTCTCCACCTATCATACAAAATGTCCAAAGGCAAGTATATACACCTCATTTGGGGACAAAAAGTGGAGATAATTTGTAAAGAAACTGAACACGGTTTTAAAGGAAAATTAGGACAGTTTCTGTGGGTGTCAGTACCACCAGGCAAGTCGCCCACATGATGGTGTTTAGGTGGCCAGAATCAAGGAAAACCAATTAACAAGCCCCAATCTCTGTACACAGACAGCAAAATAAATGAAAACAATCTTTGAAATGAAAATGACATCTTCTCATCTACAACATTTAATGTTAGAACACAGCTGACGAATAGCTTTAAAGATCTGAGAGAGAGGATTTGCAACCTGAAAGTTGATTTCCAGCAGAACTATAAATCAGTCAAATGTGGAGATAAAATAAAGGTATAATCAAATACAAAGACAGAATTATATCCAGACATGCAAGGATACAGCAAGTAAACTACCACACACCCCTCATTAGGAAGTTAAGTCAAAAGACATAGTACATAATTATTTAAAACTGATGGAACAAGAAATAATATTTATGTTTATTATGTAAAGCTACAAAAGGAAGTAATAATTGTCACAAAAAATAGTGACAATTATATTGAGAGATGAGAAGAGGGGTGATAATATAAATTATCTATATCATCAACTATAATTCCAGGAAGTCAGTAT
Source organism: Nasua narica (assembly GCA_028533885.1). Classification (NCBI taxonomy): domain Eukaryota; kingdom Metazoa; phylum Chordata; class Mammalia; order Carnivora; family Procyonidae; genus Nasua; species Nasua narica. The sequence goes on from CM052802.1 coordinate 65,351,390, forward strand.
TTAGAGATATAAATATAAGCATCAAAATAATTCAAAGTAGGAAAAGTTAAAAAGTTAAAAAGAAAGCCAAAATAGCGATGCTTTTCATTAGTATTAGTCCTATTCTAACTTACTGTAAAATTAGGCACATGAGGGGCCCCTGGGTGGCTCAGTCAGTTAAGCATCTGCCTTTGGCTCAGGTCATAATCCCAGAGATCTGGGATCGTGTCCTATGTTGGACTGTCTGCTCAGCGGGGAGTCTGCTTCTCCCTCTCACTCTCCCTCTGTGCTCTCCTTCTCTCAAATAAATAAAATCTTTAAAAAAATTAGGCACATGAATAGTTTTTTCAAATTACAAATGTTTTAAATGAATGATAGGCGAGGATGTAGATATAATACAAAGAGTCAACTCATTAGAGAAATTTAGCAGTTAAAGGGAGCAGAGAAAAGGAGAAATAACTTGGGACAGGTTACTAACAGGACAGGGAGGAGGTAAAGAAAAACTATGTCTATTTGTTTTCCTAATGGAAAATGAATATTTTATACATCGATAGGAATGATACCAAAAGACAGAAAAATTAATGATACTTTTATGTGTCCCCCACTGCAGGCAAATAGACAGTGCCCATGCTATTTATAAGGTAAGAAACATTTTATAAAGAAAACTTACACCGTCATTAACGTTATCCTTGTCCATCTACCATCTCTAAACGCTCATTCTCAAACCTTGAAGTGTAGTATCAAAGTTAATGTCCTGAACAACTTCCTAGTGGAAATCTAAATTTATCTGAACTATCCCTGCTGCGAAGCCTCACTTTAAAAAGTTTGGTGTTTTTGCTTTTTTTGTTTTTTAAGATTTATGTTTTTGTTAGAGAGAATGTGCAAGGGGTGGAGGGAAAAGGGAGAGAGAGTCTTAAGCAGACTCTGCACTGAGTGCAGAGCCTGAGCAGGGCTCCAGCTCAGGATCCTGAGATCACGACCTGAGCTGAAACCAAGAGTCTGGAAACCAAGAGCCGATGCCACCCAGGTGCCCTCACTTTAAAAAGTTTTTTAAAAACTTCTCTATTGTGTTTTTTCAGCCTGATCAAATTGCACAATAGATGAGTAAAAATCAAGATTGGCTGATGTCTTATATTTGATTCCGAGAAGATACACAGTAAAGAAAGCACTCAAGAAATTCTAGCTATTTATAAAGCATCAAATTTACTTAGTTCCTCCTTTCTGTAGAGACTGGGCTGCCATCTTACTACAAAATGCCTCTGGACCGTTTCCCCCCCAAAAGTACCAGCCACAAGTTATGCTTCACGATCGAATTGCTCTGTGCGGTCTTGTTCAGCACTTTCCATTTCATTAGAGGTAAAATGGGGGACAGTTCAGTCAGGGATCCATAACAATTTTACAGGACTTTTCTCAATATGCCTCAAAGAGGTTTCGGCCACATATTAAACATCTAGCACCACAATCACAGCCTGCACAGTCATGTGGAACATTTGGATTGATTGCCTGACACCCTCTGACAAAATGCCAGTCGTTGGCTCATTTGCATTTTTTTAAAAATGTATATACTGACACTTGATATGAGCTGTCAGTAGTAAGTCTGAAGCCAATATCCAGTGTGGCATGAGACTGAAAACCAAGGATGCCTAAAAAGATTGAAGATAGTGGGCAAACGTGTTATTAGGTTTCTAATGATTAAAGATGTCACCCAATCTTTAAGAATAGGAGTCATTACTGTTAAATTACTCATGAAATGCATGCCTTTGATTCATGTCAACCATTCCCATACAGACTTAGCTGAAGGCATACAAATAATAGAGGTCAAGAAAAAAATGTGTGCTGGGTGCTGCTAAGTTTATCTCTTCTTTATTCTTTTGACTTTTACTTCATATCATTGGCCCCAGGACAAGGTGGGCTCTTCCACTATAGTAGAGGTCATGGAAACCTGAAATTGTTTAAGCTACAGGCTGCAAATGGAATTGACTGATTTCTTTATCAACTAGAAAAGAGTCAGGGTGCCTGGCAACCACAAAATAAATTTGGACAATGGCCAAAAGAACAAATTGATTTCTTCTAATAGAGCACTACATGGCACATAGTGCATGCTTAATAAATATTTGTCATATGAATGAACTATTGAACCAGCCCTAATCAATTGGTCATGATGACTGCCTGGAGAGAGCTGTAGTGAGTGGGAAGGAGTTGCATGAGCTTTTATTTATGTCTGTTAAGGGTTCCAGAGTGATGAGTGGCCTCACTTGTGCCATAAATATGTCATTCCTATTCCAGAGACAAGTGAATTTTCAACTATGCATTCCTAAAGGTCCTAACAAAGTGATAAATAATAAAGGGAATATAGATATAATCCCTGATGACTACAGATTATGTTAGCCAAGCAAAAATAATTATTATTTGTACTAGGCGCTCTGTTTCTGGACTAGTATTTCTGCCTTTGAGATACTGACAGCCATAAACTACCAGAAAGTAGAGCCTGAGTTCAGTTAGTCTTAGAAGTAAAGAAGACACACAGATGGCTAACAGACACATGAAACAATGTTCATCATCTTTAGTCATCAGGGAGATTCAAATCAAAACCACACTGAGATACCACCTTACACCAGTTAGAATGGCCAAAATCAACAAGACAGTAAACAACAAGTGTTGGAGAGGATGTGGAGAAAGGGGAACCCTCTTACACTGTTGGTGGGAATGCAAGGTGGTGCAGCCACTTTGGAAAACAGCGTGGAGATTTCTCAAGAAATTAAAAATAGAGCTACCCTATGACCCTGTAACTGCACTACTGGGTATTTACCCCAAAGAAGCAGATGCAGTTCAAAGAAGGGCCACATGTACCCCAATGTTCATAGCAGCAATGGCCACATCGCCAAACTGTGGAAAGAACCAAGATGCCCTTCAACAGATGAATGGATAAAGAAGGTATGGTCCATATATACGATGGAATAGTATGCCTCCATCAGAAAGAATGAATACCCAACTTTTGTATCAACATGGACGGGACTGGAAGAGATTATGAGGAGTGAAATAAGTCAAGGGGAGAGAGTCAATTATCTGATGGTCTCACTTACATGTGGAGTATAAGGAAAAACATGGAGGACATTGTGAGAAGGAAAGGAAGGGTGAATGGGGGGAAATAAGAGGGGAAAATGAACCATGAGAGATTATGAACTCTAAGCAACAAACTGAGGGTTTTGGAGGGGTGGGGGTGCGGGGTTGGGCGAGCCTAGTGGTGGGTATTGAGGAGGGCACATATTGCATGGAGCACTGGGTGTGGTGCACAAACAATCTTGTAACACTGAAAAAATAAAATAAAAGTATTTGGGGGAAAAAAAAGAAGTAATGAAATTTTCTGGCTGAACTATGCTCATCTTCTAGCCCCTACTGCTCTGAAGAACTTTGAGGAATAAAACGATACAAGATGGTGCCCTTTTTAACTCATGAGGCCACTACACAGCTGTACTGAAATTCCACCAAACCGCTTATAACTCTAGATTATCTTTCTTAAAAATGAAATTTTAGAGAAATCTTTCTCAACTACTTTTATGAGAAAGAATTGAAGAGGAACATGGTAGGAAGTTATATAGATATTCATTGGCTAAGTTATTCTCTATCTTGGAAATGATTAGCTAAATATACAACAGATATTTTTCTCTTTAAATAGCTTGAAAACAATTGTATAGAAAGTTCCTGCTAGAAATTTTTTTTTACCTTTATATTAGGTTTTTTTTCCCCCCTAGCCATTTCTGGAGCCTACACAAATAAAAAGCATCCAGTGTCTGCAGAAATAAGTAGTAAAATGAACAATACAGTGTTGAACAGTGGAGTAAAAGACCTGGATCCAGCCAGGTTATAATTTCGGTCCCTTCTCTTGCAAGCTTATGACTTTAGGCAAGCTACTGAACCTCTCTGTAAAAGGAGGACAGTGACACTGGCACTGCAGGAAGTTTGAGAAAACTAACAGGGATAATGTATATCAAGAATAGCACCCGTCACAAGGAAGTTACTTAATGGGCTGATGTTAAGGAGGACAGAGAAAGTGGTTTTTAAGGAATGAGCAAAAGACTCAGAAAAGAGGTAAAAGTTATTAAATGTAGACAAAGGAATAAGAAACAACACCTGTATCTTCATTTAGAAGTAATAGTGTTAGTATTTTTTATGATGTCAAAGTAGTTTGACTTCATGAAGGATGGCTACAGTGGAATGGAGAGCTGGCAAGGTGGAAGTTGGAGGCAGAGCCTGGGGTGGTCAACAGAGAAAACAACTAGGGAAATGAGCAGGGCTGGCACATGCTGGCATCACTGAGCTCAGTGGGACACTGCCTTAGCTCTAGAATAAACTGAGAGCTAAAGCAGTCACTCGGAGCAGATATAAAGACTCACTGGAGACCCAGCAATGGGCACTTCTTGTGAAGAGAAAAAGTGAAAGTTGGCTGGAGTTATTAGAGGCAGTATTAGCAGACAGTCTAACTATTAAAACAGTAACAACAATAACAAAACTCAGTTGTCTCCAAAATAAACATTTACTTCTCACATCACAGTCCACTGTGGATGAGTGGTAGGTTGAAGGTGACAAGGCTCACTCTGTGCAATCACTTAGAGATCCAGGATTCCTTCCATCCTGATACTTTGAGACTTCATATGGTCTCAGAGTTCACTGATGGGCCCTCTGCAGTGGGTGGCAGGTGAGAGTGTGAGTTTCAGCTTCAAACTCAAAGGGAACTGTCCCCTTCATGAGAAGAACAGAGGAAGAGGGAAAAAGGAACAGAGACAACCACAATGTGCAACACAGAGGACTATGACCCCAGGACCTGACAGATGAGGACTTCTCATAGCCATGGTGTCTTTAGAGGCTATCAGGAAGTGGATTTTGAAAGGGATTCACAGCACATGCATGCACACACATGTGCACAAGGAAGATCTGGTCACAGCACTAAATCCACCCTGGTCTAAGGACTGAGTCCCTCAGACCAACATAAACCAGACAGGACCAAGTAGGCTAATTTTAAAGGCAAAGACACAGAATGGTATTTATATTTTATAAATTCTCTACAATTAGCATACACATGAATAATTTTAAATGCCTTTTAAAATGTAATTAAAAGCATAGATATGGTTAGGAGATCTAGGAAAGAGAATCAGATGATCTAGGGAAGAGGACAAAACTATTCCTTTTAAGGCTCTTTAATGTTTCAGTGGAGTTCTGAAACAATTTCGGAATTTGTAAACTATTCCAAGCCCTCGCCAGTGTTTGTCATTTTGGCCAACCCTGCCGGCTTCCCTGATGTGACCAGCAGTAAGAACGCTTATCCCCAAAGTGAGATTTCTTTGCTTATTTCAGAAACAGCAGGGAGGAGTGAAAAGAGTTCACTTTTGTATCAAGCCTGGATAGAGAAGGTAGTTCAGAAAGTAAAATGAAGTAATGGTAGCAGGAAAGAAAACAAGCAGGTTGGGCAGCAGCTGGGGCAGTAGAGGAAGAGGCAAATAGCCGTTGTGTATTTCCCAAAGAGCTATGTGCAAACTCTGCTTGGGCTCAAAGAATGGACAGAGCACCTCAAACAAACTCTGACCCTAATTGCTCTTCCTAAGCTCAAGAACATTGGCTGCACCCACATGTTCTGGGTCAGCAGGAAGGACAGGAGAAGAGTGGCCCTGAAATTCAGTGTTGTTTGAACTGATTGGGAGTCTGAGGAAACTAAATTGGTAAATCATCTCAAGAATCATTAGATGGGTCAGACATTCTGGTCCATTAATTTCTAACTCCTTATTTTGCTAAATGAATTAATCAAAAGAATTTAAAAAAATAAGCCTACTAAGGTTTTTGTTGTCATATCAAACACAGAAGTGTATTTTTCCAGGACCCCTGTTTTCTGGGAGCTGTCCCTCACATTTAGAAACTTTCTATTGGAGCAATATTTTTGTAGATGTGGACCTGCCTCTACCCCCAACAAGGCCAAGGGTGGGGAAGCTGACCCTGACCCAGACACGAGCTTCTGGTGATATGGATTGGTCCAGAGACAAACATCTGATTTCACAATGGGCATCTTCATCCTTCGCTGCTGGGTGTTTGCAACCAGAAACTAGAAAGTGGTGGTTTCTCTTCACTGGCTCAAACTGCAATGTATACGATTCTGGAAATTGTAGGCAGCCATGTTCTCTATCATTTGGGCTTAAAACAACCAGGAAACCTGGCTGAAGCAGGAGAGGAAAGTTAAACAGATGCACGGAAACAGGCACATGGGAAAATGGGAAAAGAAGCCTTAAAATTTCTACAATGGTTCTAAGGCTCAGCCTCATCTCTGCCCTTTTTTTAATCTTTCTGAATTTCATGAATTGCCTCGGGATTCAACTCATGAAGTCAATCTATTTCAAGAAAAATTCCAGCCAATCAAAACTCACAGATCCCCAATTAGTGAAGTTTGAATTTTTATAAAGGAAATGCATTAAAAATAACTTAAATAGATGTCAGTGGGAGAACTGCTAAGTAAAAGATGTTACATCATTATGCTTCTTTCAAAATCACCATCATGAAAACAACAGAGCAACAGCAAATTTTTATGTAAGCAAATCAGAACATAAAATTTCATGAACATTCTAATTCCAACTATGTACAAGCCTATATATCCCTAAATATTACGAAGAATGGAATCATTCAAACTAAGCATAGTTATAATAGAATCTCACCAATCAAAATGAAGGATAATCAGAAAGTAAATAATCATATATGTGTATATACAATATAGGTATACATATTTATATTAAGTATAATTAGTTAACGAAAGTTTCAGGAATGCTAGTAGAAGGAACATGTAGTTCAAAAGGAAAACCAGCACCCAGCATAAACAAGAAATATTATATGTATCTACTCTACTGTTGGCTAAAGTGTCCCAATAAATTCTGACCACACTTTCAAATGGCTTTCCTATGACTCGTTCAGCTAAGAATGTGAGCAGTGCCCAGTATTTGTGAATTCCTGGCAGAGGTATGGTTTTTCCAAAAAGTCAAGGAGGAAGTACCCTCCATCTCACTGCTTTGCATACAGGCAAGACTGAAAAGCAGCTCCCCTTTGCCATCATGAACTTCCCTAGCCTTAGCTCCCACTACATCCCAGATAAGTGACCATACACTGTTTTAATGCAAGGTTATCAATGCACATGGCATAGCCAAAGAAGAAAAACCAGAGGTTCCAAACTTTGTGTTCTCCCTCTGCCCTCTGATAAGAAAAAAGAAATTTTCATTCAGGCATGTAACTCTGTTTTCTAAAATGCACTGAATTATCATTTCTAATGTTCATACCTTATTATGTCACAGAGAAAGTCATAAGCACTTCAATCCTGGGGACAACACATAGTCACCAAATTAGACACAGCATCTGTAGCTACCACAGTCAACACCCTTCAACTAATTACAGCCGCATCTGACCAAGAGCCCATTGTGTGTGGACGCTGCATCTGAAGCCTTACACACATCATCCCAAAAAAATCCTCAGACAAGCCTTGGAGGCATGCCTTCTTACCCCCATTTTACAGACAACAAAACAGAGAGTTTTCAAACTCAGAAGACCTCACTGTTTTGCATCTCCTCTTTTTCCCTCCTGTTGAGGATGGACAGCTCTCTCATCTTCATAAAAGTCAGACTGATTCCTTTCTGTGCAAATATCTCTACATATTCTTTTTTGGGCTCAAGTTCAAACACAAGTTCTCACCAAGTGTGAACTTGGTGAGCCATCCTCCCCCTCCCCCTGGCTATGTTCCGATTCCCTGCATGTCCTGTACGCTCTCAGACCCCTACGTGAAAAGGGAAACCTCCACAGAAAGGAAAGGAGAGCAGGTTGGTGGGCTTGTGGGTCCCAGGCTCTGGCAGACAGGAAGAACTCTCCTGGGTTAGAATGAGGAAATGGTACAAAGTGTTCCTGGTGAAAGCCAGGAGATGAATATAATGATATTCACTGTAAAGTCCTTTCAACGTTGATAGATGCTTGAACGTTTGTGTGATAATATTTTAGGAAAGGAATAAGTGCTTGATGTCTGCCTAACCGGTAGCAACTTTAAGCTCCAGATCCACCTCAGAAACAAGACTTAGTAAAGGACACAGCTACAAAACTGGACCTTAAGGGTTTTCACATTGGGCCAACTGTAGTCAGGCCTAGTCTTAGGTATTCTAAATGACGAAAACAATCCGTCCCCTGTCCAGCCACACAGCTCATTTGGCACAAAGGAGGAGAGGCCAACAGCGTGAGACAGAACTGTGAGGTCTCCACTTTCCTCTTCTCTTCTCTAGAGGCATCCCTTTGCTCTCCTGCCGCATCCCCCACCAGAGATTCAGTGCTGTCTGGCTCCTAAAACCTTTCCTACCAGCAAAAAGGAAAAAAACTTCAGAGCTGGTATTCTGAGAGTCTCTTATACATCTTACGTTCTTAATTTTTCACTTACTTAGCCAAAAGTGTTTTAGCAACTGAACAAGCTGGTGCTACAGATTTGTGCATGAGTATGTCTCTCAGAATATGTCTGAGCATGGGGAGGTTTCTCTTATCCTTGACACTCAAAAGATTTTAAGCTGTCAGAGAGCAGAGAAGTTTTCAAGGTCAAAGCTGGAAAGCCCTTGGAGATTATATGGTCTAACTGCCTACTGTTGAGCCTGTGCATCCCTCGAGGGCAAGCCTGAGCTATGAAAACTGTGATAATATTCAAGATCTTTTATGAATCATACATTAAAGCCATAGAATAAGAATCTAATGAATTGTCTTTTTCCTCCATTTGTACTAGGTAGATGCAAGATGTTGATGAGAACAAACTGTTCTACTGAGCTGTAGGATTCCTTTCAGTCCTAAAGGCTCTATCTAGAACATTTCTAAATAAGTTGCTATGGAACATAATGTGAGACAACAAAATGATTCCTACAAATGACATTGCTCCCATAAAACATAAAACACTCAAAAAACAGGAATAATAAATAGTCAACCTCTCCAACTAATTGGGCTTTTTTTTAAGTGTTTACTTTAGAGAGGGGCTACTTTCCTGGAGAAGAACTTTAGCTTCTCAGAAGTCTCTTGCATCATTTGTTTACCAATCTGGTTTAAACCCAGCTTCTCTTCCTTCCTGAAAAGAAAGTCTTAGGTCTTCTTGACTTATGGAGGATCTAATGCAAGACTTGCTAGAGATTAACTGGAATAGTAAGAAGGGGTTAATAGAACAAGACATACGGAGACTATTAATTAGCTCCAAAGGCCATGGAAACTTGCTTTCTTGGTAGCTGGCATTCAGAAGCCACAGCAGCAGGAGCTGTATCGGCCTCACTCTGGTAGGGATGGCAGGCTCCAAAATGGGAGGCAACACAGATGGGTTTTACTTCGCAACAGAAACTATATATTCCTGGCTGCAACCCAGATCTTAGAATAGCTCTTTCACTCATCCTTTTCTTCATGTTTTTATTTTTATTTATTTATTTATTTGTTTGTTTATTTATTTATTTATAAAAGATTTTACTTATTTATTTGACAGAGAGAGAGATCACAAGTAGGCAGAGAGAGAGGGGAAGCAGCCTCCCTGCTGAGCAGAAAGCCCGATGCGGGACTAGATCCCAGGACACTGAGATCATGACCTGAGCCAAAGACAGAGGCTTTAACCCACTGAGCCACACAGGTGCTCCCTCTTCATGTTTTTAGACAAGATACTGGAGGTTAAGAAAAGCTGAGGGAGTTCATCACCACTAGAGCTACCTTATAAGAAATATTATATCAGGACGCCTGGGTGGCTCAGTTGGCTCAGGTCAGGATCCCAGGGTCCTGGGATCAAGTCTCATTTCAGGCTTCTTGCTCAGCGGGAAGCCTGCTACTCCCTCTGCCTGCCGCCCCTCCCCCCCCCACTTGTGAGCTCTATCTCCCTCTTTCTCTGACAAATAAATAAATAAATAAAATCTTTTTTTAAATTCTATTTCTACTACTATTTATGTATAAATACTTCTACATATAAACTGAAGAGTAATTTTTAAAATAATAATAAAGCCAAAAGCATTTCATTTTGTCATAGCAAGTTCCATCCTTCCTGCTGGGGAGGAAACTATGAGCGATATTATAGATCTGAGGGCATAATCCTAATTATTTAATAACTATACCTCGCCCTTCAGATACTTGTTTGCCCCTCATTAAATTATGTACTCAAAGGAAAAATGCCTTCTATGTCATTGACAACCTACCTTCCTTCCTTCCTCCCTCCCTCCCTTCCTTTCTTCCTTCCTCCACGTGTTTGACAAGTATTAGAGTGCCTACAATATGTTGGGTGGATTGAATAGCCGATATAATGACTATCTTTGTACCATGAAATACTGGGAACAAGAATCTCACAGGTCAGAAATACTGAGGACAAGAAAGGTTCACTTCACACACCTAGTTGAAAGAGTCATACCTAACACTCAGGCTTCCTTCATTTTTCTGGTAGAAAGTCTTCTCGTTATAAGTTAGAAAGCTGACCCAAATCTCAGCATGGCCATTTACTAATGATTTGATCTTGAGGAAGTTAGTCACTTGTAAAACGGGACTATTATCCTTTTCCCCAAGATTACTATAATAATGAAATAAGATATATAAAATACCTCAACACAGAGTGTGACCCATTAAAGGCATGCAATACTATTTAGCCATGTTTTCCCTTCATGGTTCAGTACACTCTTCATGACTACCAATAAAAGGCTCACTTTTATTCTGCCACTGATTAAGGAATTGTCCCTATTTTTGCTGTCTTCCTCAGTAATTCCATTTCTAAAATGGATCAAGCCTCCAGCCTATGGCTGAATCACTTTTTACCCTTCTCCTAAACTCAGGGGTGTTGCTGTTCTAATACCATGTCTTTATGGGAATACTCCATTCTCCCACACCCGTGCTGATGTAGTGCCATATCAAGCCACCGCCAACCTCTCAGCCAGGAGTTCTTGTGCAATGCCCAACATTCCTAGCATGGCTCTTCCTAGTGTGATCTGAAAATGTTCCTGTTTGTCCATCAACATTTACCAAATAGAATATCAACTAAGATGGCCTAGTCACTGAGACATAGAGATAGGTTTTATAGTCTATAGTCTCCGCCTACAAGGAGTTCATATTATTGTGGTGTGTATTGTGTGATATTTGGCTACTTACCCAACACACATGTAAAGTCATTACATAAGGTGGTGGAGTACAGAGGTGGAAGAGGCTTCTCAAGGGCAGTAAGACTGGGTTTAGACTGAGTCCTAAGGGAAGAATTGGAGCTCTCCAAGTATGGAAGAGGGGAAAAGTTGAGATTCTCAACCAAGCAACAGGTCAACTGGTGTCATCAATGGGCCAGAGCCCATTGTGCCTGAAGAAGAGCCCAGGAAGGTGGTGCTACAGAAGCTATCAGAAAGCAGGTAGAAAGCACTGATGCTCCTATCACAAAAGTGATGAAGGAAGCTCTGAGTGAATCTTAGCAAAAAGTATAGCACAATCATATTTAGGCTTAATAAAGATTACTCCACAGACAGAATATTATAGGGAGGTGGAGCCTGACTTAATTCAAAGAGAGCAATTCTCAGATTATTACCAAAACAATGGCCTTGGTAACGAATAATGAGGATCTGAATCAAGGCAGTGACACTGGGATGAAGAGGAAGGAAGAGATGTGCATATGAGAAATTTAGGAGGTAGAATCAATCAGACTTGGCCATACACTAGAAATGGGAACTGAGATTCCAACAATCATCTAGAATGACTCACACATTTCTAGCCAGGATGACTGAATGGATGATAAAAAATGTGAAGGTTCTTTCTTAAAAGTGTTTTTATGTTTTAGCATAGAGGGAAGGGAATATAAATTCACCTCGGAATGCCCTGGTTTTGAGAGCCTGTGTGGGACATCCAGGGAGAGGCCTGAGCAAGATGTTACAGTCATGGAGGTCAGAGAGAAAGTAGGAGAAACCAAACAGCCACTGCTTGGATGGTCAGGTTGTAGATCATTGAAAAAAGATCTGAATACAGAACCTGAAGAAGGATCAACATTTAAGGGTGGACTCTAGGAAAAGAATGCTAAAAGCAGATTTCAAATAAGTGGTCTGAGAGGTAAGAAGAGCTTATTAACTACAAAATGTCTTTTTAAAATTTTTTATTTAAATTCAATTTAATTAATATATACTGTATTAGTTTCAGAGGTAGAATTTAGTGATTCATCAGTTGCATATAACACCCAGTGCTCATTACTTCAAGTGCCCTCCTTAATGGCCTTCACCCAGTTACCCCATCCCTCCTCCCACCTCCCTTCCAGCAACCCTCAGTTTGTTTCCTATAGAAGAGTTTCTTATGGTTTTCCTCCCTCTCTGATTTCATCTTATTTTATTTTTCCTCCATTTCCCTATGTTCATCTGTTTCGTTTCTTAAATTCCATAAATGAGTGAAATCATATGGCATTTGTCTTTCTCTGACTTATTTTACTTAGCATAATACCTTCTAGTTCCATCCACATCATTGCAAATGGCAAGATTTCATTCTTTTTGATGGTTGCATAATATTTGCACATACCCACACACACACACACACACACACACACACTCCACCAATTCTTTCAGAGAGCTTTCCATATTTTGGCTAAAATGTCTTGATAACCAAATAACTGTAAAGTTTTGGGAAGCACACAACATCACATGAATATTCAGGGACAATCAGAAAACTCAGACATTAACCCTAAATTTAAATGATCTATATCTTATCATTTCCTTCCTAAATAATATATGACCTGTCAAAAGATACTCATGATTACCTTACCTGTTAATAAAGATGTTTTTCATTAGCTAGCTGTTAGCATTGCTGATTACCATCAACAAGAAACACTTGCCCACAACATATCATTTTATTATCCATATTGGGCTATAGTAAGTCTTCAGTCCATAGACGCCATTGCTAATATGAATGACAAGACAACTGCCATTGAGTCATACGGATGGAAGAGATCATTAAGATTATTTCAGATCAATGTCCTCAATGTATAGATGAAGTCCAAAGATAATGCAAACTATCAAAGTTGGCACATCAAGCCACAGCACCAAGATAGCCTTTCTGAATCTGAGTCTAATGTTCATTCTAGCTCACCATCCTATAAGGTAAAGAATGGATTTTACCCCAAAACTTTATATGTTATATCTAGAGCTTTACTTTTTTTTTTTTAAGAGAGAGTGAGTGTTTGTAGGTAGGGAGGTACAGAGGGAGAGGGAGAGAAACTTAAGCAGGCTAAGCATGGAGCCTGACACAGGGCTCGATCTCATGACCCTGAGATCATGACCTAAAACTGAAATCAAGAGTCCACACTTAACTGACTGAGCCACCCAGGCTCCCCAAGAACTTTGCTTTTCTAAGTATGGACTGTAGACTAGCAGCATGAGAACTTGTTAATATTGCAGAATCCGTTTCCTCTCTAGACCTACCAGATCAAATCAGCATTTAAAATGATCCCCTAGTCATTCACATAGACATGAAATTTTAAGAAGCATTGCTCTAGAATTCAGATTGCATTTTTCCATAGAAATAATGACCTATCTTCAAAGATGAGTTGATAATGCAGTTTAAAATCTACAAAGACACTAAGTATAGAAGATTGCTTTCCTAGAATTATATATTCTAAATATTAACTGGGCATTTAAGTGATACATATCCCCATCTGAGTTCTAAGACCAAAATCACTTCTACCACTCCATCTTCCTGATCTCACAACAACTTTATTCCCAAGGTATCTCTGGTAAGAGACAGAGATGAGAGATGTTTTGGGTAGGAAAGCCTTTAAAGAAAGAAAAAGTTTAGAGAAAAAGAAAATGTTCTTAAAATAACAATATACTTATCACACACACTGCTCATGGTCATATGTAGGAGCTCAAGCAGTCGAGTAATATAGTGTATATGCGTATATGGTATATATAGTGGTCCCATCCTCAAAGTCAAACACCCTTAAAGCAGTGGTTTTCTAGCTATAGTGTGCAAACCATCACTGGAAATATTATGCAAATAAAGATTCCCTGGGTTCTACCATCAAAGACTTTGATTTTTGTAGTCTTATTAATAGAGGTTGAGAATCTGAATTTTTAGTGAGTATTCCTCCAAAAAAAAAATTATTCTGGTGCAGATAGTACTACATTACATTCTCAGAAACTCCCAACCAAAGAATGTTAAGACAGAAGGTACCTCTTTTTTCCCAAGTGGCAACAACACACCTTCTTGATTTAACATTCCTGTAGAGATAGGGCAGCTTACCAGTGATGAGTACCTGAGTGGTTTAGCTGCTGCTGGGACACACGCACTAATCAATGAGGACCAGTCATGTGTGATGGGACACTAGAAAACAGACACAGAGGAAGAGGGTGACTCAAAAGGAGGATAACCAAAGAGTGGTCTTAGAGGATGTGGGTGCCCAAGGCAGACCCTACCCATACCCAGAGTTGTCCCTGACCTGACCTTTGAGGTAGAGATTGCTCTTTCTTGGGGATATGATTACAGTAGGCAGCTGAAGGTTGTGGTTGCTGTGAGTAGGGAAGAAGGGTTTGTGTGTACCAGATATTTTGTATTTTAATTCCTGCAATTAAATTCAGAAGAAGCCAATTAGCCTTTACCTATCTGTGAGCTAATCATTTCTGTGACATTTGATACAACACCTGGAATTTGTAGCATATTTAATGATGTTATGACTTCTGTTTAGTGCTTTAAAATAATACCCATTGTGTAAATGCCTGTCATCCAAGTGAGACAAGTCAGACAATCCCATTTACATCTGAGCAAAACATATTTCCTTTGTATATATTTAAAATTTATTGATAAGTTGAATGTATATTTGAAAATCACCTCTGGCAATAATTTATATTATGTATATAATTCAATTCAAGAACTATTTTCTACATGCAAAGCACTGTGTGTTAGTTCCTTTCTTCCACTAGGGCCTTATAACATAGCAAGGGTATGACAATAATACAAGGCAAAATTTGACAAGGGCTGTGGGGGAAAGAAAAAATACCACAAGAGACAAAGATGAGAGAGCTTCATGGAGGCATTGCCACTTGAGGGAAATTGTGAAATAATTACAATTTCAACAAACAGATGGTGGGAGGGGTAGGGTGGGACTGGCATTTCAGATGGGACAAAGACAGCAGATGAGGAAATATAGAGCAAACGGGGAATAAGAGTGGTAGGGAATGTGCATAACCTCTAAGGTGATACTGGAAAGCTGCAAATATAGATATGGCCCATATTTTAAAGAATTTTAAATGCTAAACTGAGCAGCAATTCCATACTTCCAAAAGGTTTTGTGAATGAGGGCGGGGTGAACGCAAGTGTGAGC
Source organism: Nasua narica (assembly GCA_028533885.1). Taxonomy (NCBI): domain Eukaryota; kingdom Metazoa; phylum Chordata; class Mammalia; order Carnivora; family Procyonidae; genus Nasua; species Nasua narica. Next base: position 65,366,700 of record CM052802.1, read on the forward strand.
TCTGTGTTAGGAAAATTACTCTGGCAACAGTAAGTAAGGAGAAGTGGTGCATGGAAAGACTGGGAGCAGGGAGACTAATTAAGAGGCTGCTGCCATAGTCCTGGGAGAGGATATGAGGGCTTTGTTTTGTTTTGCTTTTCGGTAGCTGCATTTCTGAATGTAGCAATTTGGAAATTTATTTTATTTTTTTCCACCATTGTTTCTCTTTTTTTAATTTAAATTTTAGTTTAACATACAATGTAATATTGGTTTCTGGAGTAGAATTTAGTGATTCATCACTTACATATAACACCCGTTGCTCATCACAAGTGCCCTCTTTAATGCCCACCACCCATCTAGACCATCCCCCACCCACTTTCCCCTATCAAACCTGTTTGTTTTCTATCTTTGAGAGTCACTTATGGCTTGTTTCCCTCTCTCCTTTTTTTCTTTCCCCCCTTCCCATATGTTCAAATGTTTTCTTTCTTTCTTTCTTTCTTTCTTTCTTTCTTTCTTTCTTTCTTAAGCATTTTATTTATTCATTTAACAGAGTGAGAACACAAGCAGGCAGAGAGGCAGGCAGAGGCAGAGAGAGGAGCAGACTCCCTGCGGAGCAAGGAGCCCGATGCGGGACCCCATCCCAAGACGCCGGGACCATGACCTGAGCCAAAGGCAGCTGCTCAACCAACTGAGCCACCCAGGCGTCCCTCAACTGTTTTCTTTCTTAAATTCCACATATGATCATATGGTATTTGTCTTTCTCTGACTGACTTATTTCTTTTTTTTTTTCTGTCTGTCTTTATTTCAATTTTTATTTAAATTCTAGTTAGTTAACACATAGTGTAATATCAGTTTCAGGAGTAGAATTTAGTGACTCTTCACTTACATATAACACCCGTGCTCATCATAACAAGTGACTTATTTCACTTAGCATAATGAGGTTTGAATTGAGAAGGGAAAGGGCAAAGGGATGGATGCAAAAGACATTGCATAGGTAGCATCTGGGTACTAAGCCTTCAGCTCTTAATTTGCACTGATATTTTTGGTTAAGTGGATTATTGTAGCAGTTGCAACAAACATAGTTTGAGTGCGAGGGAAAGAGAAGAATGGAAGCCAGAAGAAAGGCCAGGCAACAGAAGTTCAGTGTCTCAGATGCTGTTGATAAAGCCCTTAGGGCTAATCTCTCTGCCAACCTGGCATGAGAGCTTCTTTCTGCTGGCACCTGCCCCCTGCTGCCTGAGGGCTCCTGGTGGCCACAGGTACCAGGGAGTTAAGACCATCTGGGTGGCCCCTCAGCAATGACAGGCAGAAGTTGCATAGAAATACTTATTTCCTCACCCCTCAGGAGACAACTCTGAGACCTGTTCTACAGTCTCCCAGAGTCCCAGTGGGCTTGAGCCCCAGTTGCCCACAGCAATAGCCTGCTCAGGACAGCTTTCTTTATTGGCTTCCTTTCCTTCCAAGTCATTTGCTCACTCCACTCAGGGCTTCCTGGGATCACCTCCTAAACATCTTAGATAACTGGATTCTTCACACAATAAGCCCTTAGAGATAGACTCATCTCATATCACAACTTGAAGGAAATGCTGACAACTAGCTGAAGAGCAAGATTAATGTCACTGGAAGTGACCTGATAATAATGCTGAAGGATTTGGGACTATACCAGAGGGAAAAAGGGGTGATACAGAAGAGATGGAACATCCACAGGTGGGCAGAAGGTTGAGGAAGAAAAAGACAGGGTGCTGCAAATATCATGTCAAGTTCCAAAGAGGTGGGGATGCTGAGTGAAAACAGATGAACCAGACACCAGTCTTTTCTCACTAAAGTACATTCTCAGGACATGGCATAGCTAAATTGTTGTTTGATTGATTTTGGTTAAATTAATGTTTTCAAAGTGGAAGTTCCACATTTAGGATGAGTTATGTTCCCTGTAAAAATAATGTAAGCCACCTAAATCTTCCTCTGCCTAAAATATCCCTCTCTACCTCCTTTACCCAGAATCTCTGCTCATCTTCAGGGGGCAGCTGAGGCTTCAGGGAGCCCAAGGTGGTGCCCACCTTACTACCCCATGTCTCCTATAATTGTCTCTCCCTGAACCTTCTATTCATTTGTCCACCTTTTCCTTTAGACACCAAGCTCTTTGAGGGGAGAGATCATTCATTACTCCGATGGGATATGGGCAGGTGGACTCAGTCTAGCAGCTTGTAGGTCACTAAAAGCATTGCGTCAGCATCATCTGATCAAGGGAAGAGCAGGATTTCCATCCATAGAGTATAGGCGGTATGAAGGCAGTGGTTTAGATAAGAGAGACAGACAGGTAGAGTTAGAGACAGAGACTGAGACAGAAACATAGTAGGAGACAGTGCTGTTAAGTACTTTTTTCTTTGTTTTTTGTTTTTATTTTGCTTTGTTTTGTCTTGTTTTCTGTTAAGGACTTTGGGAGTGGACAGACCTCCACAGGATATGTATATTATCCTGTGAAAATGTCCCATACAATCAATTTAATGACTTCCGTGGAGTGTCTCTGTGAAGTTGGTAATGTTTGGGAGCCAAGGGCAATTCGACGGATAATTACACAACCCCAGTAAAACTTACATTCTAGTGGGTTGGGGAGGGAGACAGATGCTAAAATGGCAGATAGGTAGATACTATAACAGCAAACATATATTATGAAAAAATTAAGAGGATAATGTGATGGAGGAGATGGAGGTGTGTAATTTAGGTTGGTTTAAGATATTTGAGCTAAGACCTAAATGACAGGATGGAAGGACTCAAATATAGGAAAGATTGTAAGAAAAATGATTCAGGCAGAGGAAAAATGGCATATTCTAAAGCCCTAGGCAGGAACCACAAGAAAGTCACTGTGGCCAGAGGAGACTATGGCAGAAGATGATACTGGAGAGGTATGCATCCAGGCATGTGGGGCCTTAAAGGCCATCACAAGGAATTTGGATTTTATTCTAAGTGAAATGGGAAGGCACTGGAGGATTATAAGCAGGAGTGTAATGTAATTTTGTTTTTAAGAATATCCCTCCGGTTGCTATGGGGAGAGCAGATTGTAAGGAAGCAAAAAAGAAAGGTGCAAACATGGTTGTGAGGCTATAAGCAGTTACTCAGGTGTGCAATGACAGCATTCAGGAGGGTAGAAGCACTAACAGGACAAAGATTTGGATGTATTTTGGAGGATCTGATGTTGCTTTTGGTACTTCTACTAGCTCTAGCAATCACTCATGTATCATCTTTCTTCTCCAAAGGTAATCCAACTTTTGTCCAAAGCTCCACGTCAGATTGTGCAGAATAAAACCACTTTCTGGAAGCCACCTGATATTTCCTTCAGGAAAGGTCCCATAATGACAATACTGATAAATAACCAGTAAAGCTTAGTCCTAGAGCTCACACATGACAACCGTAGGGCACTTGAGGCTGAAATTCTCACTGCCTCCAGCATGTTTTGTGCCAGCTGAGAAGACATTGCTGCCACCATCACTCCTTCTCTGGGTCTACTCCAGCAGCTTGGCACCATTCTTCCACTGGTTGGGGTGACATGGTACTAGTATAAAACGGATATGGCACACATATTCCTTGCTTTAACACACACACACACACACACACACACACACGAAGCGCGCGCACGCGCGTGCTTCATCATTTGAAAATCTCATCCTTCTTGTCTTCACTACTTGGTCAGACTCTCATCATTTGAAATGTAACTTGGATTAATAAAATGGGGTAGACATCATCATAAGGACTTTGTATGGGTGCTGTTGAGGGCTGTTTTTCATGTGCGTTAGAAAAGATACATTTTACTCATCACAATAAAACTACATTGCTTCAAAAGGATGAACTAATCAGAAGCAGCTGGAATGAATTAAAGATAGTGACAACTCAGAAACGAGACATCAGCGATCTTGTAGGGGAAAAGAAGTTTTAAATTGTTTAAATGTGCTTGTCTAACATGTCACTAAAAGCTATAATCTTCCATTTTCCATTAACAACTCCATCAATTTTTCCTTAATGTTTTAAATTAACTGTCTTCTCTCAAACATGATGCTGTTCAACATTTGAAGAAAACAGCCCTTATTTTTTTTTTTTAATTTTGGATTTAGGAAGGTGAAATCGTTTTTCATTTGCATTTTTATAAAAGTTTTTTTCATTTTAGAAATTGGCATGTTTCCTACCATTTGAAATGTCAAAGCACTGCCCCAAAATAATGTACTTGTCCTTTTATAAATTGTATGATGCCTGTAATATTAGAATTATAACTATACCAAGCAGAAGAAAATTACATTGTTTTTATAAAGATTCATATTTATAAAATTCCAAAAGTGACCCTATTTTCATTTAATTGACTTCATCCTTATATCATTGTTATTTTCCTTCTTATAGCAGAAGAATAAGAAAAACAAGGGGAGAATATGATCACATCTCTAGCACCCTATATTGAAGGGAATATGTGTTCATCTATCGGAAGAGTGTATAACCCTTCACTTCATCCCAGTTAGTTGATGGAGCACATCTGGCTAATGGATAAGGGAAACATAATAGTGTTCACAGACCATAGAACAATTGAATTTTCTTATCAAACTATCAAGCAACCACTAGTAATCATGCTGGAAAAGATAGCGGGCACTCACTATAAACCCTATGGGAGCTATTTTGTTTTGCTTTTTTACTTAAAATGTATACTAATTCCTTTCAATTCCTTAAAAATTTCAATTTCAATTCCTTTCAATGTATACTAATTCCTACTTAGTATCAATTTACATAGACACAAATCCAGGTACTGGGGTATAAAGACTAATTAAACACAGACCATGTTCTCAAGGAGCTCAAAATTTTGGGGGGTGGGGAATAAGAATCATGTTCAAATTACTATATTATAATGTGACGGTATTAGGAGAGATTGTCTTATTTTAACATTATGAAACATGGCAGAGTGATTAATTGTACTTGATTTGGATAGAAGGAGAGGCACAAATTCCATAAGCTGACCTTATATTCAATTTAACAAATCTCTTCCTAATATCCTTGTTCTCTTACTAAACAAGAGACATTACTAAACTTGAAAACTCCAAGGAAGAGGTGACATTTGAAGTGTCATTGAATAATGAGAAAAGGTCTATAATACTCTCTGACTCTCTCTCAGGCTTAAATTAAGGCTGAAGATATGCACCTGTATAAGATATTCAGGGAAACATTGGACACATAACTTGCCTATTACAATAGTTTCAGTTTTTTATGTGTTCAACAAGTGAAGAGAAATGGGAAAAACTCCTTATTCAGACTATAAATAATCTGACACGTTATTCCAAAGATCATTGGCCCTAACCCCACATAATGAGAAATGACTGAAAAACTTTAAACAAGGGTGTCATGACCAATTATAAGTATTAGGAAGATTATTTTGGCATGATGCCTTGATAGAGCATGGCTCCATTGTCTTCTAGCAATCAGTTGCTGTTTCAAAATTCAGTACCATACTGATTCCCAACACTTCAGTAACCTAATTTTTCTTTTTGACCTAATGGTAACCTAGTTTCTCTTTTTGAATACCTAAGAATCTTTTCTTTATCCTTGGTATTCTGAAATTTCATATAGTGTCTTTATTTTCTATGTTAGATTTCTATTATTGAAAATGTCAGACATTATTCTGAATGTGTCCCTTGGGAAATTTTAGGTGAGATTAACATCTGAACAGATAGACTGAGTAAAGCAAACGGCCCTCCCTTATCTGAATGGGTCTCATCCAATCAGTGGAGGGACTAAGTAGAACAAAAAGGCTGGTCTTTCCTGACAACAAGAAGGGACTCCTGTCTGACTCCTTTGATCAGGGAAATAAGTCTTTTCCTGCCTTTAGGAAACATCAGCTCTCAGACTGGAGTTATACCACCTTCTGGGTCTCCAACTTGCCAACTGCAGATCTTGGGGCTTCTCAGCCTCCACAATCGTGAACTAATCACTTATAATAAGTCTCTTCCTACATGTATATACAATTTGTTCTGTTTCTCTAGAGAACCCAAACTAATATACCATGTAAAATGTAAAATGGTACTATCATTTTAGAAAACAGTATAGCAGTTTCTTGAAAAAAGTTTATATTTGGGGATTTTTTTTTTTTTTAATTGGAAGAAAACTTGTCAGGGTGCCTGGGATAGATCCCACATTGGGCTCCCTGCTCAGGGAGGAGCCCGCTTCTCCCTCTCCCTTTGCCTCTCCCTCAACTCATGCTCTCTCTCTCTCTCTCTCAAATAAATAAATAAAATCTGAAGAAGAAGAAGAAGAAGAAAGCTTGTCTATAATCTAGTCTTTCACAACCAGAAAGAAGGGATTAGGGAAATGTCTATAAAATGCTGAAAGCTCTACTGGGTATTTACCCCAAAGACACAGATGTAGTGAAAAGAAGGGCCACATGTACCCCAATGCTCATAGCAGCAATGGCCACAATTGCCAAGCCGTGGAAAGAGTCAAGATGTCCTTCAACAGACAAAGGATAAAGAAGATATGGTACATCTATACAATGGAATATTATGTCTCCATCAGAAAGGATGAATACCCAACTTTTGTATCAACATGAACGGGACTGGAAGAGATCATGCTGAGTGAAATAAGTTAAGCAGAGAG
>CM052802.1:65373799-65389187 GCA_028533885.1 Nasua narica
TGCATTAATTTTATATCCTGAGACTTGACTGAATTCCTGTATGAGTTCTAGCAGTCTTGGAGTGGAGTCTTTTGGGTTTTCCACATAAAGTATCATATCATCTGCAAAGAGTTAGAGTTTGACTTCTTCTTTGCCAATTTGGATGCCTTAACTACAAAATCTTTATTACTCATGTCTGCAGCAATCTGAAATACACACATGATGTGAGGTGAGCATGTTCTTTTGTGACCAGGCATCTCTGCCATGTTGGAAACAAGCTTGTGGTTGTGTTTGCTTTTAAATAAACTTCCTCATTAAGTAAGGTTGCACCTTGCAAACCATCAATCTGCAAGTTAGGCCACACTCTGCAGTGGTCATAGAAAGTTTGGGGTTATCAACCTTTTTGAGAGTCTAATTAACCTTATACTTTTTCCCTAGGAAGTCTGTACAAGTAAACATACCAAATCTTCCTACATCTAGAAAGTATTCTTTGACCCCAGTCAAGAAACTTGCTCTAAGAGGAACAAGGGCTAGGGGTGCCTGGGTGGCTCAGTCAGTTAAGAGGAACAAGGGCTAGGACACTTAAACTTAAAAGAAATATTTCTTTTTCTCTTCTTTCACTATTCCACCTCCATCCCAAAATATCCCACCATAAAAGTGGTTTATGAAAAGTGGAGTGGCAGGGTTCCCTTTGTTAAGTTTTGCTCACAATCTTTATTGTTTAATTTAGTGCTAATGATTTTGAGGATTTTCTAGAAATTTAATTGAATTTAAAAAACTATTGGTATTTTCAAATGCCATCACCCAGCTGAGTCCTGCATCATTCCAATGGTCATCTACCACATGTAGCTGACACCGTGTAGTCCATCTTGGTGTTCCAGAAGCTCCCAGTGATGCCATGTCCAACTGATCCAGAGAGCCTGTTCATGCCTCAAGGCAGTGAGTGTTTCTCTCTTGAAAATTCTATTATATGTATGGCACAAGGTGAATTAAACTGCCATAGTGTCAGATTTTTAAAGACAAGTCTCAGTCTTCCTGAAATTGTGAAAGTTTCATGTGATTGCCAGCATTTCCTTAAAATTCTAGAAAGTGTGTTTTTATCTTTACAAAATAAACATTTAAAATTAATTTTATTTTGAAAATTTGTGAGATTTTTAAAAACATCTGTTTTGGTAATTAGAGAAAACTGAGATATAATAAAATGTGTCTCTGGCTTTCAGGGCCAGTAAGAGTTCTCTTATATGTGGGAACACACTGAGGCACCACTATGCAGAACCCTAGTGAGTTATTACATCTATCTCATTCGGCAAATGTTTCAATGAATTAGATATTAGCATTAAGTTTGTAAACAGAGCTTTTGGTGCACCAGGCAGGGGCCATTAGAAACTACTGATTGTTTTATACTGTAATTAAATAGATTGTTGATTTCTCTTTTGTGAAAGAGTTTCCAGGTCATCTACTAATTCACCTAGAATGTGATTTTTTTAAAAAATAACTTTTTTTAGTCATGGTCTGAAATATTCTTCCTGGGGTTGTAGACAGCATGATAGATATTCTGCTAAATTTATTCTAGCTTGTGTGTTGAGTCAGAAATTAAAATTTTGGAAAGTGTTATTGCTTCAAGTGTTCTACCTTCTGTTTTTTCCCAGTATGTTCATTAGAGTCTTGATCTACCCAGTCTGGACAGCTACTTATCAAAGCTTCCTTTCTTAGAGCTGAATAATATACCACTGTGTATAGATACTATCTCTTTTTTAACCATTCATCCATCTACGGGTATTTGGTTAGTTTCTATATCTTCTCTATTGTGAATAATGCTGTAACAAACAAGGGCATGCATATATCTTGTCAAAATCCTGTTTTTATTTCCTTTGGGTATATACCCAGAAGTGAAATTTCTGGATAATATGGTAGATCTATTTTCAATTTTTTCGGGAAACTTTATAATATTTTCCATAGTGGTTAGACTAATTTAGTTTTTCACCAAGAGTATATAAGGATTTCCTTTTCACCATATCCTTGACAGCATCTGTTGTCTCTTCTCTTCTTGATGCTAGCCATTCTAACAGGTGTGAGGTGATCTCTCCTTGTGGTTTCTATTTGCATCTCCTTAATGATTAGTGACGTTGAGTATTTTCACGAGCCTGGTAGCCATTGTGATGTCCTCTTGGGAAAAATGTCTACTTAGTTGTTCTGGCCAATTTTAATAGAATTTTTTTGTTGCTATTAAGTTGTGTTAGTTCTTTATATATTTTGGATATTGGCCCCTTATCTAATAAATGGTCTGCAAAAATTTTCTCCCATTCTGTAGGCTGAAGTTTCATTTTGTTAATTATTTCTTTTGCTGTGCAGAATCTGTTGAGTTTGATATAATCTTACTTATTGATTTTTGCTTTTGTTGTTTGTTAGGCATCATGTCTAAAAACTTATTGCCAGGACCAATATCAATGACTTTCTCTTCCCCGTGTTTTCTTCTAGGAGTTTTATAGTATCAGGTCTTATGTTTAAGTCTTTAATTGATTTTGAGTTAATTTTTGTGAGTGGTGTGAGGCAGGGGTCCAATTTCATTGTGTTTCTCCAGTTTTTCCAGCACCATTTGTTGAAAAGACTATCTTCCCCCCACTGGATGTTCTTGGCTCCCTTGTCAAATATTAGTTGACCATGTGTACTGGGATTTAATTCTGGGTTCCTTATTCTGTTCTATGTGTCTATATTCGTTCTAGTACTATAATATTTTTATTACTATGGCTTTATAGTATTGTTTGAAATCAGGAGGTATGCTATCTTTGGCTTTGTTCTTCCCCTCCCTCCTCAGGATTTCTTTGGCTATTTAGGTTCTTTTGTGGATTCCACACTAATCTTAGGGTTGTTTCTTCTTTTTCTGTGAAGAATGGCTTTGGCATTTTGATAGGGATTGTGTTGGATGTGTAGATGGCTTTGGATAGTATTGCCATTTTAACAATATTTATTCTTCTGATCCATGAACATGACATGTCTTTCCATTTGTTTGAATGACCGAAAATTTTATATTTTAATAAAGCATTTGCTTCAGTAGACTAAATTCATCAGCCATCATTAGGTTCAGTTATTAATTTCCAGTTTATCTACACTGAAAAATTATGGAAATACTTAGCTAGGTTACCACTGCATAAGCCAGAATGGATGTCTTTTGCTTTATAGTCCGGACTGTTGATTTTCTTCTTTAATTCCCTATCATTCTTGTCACAGGCATTTGAGTGGGAATATTACTTTTATGTTTCATGTTCTTTCTATTTTTGAACAAAAATTTTGTCTTCAATATGCAAATGTTCAAAGTTCATGTAATGAATAATTGGCATTAAAAATTATTTTCTTCCATATTCTGTGTAAAATGTCTGCCACTAATTTTTTATTACTGTGGGAATGACATCTCTCTATCTGGCTGTAAGGTGCTCTAGAGTGGCTCTCTATCTAGTACTGACTCCTCAGTACAGCCTTTCCCCCTCTGTCTGTCTGTGCACAGGAGAGGAACAGTGAGAAAAGGTACTGTTACCCCCAAGGTAAATCTTGCTGTAAAAGAAAAGTTATATTTATTTATTAGAAACTTTAGTCTTAAACTGATCCCAGATTGTCTTCTGGAACTTTCACTAGTCCCTGGTTGTTTTTTTTTTTTTTTTAAGATTTATTTATTTGTTTGTTTGTTTGTTTGTTTATTTATTTAGTGAGCATAAAATGGGGAGGGGCAGAGGGAGAGAATCTCAAGCAGACTCCCCACTGAGGCTGGAGTCTGATGCAGGGCTCAGTCTCATGCCCCATGAGATCATGACCTGGGCCCAAACCAAGTGTTGGTCACTTAACCAACTGAGCAATCCAGGGACCCCTCACTAGTCTCTGTTCTAACCTTTGAATCATACACATTATATGATTGACATGTAGCCCTATAGCTTACTGATGCAAATAATGACTGTGAAACATGAAAAGGTGTGCCATGAAACATGAAAAAAATGATCGTGAAAAAATTTCCTTTGTAATTATTGTAAAATAAGTGTGCTTATTGTCTAACATGTGGAAAATATAGACATATAAATGAGAAACTGAAACAAATCTATTATTTTACCACCACAAAATATTCATTTTGTTTGGTAGATTTTTAATTCTATGTCCATTTTCCAACAGTTTGATTGTATTATATATACAGTTTTAAATCAAGTTTTCTAAATATAAATTGAGTTTGCAAATTCAGTGTCTTTTTTGAAAAAAATCAGATGACCCACCTATTCCACACCTTACTGATTAGTAATTGATTACTACCCACATTGGGATGTTAAAATTTTGTGACCATGCCCCCATATCATATTTTTCCTGTAAAGTACATAGTGGGGAATCTGAAGAATGATTTTGCTATAGAGCTTGGCTGAATGTTAGTCTGTCTTAGAGTAAAGTCCTGTGCTATGCTCCTCCTGAAACAGGCATGGGATTCTTGACATTCATCCTTCATGCTTGTATGGAGAGGCAAACAGTAAGGAGTGATTATCCTCAAGCACAGCAAAGAAAATTTCCATTTATTTATTTTTCCTTCTTATAATAGCATATCTCTGAAAAATCCCAGGACCCCTCTCTCTGGCCATTGCATGGCCACCAGGCAGGCTGGTTCTGGATTAATTATAGTTAGAGTTGTTTTCAGGTAGACACTGCCAAGGTTTTAAGTGACTGTTGTACCTTGACCAGCATCTTCTTTGGCATCATTGGTGAGGCCAGGGGTCATTCTCTCCTCTCTATACTCGTTTACAAAGGTTTTCATCAACACAAGCTCAGACTTTGAGCTCAACCCCAAATGAAGTTTTTTTGGAATCCTATGCAAGCTTTATGTCTTTCCTACTTGTGTATAGCCATTGGAAAGATACAAATATTTGAGGGTAAGGCTGGTCAGGGAATGAAGTTAGTTGAATTTCAGATCAACTTTCAGTGCAGCTAAAATCTCCTTGAACATTAAGGAGTTGGTTAACTTCAGTTGCCTAGAAGATTCTAGGAGAAAATACAGTAGATTTGCAATTACTTGGAGCAACTGTAATAGGCATTCCTCAGATTATGCTTAGAGAACAATGTTCAGTTTTGATTTCAACACTTAAAAATGATGTGGAATGGGTCCAGAGAAGAAATATCTGACATTTTCTGGCATTTTAAATTGTTACTTATACTATTTCAGTTTTTTTTTAATTCCCCTAAAACAATTAACCAACAAAGAATATGAATTTTTGCTCTGACAGATTGGAGTTTGAATATAGGTAATATCTCCCTTAGATATTTGGTCTTGGGGATTAAAAATGCTAATTATGAAATTAGCTGGTAAACACTCTGTGCCTTCCTTCTCCTCATTCAGCCCTCAGCCCAACCTATGTAAGTTTGGTGATCTGAGGTCAGAGGGGACCAGTGTTTAATTTCTGAATATGGTCCTGAAAAACAAATGAGACCCTAGAAATATCTGCATGGTATCAGCAGAATGAGGTTCTGCCTCTAGTGTCTAGACACAGAGGGCCCGAGACAGCCCCACTCTGCCACAACTTCCAAGTGGCTGGAAATAAGCTCAAGGGGCACAGAAGTGCATGAGCAAGTTCTGGCAGAACTAAGGGGACTTTGCAGTCCGGGTGAAAGGACATGGATAGTGAGGAATAAAGACTTAAACTGTGATCATCAGCCAGTGTGGAGGGGTAGGATGGCTGAGAACCAAGTGCTTCTCCTGTGCCATGAGGTAGCCTATGACCCTGGGGGAGAAGGAGAGGAGAGAATGAAAGAACTGAGTAGGGGAATGCCAGACTCCTTAGGGTGATCTTTTCTAGTAGTAGTTATAGGATGCTTTGTTGGTGTTCTTCTGTAAGCCCAAATCATCACCAACATTGTGTTGAAAATTTGGGGTGGAAACACATGAGAAAAATGCTTAACATCACTCAGCATCAGGGAAATACAAATCAAAACCAGTGAGATACCACCTCACACCAGTCACAATGGCTAAAATTAACCAGTCAGGAAATGCCAGATGTTGGTGAGGATGTAGAGAAAGGGGAACCCTCTTACACTGTTGGTGGGAATGCAAGCTGGTGTAGCCACTCTGGAAAACAGTATGGAGGTTCTTCAAAAAGTTGAAAATAGAGCTACCCTATGACCCAGCAATCGCAATACTGGGTATTTACCCAAAGGATACAAATGTGATCTGAAGGGGGAGCTGCAGAGCAATGTTTATAGCAGCAGTGTCCACAATAGCTAAACTATGGAAACAGACCAGATGTCCATTGACAGATGAATGGATAAAGAAGATGTGATATATGTACACAATGGAATATTACTCAGCCATCAAAAAGGATGAAATCATACCATTTTCAACAACGTGGATAGAACTGAAGGGTAGTATACTAAACAAAGTAAGTAAATCAGAGAAAGACAATTATTATATGGTTTCACTCATGTGAAATTTAAACAAAACAGAGGCTCATAGGGGAAGGAAGAGAAAAATAAAATAAGATGAAATCAGAGAGGGAGACAAACCATAAGAGACTCTTAACTATAGGAAATAAACTGAGGGTTGCTGGAGGGGTGGTGAGGAGAGGATGGGGTACCCGGGTGGTGGACATTAAGGATGGCATGTGATGTAATGAGCACTGGGTGTTCTATGCAATTGATGAATAAATGAACTCTACATCTGAAACTAATGATACATAGTATGTTAATTAAATTTAAATAAAATAAGATAAAAAAAGAGAGATGGTTTCTAAAAAAAATGTTTTTTTTGAGTGGAGAAAATAAAAACTGAGGTTGTGTTGGGGAGGGAAGATCTTTTGAAAACAATAGGAGTTAATTAGAGGGGACCAAGCTGTGAGTGACCTGTAGGAGGAGCAGGACAAGAAGCCTCAAACCAAATACCTGGCTGAGGTGAGGGACTTGGGAAATGTATGAATTGGGGGCTTAGGGAAGGTGTGCACATTAGCTGAGGATTCCCAGAAATATCAAGTTTGGTAAATTAAACTTCAAACTGCATCGGTGCTCCAAAAATTTCTAGAATTTGCATATTAAAGGAAAGATGACCTTCTGCTTTTTTAAAATGAGAGAATGAAATTAGGCTTTTTCTAAATCTCCTTTCTTTTTTTTTATTATTTTTTATTTTTTTCCTTTTTTTTTCCTTTTTTTTCTCTTTTTTTTTCTTAAAAATTTTATTTATTTATTTTAGATAGAGGGAGAGAGAGTGTGAGCAGGAGGAGGGGCAGAGGGACAGAGAGAAAGTCTTAAGCAGACTTTGCTCCGAGTATGACCCCAACTCAAGGCTTGATTTCAGGATCCTGAGATCATGACCCCAGTGGAAATTGAGAGTTGGATGCTTAACTGACTGAGCCACCCAAGTATCCCTCCATATCCCCTTTCTATTCTAAAACTTTGTCGTTTTTTACATTTGTTAGTCCCTCCCTGTCACTTATTTTTTTAATTTGGGTATAAACAACTATGACCAATCAGGGTCTTTTGAGTCTGTTACTTTATTTATGCCACAAGAATGCAGTGGTTCCAAGTCTAGCTACGCAGGCTAATGCTGGGGGAGCTTAAAAAAATACTGATGCCTTGGCCCCACTCCCAGAGATTTGGATTTAGTTGGCTTGGGACATTGTTTTCAAAAGCTCCCCAGGTGATTCCAATGAATGACCAAGACTCTGAACTTCTGAAGTGATGACTTTAGGTCATTATACTTAGAGTTTTCAGGAGACTATCTTTTATAGTATCTATCTCTTTAAATGGGGCAAAGTCTATTGAACAAGATTCCAAAATCATCAATAATCAAAGGAAGAAAAAAGAAGATATAAAAAAATGCTAAGAATGGTTTTACCTCTCCGTGTTTCTAAGTTTGATCATTCAGCTTGTGAATAACCCAAGCTCTTTCTTCTCTCCTTCCTTTTGGTGACCTGCCTTCATTGTCTTTAACCCCTTTAAGAGAAGATGAATGAAGAGTCTATTTTGCTGCTTGCTTGGTTAAAAAATTTGGGTTGTCAAAATTGAAAACAATTAACTTACTTGAGGTTGGGGATAGGGTATGAATTGTATTAATCTACACTATGAATGAATGTGGGAAATAAGAAAACTTGGTTATCTTTCCTATCTTCCACATTTCCCAACATAATTCAGAAATGGAGACATAAAAGGTCAATTCTTCACCTTTTTAGAGTTAAAAATTCCCAATAAATGTTTGTGTAAAATCATTACCAGTAGAGTCCTGGCAGAGTTGCAGTAAGGGGTGTCTGGGGGGCTCAGTTGGTTAAGTGTCTGCCTTTGGCTCGGGTCATGATTCCAAGATCCTGCATCAGGCTCTTTGCTCAGCAGGGAGTCTGCTTCTCCCTCTCCCTCTGCCCCTCCCCCCTGCTTGCGTGCTCTCTCAAATAAATACATAAAATATTTTTTTAAAAAGTTCATTGCTGATACCACCAGCCCTAGCCTTAAAGATGCTATATGGCATACATTTGACTTAAGTTACATGATTTAAGAGAAACTCTCCTTGAGAGGTCACTGAAAATTGTTGACACCAGAGGCTGAAATTTTCAGGGGGTCTTCATGTCTGCTACCATCTTCTTCATTATTTGGGTAGGAAACTTGGGTCTGCTCTTTTATGTTTTTCTTTCCATATCCACCTCTTTTCTACCTGAATACTTTGGGTAGAAAAAATTCTGATGTTGTTCAAGTATTTTCATTGTTGGCAAAAGATTTAGCAATTAGAAATACTCTAAAATGAAAGTCACCTTTATTATTTATGGTAATAACTGCCAACTGGGCTCAAGTCTTTGCTAAGGAAAATTTAGAAGTTATCTACATTCCATTAGAAATAAAAGAATAATGGAGCAATGTTTCTTAACATTTTTGAGTTATTTCAGGTACTTCATATGTTACTATGTAAACCAGCAGAACTTCTTTATAGCTTTTCAGATGTAACCTTGAAAGCATTACCTTTGGGTCAAAGTAAATGTTATTGCACATAATCTTGTGAATATCCAATTGTATAAACCAATTTTTCATCAGGCTCCAATGCAGAAAAAAACAGCAAGAGATTATAAGACATTGGTTTGCCATGAGGGTAATATGGTCATTTTTCTTAAACCACTTATGGTTTTTTTTTTTTTTTTTAAGATTTTACTTGTTTATTTGATAGAGACACAAGGGGAGAGGGAACACAAGCAGGGGGAGTGGGAGAGGGAGAAGCAGGCTCTCTGCTGAGCAGGGAACCCGATGTGGAGCTTGATCCCAGGACTCTGGGATCGTGACCTGAGCCGAAGGCAGCTGCTTAACAAATGAGTCACCCAGGGGCCCCAGAACCATTTATGTTACTTTGAACCATAGATATATCTTTAATAGCTTTCCACCTGGAGAAGTTAGAATTATATTCCCATTAATGTAATCACAGTCAGATTTACTCTTATTTGTGTAATTTGATTTCAAGTTATAGATGTTGGTATTATTGCAAATGAAAACAAAATCTGAAGTTTGTGCTTTTTATATTCTTTGGGTTTTCCATTCTACTAGCAGGAAAATATAATATTATGGACAGCTAAAGCTGGTGAGGGCAAGAAGCAGGCACAGGCATGCTATAAGGGTAATAGAATAACTTTGTAGAAGTCTTTTAGAAAGCAATATATATCCATATCCTTAAATTATTCATACTATTTGATGCAGAGATTCTAAGTGAGTTTATATAAAAGTAATTTTTAAAATGATTCATGTGCAATTATATACATCATAATGCTATCTACTGCACAGGAAGGTTAAAAGCAATCTTAATAATGAGTTAAAAAACAAAAGCAGGGGCGCCTGGGTGGCTCAGTTGGTTGGGCGACTGCCTACGGCTCAGGTCATGATCCCGGAGTCCCGGCATCGAGTCCCATATCGGACTCCCGGCTCTGCGGGAAGTCTGCTTCTCCCTCTGACCTTCTCTCCTCTCATTCTCAGTCTCTCTCTCTAATAAATAAATAAATAAAAAATCTTAAAAAAAAAAAACAAAAGCAAAATCTATGCATAAATCCCTGTAAAAACACATTACATTGATTATGTTTAGATGGTGAGATCAGGAACGATCTTCAAATATTTTTCTATTTTTATATATTTTCAAATATTCCAGGAAAAATTTAAATTTAAAATAGGCAATATAGATTAGTAAAGTGATGGAGTGACTGCTTTATGGCCATGGCCTTAACAACTACACAGGAATTAGGGAAGAAGGGAGTCCTCCTTCCCTTGGTCAGAAGACATCACCAGGATGAATAAATGGGCTATTATACAAATAATAAAGCCCCTAGACATTTCGTGGTTTCTTAGTCTTTCCAGGTCATTAGGTTGTTCAGTTGTGATTTTCAGATTTGCTTAACCAAAGAAACCTCGTCATGTAGAAGCAGAACAGGCGGAAGCGGAGCTGCTTTGATCTGAGTGGGAGCAGGAGGACGAGGCTGCTTATCTGTACCTTCTGATCTTTTGCTGACCGGAGCGAGGATACTGGGAAACTCCTCAAAGTACTCACAGCATTTTGAAGGAAGCACAATAGGTATTTTTGAGTGACTTTTAAGTATAAAACTCTTGTTTATGTTCTATTACTTACAAAAATGCTGTAAGGTAGGCATTATTAGGTCCATTACACACCATGGGAGAACTGAGGCTTATGGATGTGATGTGAGTTGCTGGAAGTCATGTACCGCAATACCTAAAATTTGAGCCAGTTCCTATCTGACTCCAACAAAACTTATGCTTTTTACCACTATGTCACATTGCCCCTCCTGGCTTATAAAACAACACAAACAGAGCAGTGTTTTCACAATATAACTATCCTCAGAAATAGCAGAAAGCAGAAAGGAATTTGACAAATGAGTAGCTGTGCCTGATTGTCTTCCCTCCTTGTCTTCCTATTGCAATACTCATGAAGTGGGTAAAGAGATGCAAAAATCGGGGCGACTGGGTGGCTCAGTGGGTTAAAGCCTCTGCCTTTGGCTCAGGCCCTGATCTCAGAGTCCTGGGATTGAGCCCCCCCCCCCCATTGGGCTCTCTGCTCATCAGGGAGCCTGCTTCCCCCTCTCTCTCTACTTGCCTCTCTGCCTACTTGTGATCTCTCTTTAAAAAAAAAAAAAAAGATGCAAAAATCTAGCTGTGATGGAGACCAGGTACATGATTGATAATCTGTCCGATCTTTAGAAGTATTTCCACCACTTGAAGCAGATGTAGGGTGGAGTGGTAGAAGTCAGCAAGATGGCAGGGTGTTTTTAATATCCAGGCCTCAAAGATGTGGTATCTTTGTAGGCTATCAGAAGGAAGTTACTCCTTCCTACAGATTTGTTGATTTTTAAGGTGGCCCCGGCAATGCCACCTTTTTTTTTTCTCCCTGACTTCCTTGGCTCTTTCTGTATTTCTTTGGAAGACCTCTGTCAATGCAATATAGTTAATGGAGAAGCAGGAAATGTTGCAGTTGGAATGAAAGGCTAACACCAGGTGAAAACAAAGGGGGTTCTCATTTACCCTGCACTATTTGTGCAAGAAGAAAATGAAAGGCTGCTTCTGGGATTCTACCAATAAGCAGACGACAGTGGGGACTAAGGAGGAGCTTTCCATCTATTTGCTGGCATCAAGCCTTGGTAGTTCTCTCCTTGTTTAAGGGTGAAAAAAATGATATCTCCTCTTCACCTTTCATCCCCTTCCCAGAAAAACCCAATAGAAGTTAAAACAATGTCATCTGTACTTTAATCACTTGAAAACAAACAAACAAAAAAACGAACATAGAAATCATGGTTCAGGGGTGCCTGGGTGGCTCAGTGCGTTAAAGCCTCTACCTTCAGCTCGGGTCATGATCTCAGGGTCCTGGGATCGAGCCCTGCATTGGGCTCTCTGCTCAGCAGGGAGCCTGCTTCCCCCCCCCCCTCTCTGCCTGCCTCTCTGCCTACTTGTGATCTCTCTCTCAAATAAATGAATGAAATCATAAAAAAAGAAAGAAAGAAAGCAATCATGGTTCATATGCCAAAAGACAATAAAAACAAAATCAGAAAACTAAAAGTCAGAAGACATGAAATAAGCCCATATAACTCATATCAGATTATTAATTTTGGTTATTCATATGAATGAGTCAAAACCCCTATCAATAATACAAACATTTTCAGATTGAGTCAAAATACAAAATCAAATTATACTCTGGAAATTTGAAAAGAAAGTAAAGGTAGGAGTTGCCAAGAGGACCCTATTCACTGGGTTCTCAAAAGACCTTAAAAGTGCAGGCTGAGAAACTCCTAAATGTGTTGTTTCCTCTATCCCAGCTGTAACTACAAGATTCTGCCTCTTGTGATCCAAGCTGTCCATGCCAATTTATCAATTTACAATGTGAAATATCAACCACATAGTCTGTCTGGACTCTCATGTAGGTCTAATGCACACCTTTCCCTTTCATAGCTCACATTTACTGAGGGGCTACTATAGCTAGATTTTACATATATTTACTCCACTTGATCCTCAGCCCCATGAAGTTGGTCTAATAAACATCTCTATTTTGTAGATGGGGAACTGAGGGAGCACAGTGTTTATAAGAGTTTCCCAAAGTCACGCAGTGCACAGGTGCTGAGGCAGGTGGCTTGGTAATGACAGAATCAGAGCATGTGGAGTTAAACTGGTTCCAATGTTTAATGGCCTTCCACTCTCAAAGCCTGGTATTGTCCATTTTCAGAGTAGACGTTCTGTGATTGATCTGACTGGATGTGATCTTCAATATTGTCTTCCTTTTCCCTGATTACCTCTGCCCTATACGTTCTGAAGATAAGTTGGTACCTTTGATCAGGTTTTGGGCACATCGAACAGCCCTGGGTGCATTACTTCTTTTTAAGGTGATTTGGCTGTCCCTGCTCTAGTTGTAGGCGTTGATTTATGATTTAACTCCTAGGGAGAAATCTCATTTCTCTCATTTCACTCTGCCAGTTCGTGGGCCTACATTGACCTGGAGGAAGGTCTCTAAAAATGCACGTGCGGGCTCTGTTTTTGACCAAGGCAATGTGGAGTGTTTTATTAATGACTTGATTCAGAATGTAGAGAGGATATCAATCATATTTGCAGATGACATAATTTAGAAGCCAAAAGTAATACGTTAGCTGCTAAAACCAGACTCTAAGAAGATCTTCGTAGCCTGGAACATGGGGACAGATTTATTTATGTAAGCATTTAGTTAAAGAATGTATTGGGTGCCTATTATAAACTAGAAAGTAGGGGGAGTTCGGTAGTAAACCAGGTGGACAAGGACCCTGACTTTATAGAGGTATGGCATTACATAAAAGATAAAATTTAATAAGTAAGTAAATAAATAAACCTAAGCTTTTGCTTAGGTTTAAGAAAAGACAAAGCAAACCAAACCCATGCCTCACCTCTCTCTAGTAGCACAAAAGTATAGAGGTGGAGCTGTGACTTAAAAGCAGTGCCTAGAAAAAGATGTTCAGTTGACTTTTAGTTCAAGCTTTATACAAGTCAATAGGAGTAGATGGTATAAAAAAAGCTGACATACTCTAATTATATTAATAGAAATACGATATTTCAAACAAAGGAGGTTTTATTGTCATTGTAGCACATGGTGACCAGAGCATGCCTGAGGCATTATCTGATCTTCCTTTGTAAAGCACTTTGACGGGGACTAATTTAATGAGGTCCGGAAGTCAGCTATAAAGATGGTAAAGGAAGCTTTAGAGCAGACGAAAAAAGGTAAAAAGAAACAGGGATGTTTATCCAGAAGAAGAGAAATTTACATGATAGTGACTTTCATACACTAAATGGTAGTGACTTTAAAATATGTAAGCCTGGGGCGCCTGGGTGGCACAGTTGGTTGAGCGGCTGCCTTCGGCTCAGGTCAAGATCCCGGAGACCAGGGATCGAGTCCCACAGCGGGCTCCCAGCTCCATGGGGAGTCCGCTTCTCACTCTGACCTTCTCCCTTCTCATGTTCTCTCTCACTCTCTCTTTCCTAATAAATAAATAAAAAAATAAAATCTTTAAAATATGTAAGCCTGTAAAGAGAAAGCAGATTTCTCTGAATGACTGTCTGGTTCTCTGTGGAGAAAGGTTAAGGTTCCTGAGCAACCAAGGCTGCACCACTGAATACCTTCTCTTTTCATACTTGTATGGGGAAAAAAAATACATGCCTCAAGAAACCATGTTTCACTGGCATTTTTTGGAGGAGTCTATCCAAGAGAATAGATTGAATGTTCCATCTTATTTCTAGACTGACAGATCACAAACCAAAGAATTTGGGGTTACTGTGGACTATCAGGGTTCTTGCATGATTAACCACTATTTAATATACAGATTTTCCTTTTGGTTGGCTCACTTGAACAATTTATATTTCCTTCTGGTATAATAACAAGTCAGGTTTCTTAACAATTGTCTTCACTCAGTATGGCATAAAAATTGGGCATTTAATTTTGGCTTTCATAAATGAGATTCACGTTGTGGAAAAATGGCTTGAGAGAACATTCTGTGCTTTCAACTTAGAATTAAATGCCAATTAGGTTGATCTCAGAAGAGCTGCAGTACTAACAGTGGAAGTAAAATGATCCTAAAGGAATAGAGTAATTAATTGTTCAATATTTGGCTCTATATGCTCAGCATTCTCTACCAAATCAGACTCTAATCTGGTAAATAAGTATGAGTGACAGCTGAAAACTTACTCCCCTTTTATCTTTCCTATAGAATATTCTTTTAAGGTCAGGATGTAGCTAGGAGAGACTACCCCTAACATAAAATAAACTTGAATATATAAAAAAACAAATTATGCCATGTCCATCTTCTATGTAGAAAGGCACTTGTACAAAGCCTTAGATATATTAGACTTTACAAAAACAATTTCTTTAAATGTCACACAGTTCTTCAATTGGATAATGTTTAAGAACTAAGAATTTAAATTATTTAGGATGTGTTGGCCAATGTAAAACTTTTAAAAGCTTACTGTTATTTTCATTTTTAATAATAAATACTATGTCTAATGCACCAATTACATTTCAGAAATGTGATCTGGCCAGGAATATTCTTAAATCTGGCAATACTGAATAATTTTATTAAAAATTCAATTGCAATAATAGCAATAACAATTATTAAAGCTATTTGGGGCTAGGTAACAATGACTTATATTTATATGATGCTTTTCACTTTCCAAAGTGTATGATCTCATCTGATCCTATAAGGATTGCCCCTTGAGATTTGTTTTTTATTATCATTATCTACACTTTATTCATGAGGAAACTAAGATTCAGCAAGGTTATACAATATGTTCAAGGGGCATTTAGAAACCTGCACAGGTGGAATTTAATTCAGAACTCCACAAATTCCAAATTCTATGTTTATTCTATCTTGCCAAACCACAAGAGAACACATCTTGAAGGAAGAGTTCAGACTGTTGAGGCACCTGA
>CM052802.1:65389687-65521148 GCA_028533885.1 Nasua narica
CCTAATGGAAGTCAGAGGCAAGAAAGCCAGGTGGCACAGTCGCAAGAGATAAACTCCCCTCTCCCAAGCAGGGCAGAGAAAGTCTGGGAGTAGATGGAACAGGCAAACCCCAAATCATCAGCATGTTCCTCCACCTCAGCTATTAATTTAGATTTAATTTAAATGTTGAAGCTCCCTGTGGTTCAAGCTCAAGCCCTTTCCGCTTCTCCTCGATACAGGGGCAACCTCATCTGTACTCACAACTTCAGTTTCTATCTGCAGTCAAGTGGCCTCAAATATATCTTTTGCCCAATCTCTCCTCTGAGTTCCAGATTTAAATATTCTCTTGACTTCTCCATGTGGATATAAAAGAACTAAGTCTCTTCAAATTAAACATTTCAAAATGATCTCATGGTCACTCCTGTTCCCTGCTGCCTGCATCTCTGCTGCCTCCCACACAAAATAAAACCCAGTTCTCTTCCTGTATTTTCTCTTGAATGGCACTACCACATACTCAGTAACCAAGCCAGAAATGAACAAATCATCCTTGAGACTTTCCTGTTGTCTTCCACACCTAATCTAATAGATCTTTACTTGTCTATTTCTTTCCATCTCTACTGACTCATCTGGGGACAGCCTCCCACCTCCACTACTATATTAACTGATAGTTATAATTACCAGTCCTGTTCTATCTAGTGTCGGTTGTTCACAATTCTCCATTCACAGTAATACTGATTTTTTTAATATGTAAATCCAATCCTGTCAACACCACCCCCATCCCACCCCTACTTCATCTTAAAAGCTTTCCCATTGCTCTTAGGATAAAAACCAAAGTATTAATATAACCTACAAGGTCCCGTGAAGAAAAACTCCTGCCTATCTCGCCTCTACCCTCAATTGTCTAACTGCCTTGGCCTTCTCTCAGATCTTTGAATACACAAAATTTTCCACCCCACAGTGCCTTTGTATGTGCTCCTTCCTGTTTCTGAAACATTTTATTCTCACTCTTCTAACTCGGCTTACAAAACTGAACATGAGATTTATACTTCTTGAAACCTTCTCTGACTCTCCATTCCTGTTACACTTCCATAGTACCATTTTCCTTTCGTCTATATCGTTTATTTTTATCTATAATTACAATTTA
Organism: Nasua narica; assembly: GCA_028533885.1. Taxonomy (NCBI): domain Eukaryota; kingdom Metazoa; phylum Chordata; class Mammalia; order Carnivora; family Procyonidae; genus Nasua; species Nasua narica. The sequence continues at coordinate 65,390,811 of CM052802.1, forward strand.
TAGAATTAGTCAATTAATGACTATCTCCGCCTATGTCATTTATCTATTGCTGTGAAACTAGTGGCTTAAAACAATAATGATTATAATTTCTCATGATCCTGAGGTTTGGCTGAGGGTTCTTGCTGCTCCCTTCAGATGGTGGGTAACTTAAGAGACTAGGCTTGGCCAGGACAGCTGAAAGAGCTGAAACTCTCTCTCCATTTGATCGTTTATCCTCAAGAAAGTTAAAACAAGTTTCTTCCCGGGATAGCAAAAGTGTTCTAAGCAGGGAAGAGTAGAAGCTCCTATGAAGGAGGAGCAGAAATCCTCTAACATCACATAAGTCTCATTCTACTGGTCAGAGTAAGTCATAAGGTCAACCCAGATTCAAGGTGTGGAAAAATAGATTCTCTCTCTTGATGGAAGGAGTTATATATAATTTGTGACCAAGTTTAATAATATCCCACACTGCCTCTAGAATGTTAACTCTATAAGAACAGCAAATATGTCTCTCTTGCTCATTGCTGGAACCCCATTTATCTATTCAAAATGTATTTGTGGATTGTTTCCTTCACTGTGCAAAAGCCTTTTATTTTTATGTAGTCCAATAGTTTATTTTTGCTTTTGTTGCCCTTCCCTCAGGAGACATATCTAGAAAGAAGCTGCCATAGCCAATGTCAAAGAAGTTACTACCCGTGTTCTCTTCTAGGATTTTTTAGCTCTTTCATCCATTTAGAATTTATTTTTGTGTATGGTGTGAGAAAGTGGTCCAGTTTCATTCTTTTGCATGTTGCTGTCCAGTTTCCCAATATCGTTGGTTGCAGGGACTATCTTTTTTCCACTGGATATTCTTTTGTCGAAGATTAATTGACCATACAATTGCAGGTTCATTTCTGGGTTTTTTATTCTGTTCCATTGGATCTATGTGTCCATTTTGGTGCTAGTACCATACTGCTTTGATCACTGCCGCTTTGTAATATGACTTGAAGTCTGGAATTGTGATGCCTCCAGCTTTGGTTTTATTTTTCAAGATTGCTTTGGCTATTAGGGTCTTTTGTGGTTCCATACAAATTTTAGGATTGTTTAGCCTATCTCTTTGTAAAATGCTATTGGTATTTTGACAGGAATTGCATTAAATGTGTGCAAATAACATATCCAACAAAGGGTTAGTGTCAAAATATATGAAGAACTTTGAAAACTCAACATCCAAAAAATGAATGATTCAGTGAAAAAAAGGGCAGAAGACACAAATAGACATTTTTCCAAAGAAGACATACAGATGCCTAACAGACACATGAAAGCATGCTCAACATCACTTTTTATCAGGGAAATACAAATCAAAACTATGATGAGATACTACCTCACACCAGTCGGAATGGCTAAAATCAACAACACAGGAAACAAGAGATGTTGGCAAGGATGTAGAGAAAGGGGAACTCTCCCACACTGTTGATGGAAATGCAAGCTGGTGCAGCCACTCTGGAAAACAGTATGGAGGTTCCTCAAAAAGTTAAAAATAGAGCTACCCTATGGTCCAGTAATTGTGCTACTAGGTATTTACTCAAAGGATACAAAAATACTGACTCGAAGGGATACATGCACCCCAATGTTTATAGCAGCATTAGCAATGATAGCCACCTTATGGAAAGAGCCCACGTGTCCATCAGCTGATGAATGGATAAAGAAGGGGTGGTATATACATACAATGGAATATTACTCAACCATAAAAAAGAATGGAATCCTGCCCTCTGCAATGACACAGCTAGAGGTAAAGAGTATTATGCCAAGTGAAATAAATCAGAGAAAGACGAATACCTTATGATTTCACTCATATGTGGAATTTAAGAAATAAAACAAACGAACATAGAGGGGAGATGCAGAGGAATACCAAGAAACAGACTGCTATAGACTATGGAGAACAAACTGATGGTTACCAGTTGGGGGGATGGGTGAAATAGATGATGGGGATTAAGGTGTACACTTGTGATAAGCACTGAGTGTTGTATATAACTGTTGAATCACTAAATTCTACAGCTGAAAGTAACATTACACTACATGTTAATTAACTAGAATTTAAATAAAACTTAAATAAATAAAACTCAAAAAAAACCCACAAAATATATTTGTGGAGTGTTTGATACATGCCAGGCAATATGTACATGCTAGACACTCGGAAATTATTTTTGGTAAAGAAAAGAGAGAGGGAGAAAAGAATCTTCACACACACACATGAATGCATAGTCATAGCTCTGTTGTTTCAATGAACAAAAACTTGCTATAAATTATAAACACATTTTATTCAATGTGGACAGTGACTTAATTTATATATACTAGAATTAGGGCAATGTGATATCATGGAAATAGCTCAAAGCTGAAAGTGGGAGAATTAGGCTTCAAATACAATTCTTCCCTTAATTAACTGTGTGCTTTTAAGCATGTGACCTTTCTGGAACTCAGTCTCTTCATCTGTAAAACAGAAGTAGGGTGGAAAGATGTTTTTGTCTGCTTTATGTAGCCCAGGACCCGGAACAATACTTGGTATACAGTAGGCAGTCAATAAATATTTGTTGAATAAATGAATGAATGAATAAATGAATTTTAAAAGAAAGAGTTATTCTCCAATTCCCTTTCCAATTCTAATATTTAATAATTCTAGTCCCTGGAATTCCTGTAATCATTTCATGGTATTTTACTGCCAAATATATTCCATCTCTGGCAGCAGAAATAGCTAAACCTGTTTGCTCCTATAATCTCAAAATACAAAGCATAAGTCCCTAAGCTTCTTGGCTGAGAGAGAAAAGATTTTCACTGTAACCAGATCAACTGACTACAGTCTTTAGTGGGTTTTGCTTATTTATTAAATAACAACAAAAGGAATCTTTGAGCAAGGGGAAGCAATTACCCACATCACATTTTAAAATACATACAACGCCAGCAAGCTCTGGTAAGTGTGATCTTTCGGTGGAGGCAGAGTGAAAGTTCCATAAATATCATTTTCCCTAAGCAGGACAGACAGACTAACTGACCATATCATTTCAGTTTGCCGTTGCTATGGATTTTCTTCTAAGACAATGGCCCATTTTTGTGTAAGCATTACAAAACTACAAACAGTCCTGCCAAGTGTGGTGGCTTCCCCTCCATCCTTCCTCCTAGATAACAATGTGCTATCACACTGGCCAACACTTCCACAAGGTGACAGAATCATAACACGTCAGCCAAGGAAGCAAGTTTCCCCACAAACACCAGGATCAGCGAACTAAGGCCCCAGGGAAGGACAGAGAACATCCTCTGTCTGCAGGACCTGAATGTAGCCCCGACCTAACTCACGCCCCAGCCGGTGCAGCCGGGGCCATCAGCCAACATCGGTCAACACCAGCACCTTGCACTAGAAGCTGCCTGTACTGAGCTGCTATTCCCTTTGTCACTTTATATCCGACCTTCTGCACGGCACAAAAACCATAGTGGAAAAGGGCACAGCCTGTGAATCAGACAGATTTGTCACTGATGCTTACAAAGCCATATGACCTGGGACAAGGTCTACAAAATACAGTGTGTAAGATCTTGCTTGGCGAGAGCAGAGCAAGAGTTTTTACTCTGCCTATTTCAGTGTAGGAAAATCACTGTTTAATTGTTTTTTTGGTCACTGAGTAAGTAATAAATACAGCTCTCACTGCTTCTTGCTCTATCCTGAACCCCCACTCTATCTATAGTGGACTTCTACTTTCCAATTTATTTACTTTTGTGTAGTTGATATTTTTAATCATTATTTTTATCTTTTTCCAGGGATGAAATTATATTACATACTGAATATCCTTTTTTAAAACTTCTATTTCAATATGTCCCTATAGCAGCACTGAGATTCACTGCTCCAGTTTTTTTTCAACTAGAAATCAAAAAGGTTTATTATTAAGTAGGTACATGTGCTTATTAATTAAAAATCATTGAGTATGACTATTGAATGTTCAGGGAGAAATCTGAGGTTGTGAGATACACAGGAGTGAATTCTCAGAGAATGAATAGAAATGCCTTTTTAAGACAATTGATGACATGAGAAGGCTTTTTGTGTTTAGCAAATGTGTTAATCATATGAATTCTGCTTCCATGTGCTTTCAAGTGAGAGGATGCCTATCCTTTACACCTTCCAGGACGCTGTCCAAGGACCGGAGTTGGTACTGGGCTGTGGCTCAAAAATAGAGTGAGAATGTCAATGATTTGGTAATAAAGAAACCTGAAAACATCATGGTTTGTTAAAATGTTCGTGGCCTCCTCCAAGTAGTTACATCAAAAGAGATGAATGGATAAAGAAGATGCGATACATATCTACAATGGAATATTAACATAAAAAAAGAATGAGATCTTGCCATTTGCAACAACATGGAAGGAACTAGAGGGTACCATGCTAAGTGAAATAAGTCAGAGAAAGACAACTACCATATGATTTCACTTCTATGTGGGATCTAAAAAACAAAACAAACAAACAAGCAAAATAAAACAGAAACATACAGAAACAGAACAGGAAGGAGCACCTGGGTGGCTCAGTGGGTTAAAGTCTCTGCCTTTGGCTCAGGTCATGATCTAGGGTCCTGGGATCAAGCCCCTTGTCAGGCTCCCTGCTCAGCAGGGAGCCTGTTTCTCCTTCTCTCTCTGCCTGCCTCTCTCCCTACTTGTGATCTTTCTCTCTCTGTCAAATAAATAAATAACATCTCAAAAAAGAAAGAAAGAAAGAAACAAACAAACAAACAGAACAGGCCAGGAGGGATGTGGGGGATGGGCAAAATAGAGGAAGGCGATTACAAGGTATAAACTTCCAGTTATAAAATAAATAACATGGGGATGCAATGTACAGCATCGGGAATATAGTTAATAATATGTAACAAATCTGTATGGTCACAGATGGTAGCTAGATTTATCCTGGTGATCATTTTGCAATGTGAATAGATGAACCACTGTGCTGCATACCTGAAATTAATGTTGTATGTCAACTACACTTCAACTTCAGAATAGCTCACTCAAAGGTCCGGCCCTTCCAGATAGTGCATATAGACTGAACACTTAATAGGTGCTCAATAAATGGTGGCTATTGTTATCATTTTCCTGCGCTGCTACCATTCTAGGTTCCTAGTACTGGCAACAAATTCAGCAGACATTTGCTAAGCACCTACAATGTCCTGGTACTAGCCCAGCACCTGCAGGAGCAGAGAGGAGCTATTGTCTCCAGCAGCTGGTTTTCCTCATTTCCCTGGAGCCTTCCCACCAACTGACCCAGAAACATAAAAACTCTTCCAAGGTTGGCACAGGGGGATGCAAGAACTGGCCTGGAATGTTTTGTTTGCACTCCAACTCATTTAATATTACCTTTTTATTTATGCTCACAGCTGCTGCCATCGGGTGCATTATTTTTAGAAGCTGAAAAATACAAGGAAGGAAGGAAAAAGAAAAGGTACTTTTCTCTACTGAATTTTCAACAATGAAAGAACAGCCAAATTCTAAAATCCAAGGGGATGTTTACAGAAAATGGCAAAGATGGAAAAGACAGTTTTGGGCTTCCAATGCATTCTGGAAATAATTTTGAAAAAAAAAATGAAAAATGCAATGCTTAGACCTGGAGGGAAATTAAAAACTAAAACATCATGGGTATCTGATGCTCTCCAAATTCCTGCAGAGCTGTGCTACTTGGTTCTTAAAGTTGATGGACTTCTGTGTTTGCAACAATAATCTGGGTCTGTTCAGGTACTTATTAAAGATGAGACGCACTTTTCGTTATACTTAGGGACCTGGCTTGTTATGGAGAAAAACAAACCTGCCTTCAGACCAAATACAATGAAATTCTCTCTAAATCCAGACTTTGGATATGTCTTAAAACATAAAAAATTCAGAACATCCTTATAACTAAAGGCCAGGGAAAATTATAAAATCAACATGCGTATCGAACTTTATAGATTACAAATCAATGTCTTTTTTAGGATTTCTGAGATGAGGGGAAAGCTTTGATGGAGTATCAACACATAGAGGGAAATCAGAAATCTCAAGAAATGCAGAAAACAACAGCATCCAGACGTCAAAGAACACAGGGGTAGTGATTGTGCAAAATTAGGGCAAAGTTAGAACTTGGAGGTGGAGGAGGGATGGATCTAGATTTTGTGGGGCATAACGTTCATATAATGGAGGATGATAGAGTCCTCTTTAAAAGAAAAGGAATTAAAAATTACAAATATAAAATTGGGCCCAGGTCTTTGGAAGGGGCCTGTGCAAGGGAGGGGCCCTGAAGCTTACATTCCCTTAGTTTCATAGTAAATCTACCACAAATTAAAGACAGAGGAAGAAATTTATGGGCCCTAATTCAAGAGCTATAAATTCTGATCTCGTCACTCCCATCAATACTTCATAACTATGAGTGAGTTATATATTTTCACCGTACATTCCATATCTTACTTAGCTAATGGTGCTTGCAATACACGATGCAGTGAAAAAGAGAATGGCCTTAGAATTATGAAAATGACCTGATGGGACTTGAGGTTTGAGATACACCTATGAATCAATAAAGATAACTGGACCCCTAACATAGCTTTTCCTCTGTTATTCAAATTATGGCATAATTCATACTTCTCTACATTCGATGATCTAATCAGCCAACAACATTTACTGAGCTCCTACTATCTGTCAGCTACACTGAGTGCTGGGAATACTGACATGAACAAGACAGGTAAGTTCCTCCTCCTTGTGGGGGCTTCAATTAGGTTGAGACTACTAGATGATTAGTGAGTAAGAAACAGCCACAGAAATATGCAGTGATTTTAGCTAGGGATAATAACGATGGAGAAAATGCAGGTTAATAGAATAAAGAAGCATTTATTTTAGATCAACTTCTATAAAAACCTCATTGTAAGACTTGCAAAAGTGAAGGAAATGAATTGTGGTTCTTGGGAGCTTACCTAGTAGTACAAGTAAGACAAAGTCTACAAGGCAAGGAAGGTAAGGAGAGTCAAATATTTCAAGAGAGATAAAAGAAAAGGGGGTGGATACTCAAAGGAAGGAGGAAGAATAAGACAGTTTATCTGAAGGAGCTGACATCTGAGCTATAGTCCAAAAGATGGACAGGTTTTACCCAGACAATTCTAGGAGGAGAAGGATTAGCACATCCCATGTGAGAGGCTGAAGTTTAAATACGACATTTAGTAAGATAGCCTACCCGTTCACAATCAACATTTTTAAATGCCCAGTTAGAAAAGTTTAATATTTTGGCTTTTTTAGAATGTTATCTATATATTTCACATAGCTACAGCACCTTTATGAGAAAACCTTGCTACAGTGCATTTTTATTTGAGGTACAAGTAGAAGCCGTGTAAATATACATCAGCATTATTTTTCATTAAATGTGACTTAGTTATAGCAGCTTGCTAATTAAGTTGCAGTTTATCAACACATTGAAACTGTTTTCACTAATGTAAAAAGCTCATTTGCATTGCTAACGAGCTTTAATGTTATTTATTTTTGAGAGCATCTTAAAGGTTTGAGCTGCAGGGATACTTGCCTGCAAGCCCAAATAATTTGAAGATAAGGTTGACAAAATATTTTAAACTGTATTGAAACATATCGGAGGAAAATGAAATTATCTTCTCCTCATTATAGAAGGTCCTTCTCATGACCCACTATCCACAATTTTAATAAATTTTTTTCTATTGATTATTCTTTGAAATTTAAAGATATGAATTTAGGACACCTGGGTGGCTCAGTTGGTTGAGCAACTGCTTTCAGCTCAGGTCATGATCCTGGAGTCCTGGGATCGAGTCCCACATCAGGCTCCCTTCTACATGGGGAGTCCGCTTCTCCCTCTGATCTCTCTCCTCTCATTCTCTCTCTCTCTCTAATAAATAAATAAATAAATCTTTTAAAAAATTTAAAAAAAATAAAGATATGAATTTATTAAGCATTCCATCATTTAATGGGAGAAGTTTCTGATTCTGGATCATCTCCCCTTCTTCACATAGAGTATGAAAAAAGAATCTATGAATCAAATGTTTGGGGGGTGGTTGGTTGGTTTGAGGGCTTTTTATTGTTGATGTTGGTCTTTCATGCTGTTTCTATTGTTATTCTTTGTTTTATTCGTTTTTATGATTTAAGAGCACAGGCAAAGGCATTATCATCTATTCCTCTCCAACTTATGACTGCTACTCTAATCTATATTTCAATTCCAGGAGAAGATGTTAGCTAAAATAAATAAATACAGAGTAGGCAGCCAATAAACCTGCTCTAGAAACAGGTAGGAAATTTCAAGGTCTCATTCAAAGAGAGCAAGCTTCCTCCTGTTATTTTCTTCCCAAATCTACTCCTTCCCAGTTATTTTGTTGTGTTGTCGCGGTGATAATGGTCATGGTGGCAATGATTCCAGACATATTCAGCACCTGCCATAATGAGCACTGTCTTAGGTATGAAGCATGCCTGAATTTGGCAATACCAACCAGTAGGAAAGAGTCTTTGACCAGGTAACATGGGACTAGGAAACAATCGCAAATGACCCCAGCAGTAGAGCCATAATAACCCAGAGACCCAATGGTTCATGGACTTCATGGGAGGGTGAGATTGAAGGGTCTCTCGATGGTTGGAGAGAAACAATCTCACAAGTTTGTCTTTGTCTAAGGAAATCCTGCTATCATGAGCACCCAGCATCTGCTTTTTAGGGAACAAGAATTAAGTCAAAATTTCTACTTGTTATTTACTATAAGCAACACAACTGCTAATTTATTTCCTACTCAGAAACTAGAGTGCTCTTAGTCCTATAGCGGGGACAAGGAGCTATCACTACATAGAATATGGGGGAGGGGAAGAAGGCCAGATGGAGCTGATAGCCAAGAATTTAGAAACTGCCTTAGAGACATCCCATTTGTTTTTCAATTGACACAGTGAAGTTTCTCTAAATCAGGTCTCCTCATCATAACAGAGCTCTCAAGTTTGCCAATGAGACTTCTTCTCCTTCGTGAAGTAAAATTCTAACCAACATAACTGCTTCTCTAGATTAATCAACAAAGACAGATACTGACTGTCCCAAGAATGAAAAAGGCAAAAACACCTTAGTTCTCAAGAGAAAAGAAAGTGAGTGAAGTTAAGATTTCTATTTTAATCATCCTTCCTTGCATTCACAGAGAATCATTTGCAAGGAAGTTTCTAGAAGAATGGAACACAAGATGCCATGTAATGTGGTCAAGAAAAGTCCAACAGTGAGTTATCCTTCCATTGATCCATGTCCAGTTATGATAATGGCCTCACTCCCAAGCCCCCACTGTAATGGAACCCGAGTGCAAACAGCCTGCCCCACTCTCCTGAGAGCCAACTCTGCCTCTGCAACTTCTTGGTCTCCCTCAGCCTGCTCCTGCTCTGGTCACCTTCCTTCCCAACTTCAGCCCTGGATCTCCTAGATTCTAGCACCAGAATCTCTACTAATACTCCCTGCCCATTTCAAGGAACAGGTAGGTACTTCATCTTGAACTCTTTGCTGAAAACTGCCAGGACTCTGACCTCTGTTGCAGTCTGCAATGGATACAATTTCAAGTTTTAGTCCAGCAACTTCTGTTGAATCCCAAGACAAAGAACCTGTCAACAAACCCTAACCTTTTCCTCATCTTTTCTATGAAAAGAGAGTTTAAGGAATATCCTGGGAAATTTATGGTCCTTGGGCATAAATAATCCAAATTAGCAGTAAAAGCACATTAAGTGAAGACTAAGAAAGGGAATGCCTCTATTCTCTATCCTTGATCTGACTGATGAGATAATGCCCAAGACATTTTTTTTTTCAGTATTTTTAAAGAGAATCTAAAGCAGGGGCGCCTGGATGGCTAAATGGGTTAAAGCCTCTGCCTTCAGCTCAGGTCATGATCTCAGGATCCTGGGATCGAGCCCCTCATCAAGCTCTCTGCTCAGCGGGGAGCCTGCTTTCCCCTCTCTCTCTGCCTGCCTCTCTGCCTACTTGTGATCTCTCTCTCTGTGTCAAATAAATAAATAAAATCTTTTTTTTAAAAAAAAGAGAGACTCTAAAGCAAGTTAATAAAAATGAAAATGTGTCCAAACATAGAGAGACTTATTAATAGGGGAAAAACCTGGGATGTTAAATGTCTCGGAAAAGACTTAATAGAAGAGGTGTCCATGAACATTTAAAAATATAAACTAGGCAAAGAAGTGAAGAAATGTTTGGAGAAATAAAACACAGAAACAAAACTGAATTAAGAAAAACATAACAGAGGCACCTTCGTGGCACACTTGGTTGAATGTAAGACTTTTGGTTTCGGCTCCTACTCAAGGGCGAGAGAGGTGAAAGGGCAACATTATAATTGTTCCTCTAGGAATCAGGTCCTGCTAATCTCTGATCTAGAATAGGTGTGATTAAATCTTAAAACAGGCAACTCCCTAATCCAAAAAAACTTATAAAGTAGGCTGTAAATAGATACTCATTCTAAAACCACATTTATACTAGGAGATAACTACTGAACTCAAAATAAATGTGTATTCATAAAGTAAAACACAATTTTCCTCAGGAAATTGTCCTTCAATCTCGCCCAAAAATTGCTTTGTCTTATTAGCCTTGCCAACTGCAGCAGCTAAAACAAAAAGTAAATTCGACCCTGGCCTCACTCTTCCAAAATCAAGGTGAAATATCGGAATAAAACATTAGAGTTAATGTAAGAAGATCTGGGTACCAGTCATGATCCCCCCCCAGATTTATGGCCTAAGGCAACTTGCTTGATCTGCTTTCCTAATGGGAATGCTCTTGACTAATAACTGTCCTTCTATAAATCATGTATTGCTATGAAGATCAAATGAAATGATACCCCTAAAAAGGAATGTGGACCAAAAGAGTCAAGGAGGGCTGCCCAGGGGTGTCTGAGATGACGCTGGAAGAACAGACAGAAGAAACCTGGTAAGAGATCATTTCAGGGAGAGGGAGCATGGATGCAAGAGAGATAACTGGGTTTCTAGAGAGCCATCAGTGGTTACGTCAACATGCCTGCAAGACCCAAATTTTTAGGGAAGATGGGGCTGAAGAAGAGCTGGATCAAGATGACCTTGTGTGCCACACTGAAGAGCTTACATTTTAGCCTGGGGAGGGTTGGGCTTAAATTTTATGGTTTCCAGAAAGAGCAGGATTTCCCCACCAACATATGGGCACATGTTTTTTCCATCAGAGAGTAAATTTATCATGGACAGAGACTAGAGAAGGGATTAGCAGTGTACTGCCTTTTAGAGAATTTTTGCTACTTTAGGGGAACAAAATTTGCCGCCCCAAAATGTGTATCCTTGGCATGTGGATTATTTGGGGCTGATTCTTTTTTTAAATAACAGAAAACTCAGGAAGAACCTTTCACCTTCCCACTAACTGGCGAAAAAAATTTAGATACAAGACCTGCTCCAGGAAGGGAGCTATCACCACAGATAACTATGGTATTATATGAAATAGGTGTGGACAAGGAGGAACTTAGCAAGGTTTGCTTATTAAAATTCTTTGGTCCCCTTGTTTCTCTATGGGCCAGCAATAGCAAACATTTCCTTTTTTCCCTTCCTTTTTTTATCTTCCTTCCTTTTTAAGTCTCAAACCTGTACTCCTTTCTCCTTTGCTCTGAGTGACATATATGCCATTTTTTGTCTATCTTTGGTATCTCTCACGTTTATGTGGATTCACTATACATAAGCAATTAAATTTTATTTTCTTCTATTAATCTGTCTCATGTCAGTTTAATTCTTAGACCAGCCAGAAGAATCTTGAAGGATAAAATATCTTCCTCCCCAACACTACCAAATCAACAAGGACCTGCTGGTAACAAACTCACATCTATTAAGCCATGAAAATAGCTTTATTATATGAAAACTTCAATCACTGAAATGATCAAATAATCCTGAATTTCTGCAATGATCAATGGTCAAGAATCTCACATAAAGCTTCAGTTCTCTTTCCCAAGATCTTGTTAATTCAAAATTCAAGTTTAAGGGTCTCCTAAAATCACCAGAACAAAGATGCCCAGGCTTTTGAATTACTGACACCTTCTCTCAAATTAAAAATCCTTTTGAGAAACACCTTCCACATAGCAGACACTGAGATATCCACTTTCACATATAATGTCCCTTTTAATTCTCCTGAAGACACGGTTTCCTCTTTAAATTTAACATCATAAAAATCAATAATATTCTGAGAATTTCATAAAGACTTTGAGATCATTAGCATATCCCTACAGGGATTTTTCTCCGAAAATGGGAGTCAGTAGGCTAGAGAGACAGAGGGAGAAAGGCCTTTATCAGTGGCTGTAGCATTATGTACCTTACTACCCCTAATGTTTGAACTCTTGTTTTGAAATAATTTCCAAATCCTCCAGAAGCTGATACTTTTTTCTTTCCTTCTTTTCATTAAATCCTAATAGAAATGGCTAGTTAACCCACTCAATATATTAATGTAGCTCTCTTTTATTAAATTGTATGAGTAGCCAATAACAAAACAAAATCCTCACACAGAATTCTGTATTGCACTTCTTCCCACAAAATTCTGGCACCAAATAATGCCAAAGGTAAATAAATATTCCACAAATATCACTGAAATACATCAGGGCCAGTAGATGAATCAACCATAACCCTAACTCTTAGGTACAGTCTGAAAGTAATAAATGACTTTTCCTTTACTTGGTTGTATGACAAGATCCTCTCTGAGAATGGATAGACTAAAGCTTTTGTCTCTTCCATAATATTGAGTTCATTTTCCATTTAAGGAGGTATAAAATACCCAAAAAAGGAGACATCAACAGTATTTAACAGTTGGCTAAAATTTCCAATATGCTGCAAGAAATTTCTAAAATTGCTGACTGCTAACTCTGAAAATATTTCAGTGAAGTAACTTCTGGGAACAGTATTGTTTATCATTTCACACCTATTGGCCTCATAGTTTGACATAAGTCTAGAGTTTTTTATTCATGTCAAATTCTCTTCATGAAGTTTTGATTACTGCCCTCTCTTGAACATACCTTATTTCTATATGCAGTTCTTTGGCCTAACTTTTTGTGTTTGTTTTAAATAAGTTAATTTAGAGGCACAGAATAAACATTATTCAAGCTAATTCAAATAAAGGAAGCCTCAAAGGACATGGAGCTAGAAAGAAAGAAGCCATCAAAAAAATTGAAGCAAATACTCTCTTGGCCTGTTGATCTGTTCCTTTACCTTAATCTCTCTCCCCACAAGTCCACACTCTCCTACCCAACCCTGGCTCCATCTCTCATTAGAGTCCCAGTCCTAGCCCCTCCTACCTTTTCGTTTACTGGACTGTTATTAACCAATCTAATGTCTCAGAGAAATTAGCTCATTTGCTTCTAAGATGAGAACTCGAAAGGTTCATTGAAAGTCATTGCACATGATTCAAAGCTCAAAGATGTCGAACATTTCAATTTGCTTCTGAGAAAATGCCAATTTTACCCATGCTTCCTCTGCAAATTCCACAGGCTGCTTGCTGATAGACGTAAATAAAATAATTAACCAAATAAAAAGACCAGGAGACTAATAATGGATGACTTGTACTTTCAGATTCAGATTTTAAATGTATTATAAGCAAGTATATTTAAGAACTGAATCTCTGAAAAATATTAAAGTGTATCTTTAAAACTTAGTCCATCAAGTAAACTCACTTAGTAAAACTGGGTATGTACTGTGAATAATAATAATGCTCACATTATAGAGTAGAAAAAAAGTTGTGGATTGTGGCTTGCATCTTGAATTTGGTAAAGGTGACTTTCTTTGTTAATTGCCTGAAACAGGTAAAATTTTGGAATATTAAGTCATACTAGGGTCTTTCCCATTATCCTGTATTTCATTTTTTAAAGCCCTCAGTGGGATAATCCAAAAACAGTTTGACATCTTTTGGAGATACTATTCTCACTCTACTTATTATATAATGAAATTTTTAATATGTTTTCTAGCCCTAAGTCTCACTTAAATGAGAATAATCTAATCATATTGGACAAAAGGATAACAGAATGTAGGTTAAATAAAGAACTTTAACAGCCTACACATTTTAAAAGTCTATCTTTGTCCTCCATTTCAGGCATATATGTGCACCTGAGAGACTGTTTTCCCTGATTAACAAAATTTGAGGAATGAGAAAATTTTTCAACAATTATTAAAACTGAAAAATCTCCTTGTGAAAAAAAAATCTCTTTGTGAAACAAGAGAATTATTGAGAGACATGATATATTAGTTTCTTAAGGTTGCTATAAAAAATAACCACTGACTTGGTGGCTTAAACAACAGAAATATATTTTCTCATAGTTCTAGAGGCTAGAAGTCAAGATCAAGGTATCAACAGATCAAAGCTAAGGCCTCTCTCATTAGCTTACAGATGGCTGCTATCTTGCTGAGTCCTCACAGGGTCCTTCCTCTGTGCATGCACACCCCTATTGTCTCTCTGCGCATCCTAATCTCCTCTTTTTATGAGGACATCAGCCATCTTGAATTAGGGCCCTAATGGCCTCATTTTAACTTAATCACTTCTTTGAAAGTCTATCTCCAAATACAGGCACATTCAGTCTCCAACATATGAATTTTGGAAGGATACATTTCAGCCCATAACACTTGCCAAGAGACATTTTTAAAATTAAGAACTAAGAACTATTAGCCAAGCTATATTTCTCAAATACAGGGGAAACACCAACAGTTTCAACAGTACCCTACTGAATCCTCAAAACAAACATGAGAGTTCCATATGAAACTCCTTGAGCTCACAGAACTAATCTGAGTGTTGACTTTGCTGGTGTGGCTATCAGAATATCCCAATGTATAATCCCTTACCAGCTCTCTACATTTACTAAAACTGAAGCTGGATCTTTATACCCTTAAAAATCTATTTGTACCCACACATCCTAAAACAGATGATGGGGGTAAAATCTTTTGTCATACGTACATTCTGATTCCTCACTTAGAAGAAAGATTAGAATAATCTAATGGTTACAGATTCTTAAATTCTTTTTAAACATCTTTAGACCAAGTCTTTACAGATTTTAAGCATATGTACTGTAACATGTCACACGAGGTATTAAAACTTATGTTTTCTAACAATAAAAATGTATGATCAAAAAAACAAAAAGCCTTAACTAAAAAGAACAAATGGAAAAGCTCTCATTATTTCCCCATTGAGTCTGATGTTGGCTGTGGGTTTTTCATAGATGGTTTTTTTTTTCTTTTTTAATTTATTTGATGAAGAGAGAGAGCACAAGCAAGGGGATCAGCAGGCAAAGGGAGAGGGAGAAGCAGGCTCCTCGCTGAGCAGGGAGCCCCATGTGGGGCTTGATGCCAAGACGCTAGGATAATGTCCTGAGCTGAAGGCAGCTGTCCAACAAACTGAGCCACCCAGGTGCCCCATAGATGGCTTTTATTATGTTGAGGTATGTTCCCTCTAAATCTATTTTGTTGAGAGTTTTTATGATGGATGATATACTTTGTCAAATATTTTTTTTTGCATCTATTAAAATGATCATGTTTCTTATCCTTATCAATATGGTTTATCACATTGATTCATTTGTGAATATTGAACCACCCATGCAACTCAGGAATAAATCCTACTTGATCATGGTGAATGATTTTTTTTAATGTATTGTTTGATTTGGTTTCTAATATTTTATTGAGAATTTTTGCATCCATGTTCACCATGGATATTGGCCTGTAGTTCTCTTTTTTACTAGAGTCTTTATCTGGTTTTAGTATCAGGCTAATGAATTTGGAAGTTTTCCTTCTTTTTGTATTTTTTGGGATAGTTCGAAAATTGATAATAACTCTTCTTTAAATGTTTGGTAGAATTTGCCTGTGAAGGGGCGCCTGGTTGGGTTAATTGTAACACTTTGCAACACTTGATTTCAGGGTTGTGAATTCAAGCCCCACCTCGGGTATAGAGATTACTTAAAAATAAAATATATATTAAAAAAAAAATTCATCTGTGGGGGTTCCTGGGTGGCTCAGCAGGTTAAAGCCTCTGCCTTCGGCTCAGGTCATGATCTCAGGGTCCTAGGATCGAGCCCCGCATCAGTCTCTCTGCTCAGTGGGGAGACTGCTTCTTCCTCTCTCTCTGCCTGCCTCTCTGACTGCTTGTGATCTCTCTCTCTCTGTGACAAATAAATAAATAAAATCTTAAAAAAAAAAAATTCACCTGTGAAGCCATCTGGTCCTGGACTTCTGTTTATTGGGAGTTTTTTGATTACTGATTCAAGTCTGTTCATGTTTTCTATTTCTTCCTGTTTCAGTTTATATATTTCTAGGAATTTGTACATTTCTTCCAGGTTTTCCAATTTGTTGGCATAAAAGTTTTTCATAATATTCTCTTATACTTGTTTGTATTTCTGTGGTATTGGTTGTGATCGCTCCTCTCTCAATCATGATATCAGTAATGCAGACAAAAAGTAACAAAAGCATACTAGTAATTTATTATAAATCAGAATTAGTAATGGTTGTATAAATAAGAGGAAAAGAAAATTCATATTTATGAAGAATTTTAAAATATATAAAATATAGAGAGCAAAATAAAATCCTAAATATGGGGAAGGAGATATAGATTTACCACCAAATTAATAAAAAATTATTCACACCCTGGAACAAAATATTAAAATTGCTCTAGGGGCCCCCAGGTGGCTCAGTCAGTTAAGCATCTGCCTTTGGCTCAGGTCATGATCTAAGAGTCCTGGGATCAAGCCCCACACTGGGCTCTCTGCTCAGTGGGGAGTCTGCCTCTACCTCTCCCTCTCCCACTGTGCTCTTTCTCTCAAATAAATAAAGACCTGTAAAAAAATAAAAATAAAAATAAATAATAAAATAAAATAAAAAATAAAAATAAAATAAAATTGCTCTAAAAGTCTGAAAGTACATGCCAATAGGAATTTTAAATCATAATTGATGGGGACCTCTTGGTGGCTCAGTTGATTAAGCATCTGACTCTTGATTTCAGCTCAGGTTATAATCTCAGGGTCATGAGATCAAGTCCCACAACCGGCTCTCTGCTCAGCAAGGAATCTGTTTAAGATTCCCTCTTTTGACTCTTAACTAGGAAATAAACTGAGGGCTGCTGGAGGGGAGGTGGATGGGAGGATGGGGTAATTGGGTGATGGGCATTAAGGAGGACAAATGATGTGATGTCCCCTGGGCATTACATGCAACTGATGAATTACCAAACTCTACATCTGAAACTAATAATGTACTTTATGTTGGCTAATTGAATTTAAATAAAAAATTTTAAAAAAGAGTTTCTGTCTTCCTCTGCCTTTCCCAACTACCACACATGCTCTCTCTAAATCAATCAATCAATTAATCACAATGTAAAACTGTTATTTATTTATTTGGAACTGAAAAATAATATGAATGTGACTAATAGTAAATTAGTCATATTAAATCAGCCTCCTCTTTCTCTTTAAAAAGAATTCTTATTGAGATTTTAGTGAAGAAAAGCTAAAGAAATCAAGCAAAGGAAAAAATAGCTAAATACACTACAGATAGTGTAAACTAAGCTATGTATTTGTTGCAATTCACAGGAAAACAAAGGATAATGCTATCCCTAAATGCATAGTTTAGTTAAATTATGCTTTTAAATCACTGTGAAAAAATCTATTGTAATCAGAACAATATAAACACATAAAAATCTAAGATTTAGAATCTTGCAAACAATATCATAAAATAAACTCCTAAAAAAAGTTTTGAAAATTTAACTCATAAGTACATAAAATGTTTTCAATGTCTGACTTGTTTCTCTGCTAACAAAAGATAGCAACCAGACACCACTTCCAAAATTAGGAAGCATTTTCCAAAATAAAAGAACAAAAAAAGATGAGAGTGGTATTCTTAGATTTGGCAATCCAGTATTCCTTACACACCTATGATCTTGTGGGCTTTATGCTAGAAGAATACAATAATAATGTAGCAAGTATTTACTGACTCTTTACTGTGTGCTAGGCACTGTGCTAAACACTTTATATTCACTATCTCATTATATTTTCACCAGAAAAGCCTATGAGGTCACTATCATGCCCAAAGGCAAGGACAGATTAATGACAGAGCTAGTGCTCGGACCTGAGACATCTGACTCCAGGCATAAACTCTTCAATGTCACTGCTAAGGTACAAAAGACTCAGGGCCAGGTCCCAGAGGAATCGAAAATGAATGCCAACCTGACAGAACACTAAAGATAAAGTGAAGGCCACAGGGAATATAAAAGAAATTCCTTGACATTCATTTATTCATTCAAAAAATATTTATTGAGTGGCGTTCTAGGCATCAAGGACAAAACAACGTCCCTGTCCTGATGAAATGTGCATTCACCTGAAAAAAAACACACAACAAAAAAGTGAACAGGGCACCTGAGTGGCTCATTCGATTAAGTGTATGACTTGATTTCAACTCAGGTCATGATCTCAGGGTTGGGAGGTGGAGCCCTACATTGGGCTCCATGCTCAGCATGGAGTCTGCCTGGGATTCTCTCTCTCTCTCCCTCTTCTTCTGCCCCTCTCCTCTCTCTCTCTTTCTCTCTCTCAAATAAATAAATAAAATCTTTTTTTAAAAAGTGAACAATTTCAGTTAGCAATAAGCGTAAAGAAGAAATGCACAGCACTTCTGCGAAGGCCTCTCTGAGGGGATGACATTTAGACAGAGACCTGAATCTCGGTGATGTGAGGGCATCAGCCCTGAAAAGATGCAGGGAAAGCAAAGGGAAAAGCAGATGTAAAATCCTAAAGTCTAGAACAAGTTTAGTGTATTCCAGGTCCCAGGGAGAGTGAACATCAGATAGACAATAAGGGAACTAGTAGGGATCAGACTACAAAAGACCTTATAGGACATGATTTAAAAGATTACTTTTTTAAATCATTTTATTTGGAAATAACTTCAAACTTACATAAAGGTGAAAATATAACACTACAAAGATGACTTACATGTCTTTTATCTAGATTTGCCTATTGTTGACATTTTATCCCATTTCCTTTATCACTTGTGGTAAATCACTTTTATCATTTTATCTCATTTCCTTTATCACTTGTGCTATGTGTGCACAATTTTTTTTTTTTTTACCACTTGAAAGTTGCATGCATCATGGACCTTTGCCACTAAACACTTTAATACGTATTTCATAAGAATGGGAATTGGAATATTCTCCGTACACCCGGGTGGCTCAGTCAGATAAGCATCTGCCTTCGACTCAGGTTATGACCCCAGTATCCTGGGATTGATTCCTACATTGGGCTCCTTGCTCAGCAGGGAGGCTGCTTCTCCCTCTGCCTGCCACTCCTCCTGCTTGTGTGTCCTCTCTCTCTCTCTCTCTGACAAATAAATAAATAAAATCTTTTAAAAAAAAAAAGAATGGGAATATTCTCTTATATAGCCACAGTATAGTAATCAACTTCAGTAAATTTAACATTAATACAATACTTTTAGCTAACCTCCCATCCATGATCTAATTTTATCTATTGACCTAACAACATCCTTTACAGCCTTTTTCTCTCCAGTATAGAATCCTGTCTAGGATCAGGTATTTCATTAGTTGTCATGTCCCAAACATTACATTATTCATTTTGGGTTTGTATGATGGTTCCTTAGTTATTTGGTTCAAGAAATGGATCCAGCCAGAACACTATCTAAGTGATGTTGTATCCTTCCCAAGTTAACACATCTAGAGGACTCAATGTCTATCTGCCCTTTCCTGGTAATATTAATTTTAAATATTTATTTGTTTATTTTAGGGAGAGAGGCAAAAGGACAGAGAATGAGAGAATCTCAAGCAAGTTCCCCATGAGAGTATGGAGCCCGATGTGGGTCTTGATCTCATGACCCTGAGATCATGCCCTGAACCAAAATAAAGAGTCAGGCACTTAACCAACTGAGCCACCCAGGCTCAGTTACCCTGATAATGTTAATTTTAATTACCTGGTAAAGTTGTTATCTGATTTCCCCACTATAAAGTTATAATTTTTTTCTCACAACCAAGAGACTGGAGTGAAGAGGAAAAGCCAGATAAGAAAATTGGAAAAAATAGACAATGATGTAGAAGTAGACCAAGAGTCTCATATCCTAAAGTCAAGAAAGTGTTTGAAGAAGGAGCACAAATTATTTGATACCAATTTTATATTACACATTCAGTGATACTCAATATTTTTAAGCATTATGGAAATAGAACCTTGTATTTCACACTTTACACTCTTCAATGAGCTTTCAGATACCATGTCTCATATGGCACACTGAGTTGAGTAAGAACAAAATAGAAAAACAGTAAAAATCAAAGAGTTAGAGCCTCTGCTCTGATACCATTTAGAAGTGAGTGACAAACCCAGGCTTACATGAATCCAAACCCATAATATAAATAGTCCCAAGACTGAAACAAGTATCCCTAAGAAGATCAGCATCTCTTGGAGACAACAGAGGAACATTATGGTTACAAATGTGGACTTAACAACAACTAAAACATTTATCTGGTACATCCTAAAATGCCAGGCAAGGTCCTAAAGCTACAGCAAAGAACAAAACAAAATAGCTACCCCTGCACAATTACCTCCTGGGGGGTCTAAGAGATATGGGCTTACATTCCAGTTCTGTCCTGTGACCTTGAGCAGTCAGTTTCTTGCAAACTTGCTTTTCTTTTCTAATGACGTTGCTAACTTCTACCTCATACTTCTAACTGAATATGGCAGGGTATATTCAAAGGTTTACCTCTATGTCACTCCTAAAACTCTGCTAAAATTTCTCTAAGGGTGAGGAGAGATATAAAACATCAAAGACAAAGAGAATGGCAGAACATAAAGTGGTAATAAAATCTTGAAAACCAGAAAACAGATGAGCAAATGATAATCAACTTAGCAAATCAGAAAGCACTGAAACCAAAGTCAACAAGAGAAGTCCAAGAGGTGGATTGATTCACATTGTAATGCAATTTAGGAGTCTGCAAATTTTTTTATCTAAAGGCCCAGATTTAAGCTTTGCAGGTCATGGGGTCTCTGTCATAATTACTCAAGTCTTCTTTATAAAGCAAAAGCAGCAATAGGCAATACACATCTATGGGAATGGCTATGTTCCAGTAAAGCCTTATTTATGAGAAAGAGGCAGGGATCAAGGGAGAAAGGACTGTGATTTGGCAAACAGACTAGTTTGCCAAAGTTTTGTATAATACCTCAGGGATGAAGGCATCAGACCTCTCCAAAAGCAACACAGCAATGGGTCTGAAAATAGGAGTGAGAGTGTATAAAACAGGGAGCTAGGACTCTAGAACCCTTTCCCCCCAACTACAGCCAGATAAAGGCCTCCTCTCTCATACCCTGCCAGAAGACTAGAGAACTATTGCCTGGGAAACTGAATTCAGGAGATTTGGGGCTTGGGTAGATATGAAGGTGGGTGTGAGATGTCTCACTAAAAACAAGAGATTAGCTAAAAAAAAAATCTGAAACCCTAGTCCCCACTCAGCCGGCAAAGCCCAGCAAGCAGGCTGGGGCTCTTTCCACAGAAAACTGGTAGATTCTCTCTGGAGAAATGGATCAATCCTAAAGAAAAGATCTAAAAATGCTGAGAGTTGGTGGTCACCCAACCAAACTGTCCAGGCAGACCTTCCTAGAGTAAGGCTCATTGGTTAACCTCCTCAACCCAAATACAGTTTCCAGGCTGTTTTTTACTGCTTCTACCTTAAAAAAATCATCCTTTGTCACTAAAGACAGCAATCAAATGAACATGTAGGAATATTTTTTTTTAAAGAAAGAGAGAAAAACTCCAAGGAACAGAGCAGGTGGCTAAGAAAGCTTCAAAATATAATAATTATTTCTCCTCAGAAGATAAGAGAAGATATGCATCCATGAAATAAAAATAGGAGGTTGAAAAACAAGAGCACTGTCAGAAAACACAAGAGCGCCCTTGGGAATGAAAAATACCAATGGCTGAGATGCAGAATTCACAAGAAGCACTGGAAAATAAAGTTGAGAAAGTCTCCCAGAGACTAGAACAAGAAAATAAGAAAGAAAAAAAATAAGAAAGTCAGTGGATCAATTGGGAAGTCTAACATCTAAATAAGAGTAATTCCAATCAGAGAACAAAGAAAAGTATTCTATAGCTTTGTATTTTTATAATTTTTTTAAAAGCAAAAAGAGAATACAATTTCAATTCATAACCTCAGAAATGTGTCTGTTGAGAAAAACCTATAGACAAACCAGAAAGGATTATTCACATTCTACTTGCATTTCTCTCCAACACATATTTAGGCTCATTACTCAAACCAATAAAGGACTAACAAATTAGTTTTCTCTTTCCTATGCCATGCAAATCAGTTTCAATAACCTAATCTAAATCTTATGTACATCTCCTACTGCTTTTATCAAAGAATTTCATCAAGGCTTGTCACCCCAACCTTCATCTGTGCCTGAGCATCCCTAAAATTCAGGGTCTCCCCACAGAATCCTCCAATTTTCTGGCAGGCGTGGGAAGGGCTTCCCGGACCACAGGAGAGAGGGATCTGGGAGCCCAGTTGTCTCTTTTAGACACTTTCAACCAATCATTCTGTTTTCAAATATCTACTCACTACTTTCAGAAGTATCTGGTGTCTTCTGCTCAGGCCCCTTTTATTTGAATTAGATGTGCCTTTTATTTGATTAAAACACTAGACATTTTGCACACTAGTGACAAATCCCTTCAACTGATTAATTTCCAAAAGGTTCCCCCAAAATTTCTAGATGCTGATGCAAAAGGGCTCATACAAAACTAGCTTCTTTCTACAAAGGGGAAATGCACTTATTTTCTCTCTTACACACAGAGAAATGGCAGCCTCGGTTTTACAACTTTAGCCAACATCAAGAGCAAGTATACACTCTATTACTCTAATAGAGTAATGGAGTCTATTACTCTAGTTTACCCTTGAAATTGTCACAGACTTTTAGATACTTCCACATACTTTCCAAAGAGACTCCAAAACAAACCTTGGCTTTCAGTCTCTAAACTGGAGACAGAAGTCCAACCAGTGAGTTTCTGGCATCCAGACCAGGTTGCTTAGAACATGAGACTCTGTTTTTTAAACAGAAAAAGAAGTCTTTTAATCATTTAGTCAGTTTTCACCCAGTCATTTTAAAGGAAGAGGTTCTCTTAGTTTCTAATTTTAAAATAATAAAGATATTTAACCAAGACAGAGGGACAGGTCAATGGCCATCAGACTTTAACACATGAGCTCTGAAACTGAACACACCAGCCACTCATTAAAAATTCAACAGTCAGCAGTAGCAGCAGAAGAACATGAGAATTAGGGAGATGCAGATCTTAAAGCTACACTGGCTTTGACAAGCCCAGAAATGCTTCTTTATTACCTTGCATGCTTGTGAGGTGAATACACTTTTTTTTTCTCTTGAGACCAAGACAAATAGCAAAGATGATTTTATCAGCAGCCAGAAAGGCAAATATTCAATGGCATAGGGAGTGATGTGAACAATACCTTGCTAACCTCACAGTTGAGAAAGATGCCTGGTCCAAATAAACCAAGTCTAACGACCCTGTGGCAGAAATGGGTGTCTCAAAGGCCAGGAGATTAGAGAATTTTCAATAAAAACAAAGAGGTCACACATAAAGATTCATCTAGAGTGCCTGTTATCTCCTACTCAAGGAGAAGAATTGCCCAATCATTTTTTAAAGTATAATTAACATACAGAGTCCATCCATAGATGAATGGAGAAGATGTGATATGTGTGTGTGTGTGCGTGCACATATGTGTATGTGAGAAGAAAGAACCTCAGTGTTTCAAATATAATTCTCAGTGATGAAAAATAACAGTTACCCACATAATTACTGTATCTGCAAGGATCTTACATATCTGTTAATACCTGCACTTAGTTAGGGAGTCATCAGCTTGTAGCAAAGGGGCTCAAGGCTTCATCTATCTTGCAGAATAGAGTAAAATACAGTGACTGTGTGCAAGCATATGTGAGCGCACACACTTTATCTTAGGGTTTCAATGTGCTTAGACAAAAGCAAGGTAAGATATCTGTATTGTTGCCCCACACTTCTGTGACCTAATGCTACTTTCTGCTTAAAGTATTTCACATATAAAGCTTCACATCATAACTCATACCATACATAGCATTAGCTGAATGCCAATTATGCATTAAGAACTATCTAAACACTGGAAATACAGTAGTTACGAGGACAGAAGAAGTCCCTGACCTTATCTTTAAAAATTGAGGCCATGCTTTACTCATTATAACATCCATCAAAGCATCTTGCTTGGAACCTCAGATATATGTAATAGATGCCAAAGAAATGATTGTGAAACTGAATTGAATTTTTAGTAGAAGTTCATTTCTAAATGAAGTTCTATTGTAGTGATGCTATTTGTAAAATGGTATTTGGGTGCAATTATTGTATCAATCAAATATGAATTGATCAAAACTCACTCATAGTTTTTCATAAACACTCAATGCATTAGCACTGAGATTAATGTTGGTTAGTATGAATCAGTGAAATTGTTTGTTAGACTCTAAAACATTAATACCTAATGACAGCTGTTCTAATCTTAATGTCTCTCAACATTTCCATTTCTGAGTCATTACAATTAAAAATACTTTTGTATTTATCAATAGATACTTGAATTCTTCCTTTTAAGTTAAAGATAAATTATTAAAAAGCTTTCATATAGTATAATTCAGTAAGACTTGTTTTTTCATCCAAACCTGGCTTGCTATGAGTATACATTATACAGTTTTTTTCCTCAATCACTAATATTTTCCTCAATCCCAAATCTACCAAAATTTGCCAAGCTGCGGGCAATTCAAGGCAGGGGGTTTTACCTCAAAATGTCCAGTACAACACCTGACATAAAGCAAAATCCCACTCTAACTGATTGTTACAGTGGGCCAAATCTATTGCTTTTCACTAAGAGTCCTGTCATTACACGATATTAAAACTGATTTCCATGGGTGCCTGGGTGGCTCAGTTGGTTAAGCAACTGCCTTCGGCTCAGGTCATGATCCCAGAGTCCCGAGATCAAGTCCCACATCGGGCTCCCAACTCCATGGGGAGTCCGCTTCTCACTCTGACCTTCTCCCTTTCATGCTCTCTCTCACTCTCTCTCTTTCCTAATCAATCAATAAATAAAATCTTTAAAAAACAAAAAAAAAAACTGATTTCCATTGAGAATTTTTTTCTTTAGAATCTAACTTCATACAGTCTAACATCTAAAATGACACAGGAACTCAAAAATATAGCATAGTTATGTTACCCAAGTAGACTTAAACATTTTCTTCAGGAGAGGAAATATTCTTGAACTGAGCACTTTTAAAAGTAACTCAAAAGTAGCTTTGGTTTTATGTTTTTGGCCTCCTAGATTATATTGGATGCCTCCAGTTGTTTCTCTTCTTTTTCTTTTTAATTGAGGAGCAAACTCAGAAACTTCATGATTCCATTGTTCTGTTTTGTATTGCAAGCAACAAAACATCATTTCTGGTCCTAGTCGCAAAACCATTCCTCTCTTTCATATGGGAAAAACTACCCCCTGCCTAAAAATGTCTTATACTAGCACTTCCTTGTAAAGGAGGGATACTCTAAACATATGGAGTGGGATAGATGCCCATGTGTTCGGACATGCAAAAAACAATATTGCTATATTCCTTGGTAATAATATAATTTCTTTCCAGCCCCATTCCACCTAATAAAAGATAATATAATCTAGGTCAATTCTGCTAAAGTTAAGCATTCCAGTTAAAAATTCAATAAAGTTTAGTTAGAAGGTTAATATAGGATCCTCATCACCATTTCCTCCCCCACTTAGGAACGTGTAAGTTCAGGAGGCAGAGACTATCTAGTGTCATGGCATGAGGATGAGGCATTTGTGCACACTGAACTCTCTGTCCTGGTTGGATCCTCTATACATCCTGAATTCCTGTCCTAGAAATTGGATTCACTGTTCAGGCAGGATTACCTGTACAGGCTGGATTTGCTTTCCATACTAACACCCTGTGGCCTTTGGATACGGTCATTTTTTTCTCTACTCTAGCATCAACACAAATGCCCATACTTCCAGGCAGACTCTGATTACATGTTCCACTTTATTTCTACCAAAATCAACAACTCTAGACCACCATAGTTTGGCCCAATCTCTTTCTCAGCCTGAGTGGCAGAAAACCTGATGCAGTAGTGTTGGGACCCCTCGGAGCCGCATATTGAGACCCTCTGTACTTACTCTCCACGTTGATTATCTCTACTCTGCTGTCCCCACACAGGAAATCCAATGCAGTGCTTTCTAGGCAAGAAAAAGCTACGCTTCTCTCTGTGCTCAGATTCCCATAGCTATTAATGACTGTATTGCTCTTCTGAAAGCGGGGGCAAGAAACAGGGCCACTCTTCAGAACCCATCAATAACTGCCATGTATCTTAAGTTTCCAACAATTTATGCTTCTTCACCACCATTCAGAATATTTATATAGTCTAGGAGAAAGAGAAAAGAGTACTTATGGTTTATGACAAAAAAAAAAAAAAGAAGAAGAAGAAAATCAATGACCTGAGAGTTCTGCTTTTGAGAAACCAAAATTCAAGCTCTTAAAGCTCAAAATTATTGTCTGTCTTAGGATTCAAAAGAACATCTTTAAAAACCCCATTAATCCCTAACCTTTCTCTCTTTCTGGACTTCCACAGAAGTCCTCCTCTAATTATTGTCCTACCCTAAAGATAATAATCCTAGAACATTCCAGCTACTACAGCTATGGGAAAGTGAGATACATGAATGGTTCGGGGTCCAGACTTAAAAGGAAAACCAATTTAGTTGCTTCAAACACAGGAAGTTTAATATAAGCAATGAGTATGAAAGGAGCTAGAAAGCTAATAGAAAAAAAATTGGACTTTGAGGTAACTCTAGGAGGCAGCCACCATCTCTAGGGCTGGAAGAACAAAAATAAAAGATAGGTGTTACCAGATTCCGGGAGCTCAGAAGAGGTGCTACCATGGGGCTGAAGTTCTGACCAGTGAAGGAGAGTGCCTAGCTGGTGCACAGATCTCTGGGTGGGGAACGGTCCCACACAGCTGGCACACAGACCTCTGAGACAACACTGCAATCCGGTGCTTGGACTCCTGAGGAGAGTACCACAATGGCTAACTCTCAGGAAGTTACTGCTCACCTGATCTTACATTCCTCAGGGGCCTCCTTGAACAGCTAATGTCCATATCTCTGAGAGGACCCTGCCCATCTAAAACTTGGGACATTGGAGGGGCTGTGCATGCCTCCCAATGATGCTCAAAGCTCTGAGTTGAAGCTGCTTAGGTGCCATTTCTTGGTACTCACGGGAGGTACTATACATGTGGTGCTTATATCTCTGAAGGGGATACCTTTCAGCCATTGCTGGGCATAACAAAAAATGTAGGAGCTAGAGCTGTCTGCTCTTCCTGCAGCTCCTGCCATTGGAAGCATGTTTATAGGACCTGGAAACAGGATGAGGATCCCTTCTCCCTTTCACTAGCTTTCCAGTCTCTTATCAGTTCCTCTCATTGGAGCTGCAAGGGAGTCTTGAAAATGTAGTTTGCAGACTCTTAGCCTGACATCACAGAGCCACATATAGAGGATGGGCATGAGTTAAGAAATAATAGGTTAGGGGCTCCTGGGTGGCTCAGTCGGTTAAGCATCTGCCTTTAGCTCAGGGTCCTGGGATCGAGCCCCCATTGGGCTCCCTGCTAAGAGGGGAGTCTGCTTCTCCCTCTCCCTCTGCCCCTCCTCCGTGCTCATGCTCTCTCTCCCTCAAATAAATAAATAAAATCTTTTAATAATAATAAAGAAAAGAAATAACAGGTTAGTAACAAATACAGTACAAAAGAAAATGTGTCATGGTGGGAAGGACTATGAGGATAGACCAAACACTAAGTTTCTTAAAGAAGAAGGAATTCTGCCTCAAGACTATAACAAAAAAAAAAAAACCCTGCTTTAGTTTCCAGGCCGCTGACCTATGGAAATTTCAACTTAGGACTGAAACATCAACACACCCTGAGTCTCCAGCCTGCCCTACAAACTTCAAATTTGCCAGTTCCATAATTGCATGAACTGGTTCATTAAAATAATCTGTGTGTGTGTGTGTGTGTGTGTGTGTGTGTGTGTGTGTGTGTCCATGTCCTATTGGTTCTATTTCTCTAGAGAACCCCAAGCCATAAACCTCCTCACTTACCCATACCCTTCCCCAAAATTAATTCAAGTCATCTCTGGTTACTGTTATTTTGGGCTTCCAAGCTTACTTGTGAGCACAATTTTTGAAATACTCCTTCCTGGGTTAAGTACATCCTTGACCTGCTCTATATACTTCCCAAAGTCTCCAGCACCCTTGACCAGCCTTCTGTCCTCCTGAGTGACTAGAAATGGAAAATCATTTATTACCTCCTGACTCCTAGTCACCATGGTATGGCCTGACTAGGGCCTTCACGTTCTGGCTGGAATTATTTATTTGGTTGTTGACAGCCTCTTATATAGTCCACACTGAGCAAGGGGAGTACTAGAAGTCTGTTGGAAAAGTGAGTGGGGATGTTGCAAGGAGGGTCTGGGGGTTTACACAGAAACCAGGCAGAGTGAGGGTCATCACCATGAGTTTCAACTGCTCCCCCACTGTGTCCAGGGATGTCTGTCATGAAGGAAAGAACTGTGGCTTTGTATGTGTATATTAATGTAACTCAAAAAATGAAAGATTAAGTACTGTTCAAATGATAAACTATCCAGCTGCTAAATTGTTTTTTTTACTTTTCCCTAGAAAGGAAAACAAGCCTTGGGTGTTTTTAGACTGATTACAAAGGTTTTGCTCCAGATTTTATTGAAGCAGATGGGTTTGGCTGTCTTTTTTTGTGTCTAAAAGTCATATTCACCCAAATCACTCATATCTTTGTCATTCTAATTGTTCCACAGTTACTCTGAGAGGCTCTTAACAGCTTTTCTTTCTATTTTAAAGTCTTGCAGAGAGAGCTAAGGCTGGTGTTCAAGTATGCAGCCTTCCCTATAAATATCTCAGGGCCCAGGCTATGAAAGCTAAATATTTACTGAGGCCCTCTCTCCAAGGTCAGCAGACATTCAACTAACCAAATCCAATGACCTCTTATCTGTCTTTATTCTATTTGACCTCCTCCATTCATATTAAAAAACATCTACAGAGGCCTACTGGGTATCCGACTCTATCAAGGCACTAGAGACAAAGACATCAACAAGACATGGTTTCTGCTCCCAAATGAAGTGAAAGAAAGAAGGAGAGATAATATTAAGATACACGTAATGGTTCCACAAGAGCATGTGAATTAAAGGTAGGCATGAAGGAGCACAGAAGAAGACTGCCTTATTCAGGCTGGGATTTCAAGAAATGACTTCTAGAAGAAGAAGCAGGAACTCATTCATAAAACCTAAGTAGAAATTAGCTTTTTAGATGAGGGAGAGAAGGATGGCCTGGAAGAGGAATCACTTGTGTAAAAGTAGGTGGGCATGAGACAGCAGGAAGCATTCCAAGAACTGCCAGAAAACTGAGTGGAGGAAAACAAGTATATGGGGATGGCCAGATGTCAGGCAAGACAAAAACAGCAGATGCGGGAGGATCTTAAAGGAGCACTCTAATAGCAACACAGAAATGAGGGGGAAAAGGCAGAAAGAGTCTTCAGAAAGCTATTGGAATAGGCCATGATGAGAACCTGAATGAAGAAACTGTCTGAATCATCCTGCCCTAAAATGAGATAGCACATGCAAGAGAAGAAAATGTTAGCTGGAGAGTGGATTCAGGTTGACTTTGAGGAACCTTCAGACCAACTGGATACAAGTTTTTGGCTAGATCATAAATGTGGGACATGAGCGCATATTTAGCAATTAAAAGAATTAGTATGCTTATAATCACCTGGTGTGAAGGTAAAAGGAACAGTGACCTGAAGATAGAATTTGTGAAAGGGATGACATTCCATAGAAGTGCAAAAGGTGGGGCACCTGGGTGGCTCAGTGGGTTAAAGCCTCGGCCTTCTGCCCAGGTTACGATCTCAGGGTCCTGGGATCAAGCCCCGTATAGGGCTCTCTGCTCTGCAGGGAGCCTGCTTCCCCACCACGCCCCACGACCCCCACCTGCCTCTCTGCCTGCTTGTGATCTCTCTCTCTCTCTCTCTCTCTCTCTGTCAAATAAATAAATAAATAATCTTAAAAAAAAAAAGAAGTGCAAAAGGTGATGAGCTTGAAAAATAAAGGGGCAGCCAAGAGGAGGAAACTCAAGAGGTAACGATATCAAAGAAGCACTGAAAGCTATTGACCACCTAGGATGGGATCTGTGTAAAAGCTGATAGAACATGGGGAACGGAATTAATGGTTTCCATCTTACGAATGTGCTTTGTGCTTTTGCCTCCCAAGTAAACCATATTTCACACTGGGTATCCATCTGCCTATGGAAAATTAAATTTGCACATAAGAAATGTAAAGAAAAGACAAAGAGAAAGTCAGTTTTTGGCACTCTACGTACAAACTGGATATGCAGCAAGTTAACAACCTTTGTTCACCAGGATGTTATCTCAGCTAAGAGTAGACTGCAGGACTCAGAATACAGGATTTACTCATGTGGAGTAACCTCTACCAACAGCGAGGACAAACGAGGGAAGACATAATGAAGAAGAAATTTAAAAAGACATCTAGCTGTTTCTGGCCTGGAGACAGAAAAGAAAGACAGACATTGGACGCTATAAAACTTGAGTCTCACCATTTCTCCTCCCTGGACATCAGGGAAATGTGCATTATATAAGTGAAGATAAAAATCAATGATAAAGATATGACCTATAATAACCCATTCATTTTGTCATGGAAGACTTGGAAAAGAGCATCTTTCAAGTTGTCCGCTTTCCCCCAAATACAACAATCTCGGGTACAAACATAGCTCCTCGGCTATGCTGCATGTGCAGAAGGGGAAGGTTCTAAGGATGAGCTTTCGCAAACCTCCCTAGTTCCTGCATTTGTGTAGCCAAGGGATAGTGGGCCTACCAAGGGGCCTACGGGGCAGAGCAAGGTGACCTCATAGAGGAGGCTTAGTAGCAGTGGGGGCACCAAGCTGGACAAAGGCCAAGAAAGTCACCCAGGGGTAAAGTGAGGCCAGATCAGTCAGGAGCACTATTGGATCCTTGCAAAGAGAACAAATTAAGTGACAGCAGCTGTAGGCAGCCTATAGCAGGGCCTGCAGCACCCAGTCAGCCCCAAGACATTACTCCAGAGACCTGTCAGTAACTGTGAGCTGCCTCCCAGGACCAGCATGAGCCGGGGAACCTCTTCCCTACACACCTGGATGCCTCCTTAGAGAAAGAAGCAGCCTCTGGAGAAGGCCATCCGAGAAACCGAGTATTTTTCCCAAAAAAATAACCAAAAAAACTCCTGATATCATATTGTCCTTCATTTATCCCAGATGACAGATAGAGTCAATCTGTTTTCCCTGCTACTCCATAGATAAAAGCTCAGGGAAAAGATGAGATTCATTGTAGATAACATAAAGAAATTTTTTCTTCACATTACAGTGTAAGCATAATTTGAAACCTTACTGAATAGATAAAAATGGGCAATAACATTTGCCAAAGTATATCCCACAGAACACTAGTTCCTTAAAATGTTGACAGATATTATACAGGCAAAAAAATAAATAAAAATTTTAAAACTGGGCTAAAAAGTAAACAAAAAATATTTAAGGCAAACTCTTCATTTACTTTTTGCTCACGAAAATTCTGAATCTCCAGTAGAGCAATTTGGTATACCTCATTTCCATACATTTGTCCAAGAATTTTACTTTCACACACCATCTCTCCGAAAGACTTTTGGAAACACTTCTAGCACTTAAAAAACGGAGATCCTCCAAATCTTTAGAATAATTGGGATCATGAGTCCTATAGCCTACTGTCTTCCCCTCTGCCGCGGTTCTTCAGTTGGCAATGTCAGTAATATTGCCAAACAGGAAATGCATGGTTACCCCTGAGCAAAATGGTGAAGCAGAAGAAACTAACATTCAGTGAGCACAGAATTCCACCTTCCTCCACTTTGGGCACATTTCTTCCTATCCCTTTCTTCCTTACAAAATTTCTCAAATTTCTTTGTTAACTCTAAGCTACATTGGTGACTTGTTGACCATGATGGTGGACCCGCCACACCTTTCTCACAAGAATCAGTAGCAGTGCCCTGCAATATGGTGCAGTGGGGAAGAGTCTGGAGCCAGACTACCTGGGCTTCTTTGAATTCCGCCTCAACACTTGCTAACTTCATCATGATCCTGGGAAAACTGCTTTAACCTCCCTGACTTCAGTGTCCCTACCTGCAAAGTTAATTGAATAACAGTACTTGCCTCCTGCCCTGAGAATATTCTGTTTATATACATTAAATGATTCATTTATGATTTATATCACATATATGTCATTTAGGATATAGTACATGAATGTATGTATCTTATACATATCACTTGGAACATAGTTCGTGCTACATATATTTTAGCTATTTTTTAGCTTGCCAAAATATTAGCAAAGGAATACAAATGGAGTGAACTTGCAATGACAAAGAGAATAATAGGAGCCATCAATAAAGGGATTTCAATAAACTTATAGAAGAAACGAAGCAGATAAAGGAATGCCACAGGTACAGCAGGGCAGAGGAACCCGCAAAATAGCTTCAGAGTTGGCACACTTTCTCTGTAAAGGCCAGATAGTCAGTATTTTTTTTTCTTTTTAATGACAGAGAGGGAGTGAGAGAGGGAACACAAACACAAGAGAGCTGGAGAGGGAGAAGCAGGCTCCCCACCAAGCAGGGAGCCCAATATGGGGCTCGATCCCAGGACGCTGGGATCGTGACCTGAGCCGAAGGCAGATGCTTAACGACTGAGCCACCCAGGCACCCCCAGATCATCAGTATTTTAAATTTTATGAGCCAAGAGGCAAAACTGAGGATGCTGGGCAAGTCTCTGTTGCAACCACGCAATGCAGTTGTTCAGGCACAAAACAGCCAAAGATGATAAATACGGGAACGAGCTTGGGTAGGTTCCAATGAAATTTTGTTTATAGACACCGAAATTCTAATTTGATACA
Organism: Nasua narica; assembly: GCA_028533885.1. Classification (NCBI taxonomy): domain Eukaryota; kingdom Metazoa; phylum Chordata; class Mammalia; order Carnivora; family Procyonidae; genus Nasua; species Nasua narica. Next base: position 65,423,817 of record CM052802.1, read on the forward strand.
ATTTTCACATTATAAAATGTTATTATTTTTAATCTTATTTAGTATGAGATCTAACCTTAACGAATTTTTAGGAGTACAACGCATTATTGGTTATAGGTACAATGGTGTACAGTAGAACTCTAGAGCTTATTCATTTTGCTTAACTGAAACTTTATGCCCTTTGATTAGTAAATCTCCATCCCCCGTCCCTCCCAGACCCTGGCAACCACCAGTCCACTTTTTGGTTCTAGGAACTCTATGAATTTGACTTTTTTTTTTTTTAAAGTAAACTCTACACCTAACATGGAGCTCAAACTCACAACCCCGAGATCAAGAGTCACATGCTCTACCAACTGAGACAGCCAGGGACACCCGAATTTGACTATTTTAGATATCTATTATAAGTGGAGTCGTGCAGTATTTGTCTTTCCATGACTTCCTGATGTCACTTAGCATAATGTCCTCCACGTTCATCCATATTGTCACTCCCTGCAGAATTTCTTATTTTGTTATTGTGAATCTTGCAAACTGAGTGATAGTACCACATGAGATATAAACATAGGGGTGCTAAATATTATTAATTTCACATTTATCAAAATTCCACTTAAAAATACAAATGCTAAAATGTAATTTAAATTACATGTTGGGAAATTAGAAGAAAGTGATCAAAGCATACAACCCTTCAGTTAGAAGATGATAAGTACTAGGAATGTACTATACAACATAATGGCTATCGTTAACACTGCTATATGATATATTTGAAAGTTGCTAAGAGAACAGATCCTAAAAGTTCTCATCCCAAGGCAAAAACACTTTTTTTGTGACTATATGAGGTGATGGATGTTCACCAAACTTATGGTGGTAATCATTTCACAATATATGTAAGTTAAGGCATTGTGCTGTACAACGTCAACCTTATACTATATTATGTATATACAGTGTGCCAATTATATCTCAATAAATCATATCTCAATGAAATTGAAATTTTATTTCTATAATTATATGTAGTTTGAGATCACATATATTCATATATTACATATTTGAAAGAATAAAATAAAATGTAAAAACTATCCTCAGATCTACCAAACTATACAAAAAGAGATAACTGGCTGGATTTGACCCATGGGCCATGGTTTTCCAATCCCTGTTGTAGAGCATGTTAATGTGGGAAATGCTCTAGACTAAAAAACAAAGATCCAGGCACTACAGCAAGCAGAAAAAAGGTGTGAGACAAAAAAAGAGAGATTCACTGAAAGTCTGTAGATGGAACAGTCAGTCATTTTCTGGCCCTCCTGGAACTTCTCTGGAGAAAAAAAAAAATTGACTTGAGAGACAAGAAACCCCAGTCCCTGTCTCTGCCATTAATTGAGGAACATGTGTACTTTGTTACTTTCTGACTATTTTATCTTTCCATATATTCTAAAAGGGTCTTCTCAAACTAGTTTCTTCCTTTTTCATGTTACTCTGCTTCTTTTCATCACCTGTGCAGACACCTGAACAAACATTTTGCTTGTCTGACTCCCTCTGGGCTGCTTTCAGGCTCCTTTCTGGCTGCTGACATCCAGGGAGGCCGAGGAAGGACCTGTGACATTGCCTTTCAATTCCATCCCTCTCCTGCCCACCCAACCTCTGCAGGGCTGGGGAGCACCTCAAATTAGAGCTTCCCGTGATGGGAGCCCATCAGGTACCTCAGGATTATTCTGCATTGTAGCTTAGTTTCAGGCTCTTCTCTTTCCTCTTGCTTTCAGTGGAATCCCAGAAAACATTACTGGTTTACAGAGATGCAAACATGCATAGACAAGTTACACTAACAACTATAAAACCCATCTGATAAAGTCTTAATATCAACAAACTCCCTTTTGAACATTTCAGAAAATTCAAAAAAGGAGTCAGAGAATGTGTTTCCTTTTCTATAGCAAAAAAAGGAACACATCCCAAAGGTGAGAGTGGGGCTAATAATGATAAAGAAAGCTACGGTCTAGGAAAAGGAAAGGGTTCTATCCCAGGAAAAGGTAAGCCAGGAAAGACTAAAGGGCCCTGACTTCTGACCCTCAGTCTTGGAAAAGGGTCATTGTGCCATCCTGTGACATAGAGATCAGGTTAACTTTGTTGTATTTAACTAGGTTCTTAATTGTTGATAGATGCTTTTATTTTATTTTTTATTATTATTTTTTAAGTAGGCTCCATACCCAGTGTAGAGTCCAACACAGGGTTTGAACTCATAACCCTGAGATCAAGACTTGGGCTGAAGAGTCAGGCACTTAACCGAGCTACCCAGATGTCCCTGATAGATGCTTCTAAACACAAGAAGAATGATCATGGCAATTTAGACTCTGTCTAGTTTCTTCTTTATTAATTTTTAAATGAATAACTTTTTCTAAATATTTCCATGCTTATTCCATAACTAACAAATAATACAAGTATTAGTGTATTAAATAAGATTTCTCCAAACATTTGTACATTGATTATAAAACTAATTCGATTTCTTAACAGTCTATATTATACCAGACTCTAAAAATGCTTTAAACATCTTAAAAACAATATAAATACTGATTCAGTGCTTCTAGAATTGATTAGTGCAGAGATTGGAAAACTATTAAAAAATCAATAATATCATAGATTCAAATATACTTATTATGTCTTTTTTATTTTAATATATTTTTTTTTTTCTTTTCCAGTTACAATTATACTCATTTGCCCTGAGAGACAGGGTTACCTTCTTAACCAACTAAGGCTGCAAATAGGATTTGAAAGTCTGTAACTGGGCCTAAAACCACACATCTTGGGTCACCTTCCCAATTTGTTCTACCCAAGACCACTGTCCAGTTGGATGAATCTCTTTTCGTGGGTCGACTTCTATCATATAAGAAACTACCTAAATTATTAGCTCTAACTTTCTTTTTGTGACCTAAACCTTTTCCCCCCAAATGATGCTTATTATGAATGCCTTAGCTTTTATAGATCAGCTGATATAGACCTACTTTGCAACAGTTTTTTCCTGCATATATTTCCTTCCTTCAACAATCCAGTCCTTATTTGTTTTGTAATTGCTGTTACTGAGTGAAGTCTTTTCTGACTCAGTTAAATCTAAGGACTAGATTGGTTTGAGTCACTGAAATTACGACTTTACTATGAGCCAGCCATTAAAACAGACAATATTTACCTGTTATGGCTAGACTCATCAGAGAGAATACTTAGGTTGAAACCTCAATCAGAATATTTTTTAATATCAACCAGCTTGTTCTACTATAGAGATGTTTGTTATTAAGTACAAGAGCCAAGCATGCATCTAAGAATTGTTGTCTGTATCAGAACTTTGTTTAATTCAACCTGGTACACTCTCTAAGACACGGAGGGTAGTGTGGGAGGACAAAAGGCGACTGTCATGGATTTCCCCCCAAATCCCTGCCTCTAGCCTTTACTTCTCTTCGAGATCCAGTTTTACATTTCCTGTGACTGCCAGACTCTTCTGCCCAGAAGTCCCACTAACACATCAGCTCAGTAAGACTAAACCTAGAACTTCTTCCTCCAACTCACTCATTCTACCACCTCAAATATTCTCTCAAAATCCCATCAAATTCTTCCTTCAACTTGTTAGCCACATTTGTAAAAGTAATCAGCTTATAGAAAAAGCTGAACTCTTCTAAGCAAACAGAAATTCCTCCGTGTTAAACCAGCTCTGTTGAAAATTATTTTCTACCTCCAGATGAGATCATGGCCAGATTCCTTGATTTAATAATCATTTGAGAATAAAAAGTCGTCTAAGGATTCTGGGAAGATGGCAGAGTAGGAAGCACGAGGAATCTGTCTCCCCGCCTAGACAATAATTTCATTGGCAAAATCTGTCTGATATTCTATTATTTTGGAACTTTGAGGAGTCTATTGGAGACTTGTAACTTCCAAGGGAAGGCATGGACAGTAAACTGAGACCCAGTTCAGCTCTTAGCACAGTTACAGGTACACATCTCCTACCCCCACGCTTGTGTGACACAGCTGGCAGGGCAGAAGGGCAAAAAACCCTGCCTTCCAAATATTGGGAAGCTATGCTCTGCAAACTGATTGATGCCTCTGATCACAAAAATGCAGACAAAATGATGGGCAGTCACTGTTGCTCCTCCCCCCATTGTTTCAAGCCCCTCCCCCTCTGGTTAAAGTGACTTCCAGGGAATTTAAAAAGCCCATATCTTTTTTCCCCCTCTCATTTTTCTTCTTCCCTTTTAGGAGCCAGATATTAAAGACTAAGATATTGAAAAATAATTGCATATATGAGAAAATTAGGAAGTTACTGTGCATTTTCAGGGAAAGGCTCAGAAAGGATCTGAGATGACCTCGACTTTATACCTCAGAGTGATCCTTGGTATAGAGACAGTCTACAACAATTAAAAAAACAAAAACAATAAACAAAAACAATAATAAAAACAACAAACCTTGGGGGAGAGGGGTGAATCTTATTTCCAGGATTGCCATATTACTAGGTTCAAACGTCCAGTTTTCAACAAAAAATCACAAGGCATACAAAGAAACAGGATAGTTTTGCCCCTTGAAGGAAAAAACTAAACCAACAAAAACTGTCTCTAAAAAAGACCTGATGGCAGATCCATTAAAGACTATGAAAAAATTGTCTTAAAGATACTCAAAGAACTAAAGAAAAAATGTGGAGAAAGTCAGGAAAACAAGAAATAAACAAAATGGAAATATCAATAAAGAGACAGAAAACCTAAAGATAACCTAAAAGATATTCTGGAGCTGAAAAGTAAGATAAAAATAAAAAATTCAGTAGAGAGAGTCAAGTCAGATTTGAGCAGGCATTACAAAGAATCAGCAAACTTAAAGATAACTGAAAATTATCAAGTCTAAGAAATATAAAAAGACTGAAGAAAAGTGAAAAAAACTAAAAGGACCTGTGGGACACAATCAAATAGAGAACCATGCATTGTGGGAGTCTCAGTAGGAACTATTTGAGAAATTATGTCTGGAATCTTCCCAAATGAGATGAAAGACATGAATATAAATATTCAAGAAATTTAACAGACTCCAAGTAAGATGAACTCAAAGAGGCTTACACCTTATAATCAAACTTTCAAAAGACAAAGACAAGTAGAATATGAGAAGTGGTGTTTGTCACTTCCAGGCCCAGACAACAAAAGTCTCCCATTCAATCCTCCACAATCTCCAAGTTCTTCATACACTGGCTCAAAGGAGAGATTCTGAGACCTCAGTGAAACCAAGCAAAAGCAGAGCCCACCATCCTGAATCACAACAAAGGCTGTTCATTGAATGCCCTCTCTAAACAAAGTGATTGAGAAATAAACCTCTATTTTGTTATACTACTGACAGTTCAGGGGCTATCTGATTTTAAACTAGCGTTACACCAAATAATATAATTTTCCTGTGTCATTCTGTTGTCAGGAATGCTTACCCTATTACATCTGACCATCAAAATGTTTAAAAGCCCAGCTCAGGGGCACCTGGGTGGCTCTGTCGATTAAGCTTCTACCTTCTGCTCAGGTTATGATCCCAGGGTCCTGGGATGGAGTCCCTCGTGGGGCTCCCTGCTCAGGGGAGCCTGCTTTTCTCTTTCCCCCCTACCCATCCCCCCCAATTTGTGCTTGCTCTCTCTCTCAATCTCAAATAAATAAATAAAATCTTTTCTAAAAAAAGATTTGACACAGAGAGAGACAGCGACAGAGGGAATACAAGCAAGGGGAGTGGGAGAAGATTTCCCACTAAAAAGGGAGACGAAACTGGGGTTCAATCCCAAGACACTAGAATCATGACCTGAGCCCAAGGCAGACACTTAACGACTGACCCACCCAGACACTCCAAATAAAAAATTTTTTTAATATAAATAAATAAATAAAGTCCAAGTCAACTGACACTTCTTTCTCTAGTTACCCAGGCAAAATTATTTGTCCCTCTTCTAACATTGACTATATTTCTTATTATCATTTTATAGCAAGGATCACATAGTATTTAATATTTGTATCTATGTTTTGTCTCTATAGTAGAAAGTATACTTCTAGAAGGTAAGTATCATAGTTCTTTCACTTTCATAAGTCCCAGAGTATCTAGTACAGTTTCCTGTACACAAACACTATATACATGTTGAATTATAGAGGTAGCTTGTGCTATACATCATCCATCTTCCTGAAATCACCTTGGCAATAGAGGGCCATCAGGTTGCTCTTTCTGGTAGATAGTTTGTACTTAGGAACCCAATTTCCCATTTCTTGAATGCTATCTTTGCTCTGCCTCTACCATCTTTTTGTTGTTGTTGTACTTTTCTCAAACATACATATAGGCAGCTTTCTCTCCTAACACACCTCCTTAAAGCTAAATTTTGTCCATACAGAAGTCCCTATTTGTCACTGACCTTAAGTTTAGAAAAATAGTTTTTTAAAAGATTCGTTACATCTTAGAACACTGAAAAAATAAAATTAAAATAAAAGAAAAAAGATTCGGGGGACCTGGGTGGCTCAGTGGGTTAAAGCCTCTGCCTTCGGCTCAGGTCATGATCTCAGGGTCATGGGACTGAGCCCCGCATCGGGCTCTCTGCTCAGCGGGGAGCCTGCTTCCCCCCACCCCCTGCCTGCCTCTCTGCCTATTTGTGATCTCTCTCTCTGTCAAATAAATAAATAAAATCTTTAAAAAAAAAAAAAAGATTCATTACAGAAACTCAGTAGTTTCTCCACACTTCCCACCTGGTCTTTTAAGAACAAATTGCAGGGGCGCCTGGGTGGCTCAGTGGGTTAAAGCCTCTGCCTCAGTGGGCAGCCTGCTTTCCCCTCTCTCTGCCTGCCTCTCTGCCTACTTGTGATCTCTCTCTCTGTCAAATAAATAAACAAAATCTTAAAAAAAAAAAAAAAAGAATTGCAATGCATATCCCTAGCCATATTCTCTTCCAGCACCTCTCTTTTCACCCAGAACACTACTTCTTCACACATGTAGGAAGTCAAGTTTTATTCTCTGGTACTCCCACAACTGGTTACTTTAATGTGTTTCACTGCATTACCCTAAGGATCACATTCATTGACTTCTCTTACTCTTCTCTTACCTCTTCTGAAATCTAATCTTTATTTGAAATGTTTAAGTAATATTATTTTACACATACCACTTTAAGTATACAAATTATTCTGTGCCTATTATGTCATTTAATCCTAATCACAGTCATATGAGTAAGTTATTATTATCATCAATCTATAATTTTTTTAAATTGAGGCTCAGAGAGGTTAAGTAACTTACTCTAGGTCACATAGCTACTAAGTGGCAGAATGGAGTCAAAAATAAACAAATAAATAGCTTCCCTGTTTACCTCATTTTTCAACTACTCATCTTCATTACTCTGCTCTTCCAGGGAAAATGTCTGTGTCCTACAACTTAAAAAAAGTCTATTTAAGACTGTCATCCGTGTGCTGTCACACGGCTGTCAGATGTGCTGTCATCCGTGTGCACAGAGCCAGGATCCTAGGACAAGTTGACCTGGGGCAACTCTTTCACAATGTGAGGCAAAATAGCCAAAAACCCGTGTCTTAGGGAGCCAGAAACATGGCCAAGGAAATTCTGCCAAATACAAAACTTCAAGGGCCAGGGGAGAACACAAATGGGAGGTAGCCATCAAAGTGCACAGAACAGAAGAAGGTGTAAGGAAGAGCTCAAAGAGCATAGTAAATACCTAGAGCTCACCCACTATGTGGCACCTGGAGGAGTATTGTTAAAGCAGTTGGACTTGAGGGGTTTGATTTTTCATTTAGAGAAGAGGAGTTCTAAAGTCCTGTACAGGCCTAGACACAAATTTCTAAATCTTTCTTAGAATTTAGAGCCTCTTTGAGCTTTGAAGTAAAAAAACATAGATTGTAGAGGAGACTGAGCACTAACATGGAGTTGTACTATCTTACGTGCCTTTTCTGAGACTGAATAAGAAAAAGGTACCAAGTAAAGACATAAAATCTATCCCCAGCTCATTTAATGGAGTGAGATTTGTAGCAGAAGTTCATAATTACGGAATCTGAACTATTACTCTCAGCTGCCTTTGAAGGTCTGGGTGAAACAAGTTTAATATAGACCCTGCATCTTTTTTAGCCTCTACTTTTACCACTAACATTTTAACTTTCACTATGTCTCACACTGAAACTCCTCAGAGAAAGCACCTCTGGTCTCAGTTGATAACCATCATTTTTGTTGGCAGAATTTGGAGCTTGCCCAATTCAAGGACCACTGTTCAGACCGCACATGGACTCACCTTGGATTAGCTGCCCATTCCTCCCTGGGTTGTATTGTAGAGACCATGGCCACCTAATTGTTTTTGAAGGTGATTTACACATGAAGACTTGTTCTATTAAGCAAAAATTATTCCACCAATGTGTGCCCCAAAAGGTCTCTATTCCCCAAAACTTTGTAAGAGTAGCTGAGGAAGAAGGGAATTGTTTTGTTTAAACTCTAAAATAATTAAAGTTTGTTATTCGTAAATTCTTCCACATTAACACACTGAGAGTAAGATCAACACAAAATCATAAACTTGTTAGATTACTTTAAAGTTGTTTAATTAATTTAAGAGTCTCATTGGTTTCCATATGTGTGTGTTTCATAGCTACCCAACTGAAAAATCCTTGAAGGCAAAAATAACATCTATTACTTTTTTTTCTTGACAGCATCTAAGATTCTGTGCTCACCAAGGGTGTTAAATAAATGTTGCTGAGTGAATGAGCCTATGGATCTCTGGGTGTTATTGAAAAATGGACTTTAACTGCTTCATTAACTGTATACGTAGAGAGTTGAGATCAACTACTTAAAATAACACACAAGAAAGCCTTCTGTTCTATAATGTCAACAAAAAATATTGAAATTAGAGTGATAGGATCCTAAATGTGAGCCATAAAGGAAATTATCTCTGCTCTATGTGTGATCCAAATATTTCTTCTTTTTTTGCGATCTAATAAAATATTTATTAATAAGCCAATAGCATGAATTGAAATTATTTTCTGGGCCCTAAAAAATTTTTGATTAACGTGACCCAATCCTGTTTCTTGACGTTCTAAAGAAAAGTCAAGCAAGCAAGATTTTTCTTTTCATTTCAGAGGCTTCCTCCTTTACAGTGAATAGGCTTGTGCTTGGGGTTTTGTTTTTTAGAAAAATGTCAGTGGAAAGCCATTTCAGGTTTGCAGCAAACCCACCAATCTAAGTGACTTTGACTCAAGGAGTAAACTTGGCTTGTGGCAATAGCTCTCTTGGCCCCAAGTAAGTATATACGCTTTGTGCTCAAGCTTTACGGTAATCAGATTTCTGAGTAATCAGAAATTTTTATACATAATATTTTAAATGCAAAAGCATATAAATTTAAAAAAAATACTCTGTGTGTTTTAGCTAAAATTTTTGCTTGGTGACTATCTCCTTCTTAAAGAGCTGTACAGATTTTTCAGCCTAATAGAAATATTGACTTCCCCTATATTGCAGAAGATGATTATAACTTCTTCTCCTATCACCAGAAAAACATGTCATTTGCCTTTAATCTCAGTATCTCAGGGTTATCTCAACATCACAACCAATGAATAACATGAGTTTTAGTTTTTCAACATGGAAATAGTTCTCCCATATGAAAGTCAGATACAACATTAGAATTATTTTTTTGATCTGCCACATTGAAAAAGGGCTTCCTGTCAAAAGCCTTCAGCTTGGAAGTCACAACCTCAACCCACAACTCTTTAAGCTCTACTCACAAACAAATAACACAAAAGGAAGGGAAATGAAGGACAATATTTCAAGGTACAAACTACAATCCCATGCAGGAAGCCATCTATGCTAGCACTGTTATGTTAACTCTTCACCAATTGTAACATGCCATGTCCTAAGTGTATGACAGGACACACTAGATCATTAGCTCTATCAAGCCACAGCTTTATCTATATTTTATAATTTCACTGCCTCACAGTACTTTCCCATCTGGCAATTAGAGCAAAGACTCAAATGCTATATAGGCACTGCTTAAAAAAATAGCCCTTCAAATGCCATTATATAGAACCAAATTAAGTCACCAGCATAGGCATTAGTTTTGATAAGGGAAGAGAATGGGAAGAAGATTATGCCAACATTAACCAAACAGTGTTCCCACATGTTCTACAGAAAAAGAAAAATGGTAGTCAACGATATTCAGGAAAATTCAAATGTTGTACCTCTTTCTTGAAAATTTACATCTCAACGTGCATAAGCTCTAAGGAGTCTTGTAGTGTAAAAACTTGTTCATGACTAAATACAACATTTCCCAAGTGCGATGGTTAGTTTTATGTGTCAACTTGTTTGGGCTAAGGGATGTCCAGAAAGCTGATAAAGAATTATTTCTAGGTGTGTCTTGAGGGTGCTTGCAGAAGAGATCAGTATTTGAATTGGGGAACTGAGTAAAGCAAACTGCCCACCCCAGTTTGTGTGGGCATCATCAAATCTGCTGAGGGCCCAAATAAAACAAAAAAGTAGAGGAAGAGTGAATTTTCTCTCTCTGTGCTGCAACATCTATCTTCTCCTACCCCTGAACATCAGCCCTCCTGGTTCTCTGGCCTTCAGACTCCAAGTGATAGTCCAACTATCAGTTCACCCTACCCTAGTTCCCCTGGTCTTTGGATTTCAGATTGAATTACACTACTAGCTTTCCGGTTCTACAGTTTGCAGACAGCAGATGGTGGGATTTCTCAGTCTCCATAATCAAGTGACCCAATTCCTATAATAAATACATGTGTATATACATACATAAACATATTACATATTATACATATGTATATATACATATACATAAAAAGTTATATATATGAATATATACATATAAAGTTATATATATATGAATATATATATATACACATATAGATATACTTATATCCTGTTGGTTCTATTTCTGTGGAGAACCCTATTATACCAAACATACTTGACAACAGAGCCTCTTGCAGAGGATATCTACTGACATTTAGAAGGATGTCAGTGTCCTATCGAGCAAATCTAAGAAATCTTCAGTTGTCCAATTCAAACCAATAAGCAGACTTGAAGAGAAAAACACAGGCTTCTGGAATCAAACAGACCACAATTCTGCCTTTATCAGAGTCACATGACCTCGTGCAAGTTATTTACCCTCTCTTAGCCTCAGTTTCCCCAAATTCAAACTAGGCAATAAGGCAGCCTTCATATATTGTTGTTATTGTTAAATAAGATAACATACTATATTAGCTGTCGTTTTTTAAAAGATTTTATTTATTTATTCGAGAGAGAGAGAGTGTGAGCATAAGTAGGGAAGCAGCAGGCAGAGGGAGAAGCAGGATCCCCTCTAAGCAAGGATCCCGATCCAGGATTCAATCCCAGGCCCCCGGGATTATGATCAGAGCTGCAGGCAGACGCTTAACAAACTGAGCCACTCAGATGCCCCTACTCATCATTTTAAAAAATTCTTTTTGTGTTTCCCCAAAAGAAAAATTATCCATTCCTCTTACAAGGATAGAAGAAAGAGGAAAGTAGCATAGTAGTTATTGATGGATGTGGGAAAATTGGGATAGATCGGGGATTAGTTCTCTTCTTTTAAAGTTAACTGAAAAAAATATAAAATGCATTGAAAAATAAAATAAGCCAGCCATGCTAGCAGAGGTTTAATAGTAAAAGCAAGAAGAAATGGGAAAGGCAAAAAAAGATCCTTTCCTGCCATGAACATGGAACAGTGAACTTCAGAAAATTATGTCTATAGGTCTGCAAGTGGACAGAAAGATATTCATCTCGGACTTAAATTCTCCAAACATCCTGCACACTTGAAAGCAGGACAGGCTGAATGTCAGGTTTTTGTGACCTAACATTAGGATTTAAGGTCCAGTTCATCAACTGCTAAAATCTGGTCCAACCCAGATACTCACTCTCCTGACGGTACTGGTGTGTGATAACAACATCTCAACCCTTGACAAAGCCTGTATCACAGAGAGAGAAAACTCAAAAATGCTAACAGTGGAATGATAGGTTAGAGAAATTTAGTCAACGAACCTTCAACTCCTGCAGTAGACTTGTCAGCATGTTACATAGGGCTTTAATTTAGTAGCTTCCCGACATATGGGCCACAATATGGTCTCAGTGGTTCCCTGCTACTGGCATGGCTGAGGAGGAGGGAGAAATAATTAGACATCTGACAGGAAAGTGGCTGCTCTCACAGCTCAACCAAGTCTTTTGCAGAGGGCACTGGGTATTTTTAAACCACAGTTCCACTGCTGCTAAAGAAATTGTACATTTTTCTTTTGCTGATGAATAGGCATTGGTTTGTTTCAGAGTCTGATGATAAGTGATGGAAATCATAAGCTTAATTCTTTCATCCAGTTTCCTAAGGAAAAGTACATATGCTATGATATATGCAGTGAAATATAAGGAGGCCAAAACACTAATACTATTCTTACTTTCCTCTCCTTGAAGAATGCACACATCCGAACAATTTGTTTTTAGCTGTCAGAATCTCTATTCTGCACTTTAAATGAGGGACCTAAGGATTCTGTATAAAGGCAGCAAAACAGGCCATAAACAGGTACATGGGAGAGGGCGAAGACAATAAATGCTTTCCCTAACCATACTGTAAAAACTGTTCAAGGTCAGTGACTCTATTTTGATTCCCACCTACAACACTGTCAGCACCATGACCAATGAGCACAGTTCTCAGTGTTCATCAGTAATTCATAAATATTGGTCGATGTATTGATATTTTTCTAGTATGCAGACTCCATATGAATGGACTCTAGAAAAAAGTACAGAGAAACCAAGCGGGACCAAAGTGTCATGTTGCTTCTTTGTGCTGTCTTCATCACACGCAATAGTACCTGGCAGGAGTTCAACCCACAGGAAGGTTTGATTTGTCTGAGATTAGACACTTTTTTGGAAGTAAACAGCATTTTCTCCAAAGAAACCACATATAAAAATTTCAGCCAAGTTTTACTTCTTTTGCTTTCTTTATATAACCAAGCATGTGTACATTTATTTTCAAAAAATTAAATTTCTTGTCTAAAGCACATCTCCTGTTTATATCCATAGTCATAGACTGAACATCTTTATCCCCCCAAAATTCATATGTTGAAAGCTTAATCCCCAGTATGATGGTATTTGGAGGTAGGGTCTTTGGGGGGTAATTAAGTTAGGATGAGGTCATGAGGGTGGGGCCCCACGATGGGACTGGTGCCTTCTAAAAAGAGCTCACTCTCTCTCCACGTGCACACACTGAGGAAAAGCCATATGAGGACAAAAGGAAAAGGCAGCCGTCTGATCTTGGACTTCCAGCCTTTAAAACCAAGGAAATAAATGTCTGCCGTTTAAGCCACCCAGTCTATAGTATTTTGGTACAGCAGCCCAAGCAGACTAAGACATCCAACAAAAGTGTAGGGATAAATGTGCCTGAGAGTAGAGCTAGTGGTCATATGGGAAAGGTCAGCAGTAGACACAGAGAGGACATACACTTAGAAAACCTGGATATGTTTACCTCTGATTTTTTTTTAAAAGATGGAATTCTCAGAGCCAGACAAGCTAAGCCTGCCTTGTCAGGGGTCTAGGCACTTTTTCTGTGAAAGGTATAAATTCTATGACAGGAGACTAAACCTAGCCACCGAGGCTGAAAGTGAACAAGCAGCTTTCTAACAGCAGCCGTGTGAGACAGATGCACACCGACGGTGTTCGCAAAGTCAGATTTCAATTTCCAGACTCACTGGCGTTTGATGCTATAGATTCCAAAGTCCAATCAACTTTCAAACTCTATATTCAGAGGGAAGAAGGCCTTATCATGTAATACACCCCAAAGCATTATATTTGTCTTTATACATTTGCTCTAGAGCGGGACATTGTGTTAGATTCTACAAAGAAACAGAACTAATACGAGAGAAAGACAGAGACAGAAACAGAGAGAGAGTGATATTGTAAGGAATTGCTTTATGCAACTGTAGGGGCTAACAAGTCCAAATTCTGTAGAACAGGCAAGTAGGCTGGAAATTCAGTTAAGAGATGATGTTTTAGTCCTGAGATCAAAATACATAGGGCAGGACAGCAGGCAGGAAATGCAGGCAGGGTTGCTATATTGCAGTCTTGTAGAAATTTGGTTCTTTGGTAAACTTCAGTGTTTATACTGAAGGCCTTTGACTGATGGCCTGTGGGTAATGACTACCGCCATTAAGAAGAGTAATCTATTTTACTCAAAGTCTACTGACTAAATGTGAATCACATCTAAGAGTTGCCTGCACAGCAACATCTAGACTGGTGTTTGGCCAAACAACTGAGCACCACAGCCTAGCCAAGTTGATACATAAAATTAACCATCACAAGCATAAACTGGAAAGTAAAAAGACAACAAAAACAAATTTGCAAATCCTTCAAATTTTTCTTCTGTCCTAACCAGCTAAATTTTTTAAAGAATGATTCTCATCCATTGTCACATTAAACTACTCACTGAAGCAAATATGGTCTACTCTATCCCTTGCATTCCCAAGACATCCCTTGAATTTTTACTAAAGTGAACACGCTGGCGCAAGATGAGTTTCCAGGATGCAAGAAATAAATACGGTCAACGCTAAGTCATGGGATGTCAATTAGGAACCTACCATAAAGCTGCACTCCAAAGACAGAATAACTCGTGAGGGCTGGGATACTGCTTATTTGTCTAGCATTTTAACCCCAGGGGCTAGCCCTACACCTGGCTCACAGGTGGTTTTCAGAAATCTTTGTTAAATGAATACCTGAATTAATTAGGGAAGTAAAAGAGATCAACGTTATTAAAGGTGTTTCCCACTTTGAGATGCCAAAGCCAAGTAGAGGACTGTTGTGTTTCTTTGTTTTTCTACTCCATTGCAAGATAAAATAATTACTTCTGCAAATTGAACAGATATAGACTCTACTCTGACCTCCATGTCAGTAAAGTCTTTTTTTATAAGATTTTTTATGTATTTATTTGACAGAGAGAGAGAGAGAGATCACAGGTAGGCAGAGAGGCAGGCAGAGAGAGAGGGGGAAGCTGGCTCCCCACTGAGCAGAGAGCCCGATGCGGGGCTCGATCCCAGGAACCCAAGACCACGACCCAAGCCGAAGGCAGAGAGGCCTTAACCCACTCAGCCACCGAGGCACCCCAAACATGTCAGTAAAGTCTTCTAGGTATTTTGGAACTATTCACTTTCATCCCATATTGCAGCACTCAGAATTCAGTAAGCATATTTACTAGCTGTGTAAATATGGACAATAATAATAACTAACACCAAATACTGTCCTTAGTGTCTATATTTACCCATAATTCTCATGAGGTGGGTGCTGCTATTTCTCCGCTTTTTACAAAAGAGGAAACTGCAACACAAATAAATTAAGGAACTTGCTTCAAAGTCACACCAGTAGTAGTTAGTGGCTCAGTTGAAATTTGAACTCAATCTAGTCCCAGATACCTCTCTCTGCCACACTACACTGCAATTTACTTAGCTACTCAGAGCCTCAATGTGTTCATTTACAAAATAAGAATAATAAATCCTCCCTTATAGAATTGTTTTAGGATTAGTGCCAACTTATAGCCCAGTGCCTGGCACACAACCATGGGCCCTGAATTAATGGTGGTGGTGTTGATGCGAAAAGTAATAGCAGTAGTTATTTGTTGCTACGGTCACTCGTCATCGTCATGGCTGAAGTAAATTCCCTCCACAACCAAGTCATTTTATAATTGCTACATAAGTCACAAAATTCAAGGGCACAGGTACCTGTCTTAGTACATTTAGTTCACAAAATAAATATAGCATACACACTAATAAACGTGAATTCTGGGACGCAGAGTTGTCACTCCCAAATTGTCTGCCACACCACTCATCCTTAACATCAAGTTTTAAGCTAAAACTGCAGGACAACTGTGGTAAATGAATGATGACCAAAAATTCTTTACTACTCCTTCTACTGAAAAACTGACTCTAATTTCCCTCTCCATGAAACTGGGCTGGCCTTAGTGAATTCTCTGACCAAAAGAATGTGACAGAATTGACATTCTGGAAATTATAAGACTAGGTCATCGAATCCTTTCAGCTTATGCCAGGGCCACTTGGAATACTTGCTCTAGAAGCCTCGGGCTCCACAGGAAGCCTAACTATCCTGGGTAGCTAAGGCCAGCCTTCCAGCCATCTCCATCAAGATGGCAGACATGTGAGGGTGCCTGGGTGGCTCAGTGGGTTAAAGCCTCTGCCTTTGGCTAGGGTCATGATCTTGGGTTCCTGGGATCGAGCCCTGCGTCGGGCTCTCTGCTTGGTGGGGAGCCTGCTTCCTACCTCCCCTGCCTACTTGTGATCTCTCTGTCAGATAAATAAATGGAATCTTAAAAAAAAAAAAAAGTTACCCTCTTAAGAACTTATTTAAAAATATATATATATATGGCAGACATGTGAATGAAGCCATTTTTGACCCTCCAGACAGTCCATCTGCCAGCTGAGTACCACCAGCTGACCTCAATCAACACCACATGGAATAGACAAATCACCAGAATCTTAAATTCATGATCAACAAACTAGCAAGATACAATAAAATACTTGCTTTAAGCCACTAAGTTTTGGGGTAGTTTGTTAAATGGCAATAGTTAATTGGAACAGAAAGAATTCCATTATCATCAAATGAGAAGTTGCACAGCACTATGTCCTGAGAGGGAATATTTCTTAATTCAGCTGCCATTCAATAGAATCTACATGAGTGGTGTTGAGTGTGCAGCACTGGTCAGAGGGGGATATTTTTATTGGAAAAAGGCAAGGAAGGTTAGTTCATAGGTATAGAATGTGTGATGTCAGAGAATTCAGGTAACAGTTGCAAGTCACCAAGACCTTGTGAAGATAAAATAAGAGGACAGAAACTGCAAATTGTCTCTTTCTATCCTTGCTACCACAAAATTAAAACAAATCATGAATAGAATTAGATCAAATGGAGCAGAGGATCCAACTGATACTAAAGTGCATGTGCCAGGTAGATGCCCTTAGCAACAGGACCCTCTGAAGTTAACAATGTTGCAACAAGAAAGTCATGTACAAATTAAGCTTATAATTAAAGCACAGCCCCATATGTATCACTAATTCCACTTTGGGGAAGGGTCTGGAAAGGAGTGAGAGAGCCATTTTTGCAGTAAACAAAAGGTGAGAACCTGAGGAAAAGAATCTGAGTTATGCCTAACAGGGTTAAACAGGACCCATGTGCTCCAGAACTTTTTGTGTGGAAGACCTATCATACCTCCCTCTGACTGGGTCAGTGAAGAAAATAGAAAATGTGATCTTTTTTTTAAATTTATAAGGGTTTTTTAAATTTTTATTATTGAAATATAGTTGACAGACAATGTTATATTAGTTTAAGGGTACAACATAGTGATTTGACAATTCTATTCATTATACAATGCTCACCATGATAAATGTAGTCACCATCGGTCACGATACAATGTTATTATAATATTTTTGACTATACTCCCTATGTTCTACCTCTTATTCCTGTGAGGTGTTCATTTCATAACTGGAAGCCTATATCACCCACTCCTCTTCATCCATTTTGCCCCTTCTTCCACCCCATTTCCCTCTGGCAACCACTAGTTTGTTCTCTGCATTTATGAATCTGCTTGTGTTTGTTTTTAGATTCCACATATAAATGAAATCATATGGAACTGTCTTTCTCTGACTTACTTTACTCAGCATAATACCTTTTAAGTCCATCCATGTTCTCAAAAATGGCCAGATCTCATTCTTTTATGGCTGAGTAATATTCCATTTATATAAATACACCACATCTTCTTTACCAATTCACCCTTCAACGGACACTTAGGTCACTTCCATATCTTGGCTATGATAAATAATGTTGCTATGAACATGAAGGTGCCATATATCTTTTCAAAGTAGTGTTTTCATTTTCTTTGGGTATTTATCCAATAGTGCAATCGCTGGATTATATGGTATTTCCACTTCTAATTGAATGTTTTATACATAGACACTACCTAGCTATGACTAGAAGGAAATCAGGCAGAGTGAGATATACCCACATAGCCTAAAGAAATTTGCAATTCCCTTACTTAACCTATGCAACATCCTTCTGGGGCAATAACAGTATCTTCATTTCTAGAGTTATGAACAGAGCTGTAAAACTACTTATTTGCAGCCACATGACACTTAAAAGTTTGCAAAACAAGGTTGTTTCTGATTTGTAGGATTTTATTAGTCTCTCTCTCCTCCCTATTTTTTTTTTTCTGATCCAGGAAGTTCAGAGATTTGGCACATTATGAAAATTTTTCCTGAGTATTCTCATGAAGATATTTCAAAGTATCCCTAATTTCTTGTATTTTTAAATAGCCCTATAACAAGGAAAAAAGAACTGAAACCATCGTAGAGAAAGAAACTAATGAGACACTCCAATGACACTCAATATTTTAATTCCAGGAAATTCCTGCCTACAGCAAGGCTCTGCTGTTGTGTCCAGCTGTTCTTGAAGAGCATTGCTAGGAGGCATCCCAAGGTTAAAGGCAGCTGGAGCAAAATAAAAGCATGGCATTCTGCTACAATCCAATATCAAATTATACATCATTTCCCAGCAGCATAAAACCTAAAGGAATTCTGAGCCACAAATATTGATTTCTTTTTATTTGCTAAAAAAAAGTCAAGTTCAATGAGATAAAAAGTTTCATAAATGTCTTTCTTTTTATCTTTTCTGTTTTTAATTAAGAAATTAAATATTTTGTTAAATGTAAAGACAGTCAACAATCCTTGAGACACAAACTATTTTCTCTCTTCTTTTAAGATTTTATTTATTTATTTATTTATTTATTTATTTATTTATTTGTGAGAGAGAGCACACAAGCAGGGAAGCAGCAGGCAGAGGGAGAAGAAGGCTCCCGGCTGAGCAAGGAGACTGATGTGGGACTCAATCCCAGGACTCTGGGATCAGGACCTGAGCTGAAGGCAGACGCTTAACTGACTGAGCCACTCAGGTGTCCCAGACACAAACTATTCTCTAAACAATCCATCTTGGAAAACATGTTGCTCCTATACAATTTAAACACAGGCTTAAGACAACCCCACGAAGAAAGCAGATTTTTTTTTATTATGTTCAGTTTGCCAATGTATAGTACATCACATTTTATTTTGTTTTTAAATGTAAAGTGATTCAATACCCTGCTTTACCTTAGAACTTAAAGATAAAAAAAAAATTAGTAAACTGCCAGTGGACAGAGTCACCCCACAGGTAATCTTCTATTTTCTTTTTGATCCATGATCATTGATTACATACTACCTTGTATTGCTTTGTATTTTTTTTCTCTCCAGCAATGCTTTGAACTCCTTTAAGCTCAAGGACTATGTTTCCTTTCTTTATCCCCCGTTGCATACATAATGTAGAGTTCTAGACATACAAGATAATTTATTTCTCTTCATCTGAAATTCACACAAAGGAACATGTTCTATGATTCAGTGTATTTCTCTTCAAGCATTATGCAAGATTTTTTAAAAGTTGATGAAGAGGGGCCCCTGGGTGGCGCAGTTGGTTGAGCGACTGCCTTCGGCTCAGGTCATGATCCCGGAGTCCCGAGATCGAGTCCCACATTGGGCTCCCAGCTCCATGGGGAGTCCGCTTCTCACTCTGACCTTCTCCCTTCTCATGCTCTCTCTCACTCTCTCTCTTTCCTAATAAATAAATAAATAAAATCTTTAAAAAAAAAAGTTGATGAAGAATTATTTTTATAGCTATTTGCAAATTTAAACCTTATTCAAAAATAAGAAATTTATAAAATCATGATTAATATTTTTACCCTAAGAAACAAAAGTTCCATAAAGATCTAATAGTGGGTGTTCCCAATTCTCATGACAGAAGTCAAAAAACTGTTTAAAACTTTATAAATAAGGGGCACCTGGGTGGTTCAGTGGGTTAAAGCCTCTGCCTTTGGCTCAGGTCATGATCTCAGGGTCCTGGGATCGAGCCCTGCATCGGGCTCTCTGCTCAGCAGGAGCCTACTTCTCCCTCTCTGTCTACCTGCCTCTCTGCCTACTTATGATCTCTCCTGTCAAATAAATAAATATTTTTAAGAAAAGAATTTTGTAAGTAAAAATACATTGCTAATGGGGTGCCTTGGTGGCTCAATCAGTTAAGCATCTGCCTTCAGCTCAGGTCATGACCTCAAGGTCCTGGGATTGAGACCTGTGTCACCCTTCTCAGTGGGGAGTCTGCTTCTCCCTCGCCTCTGCCTCCCCCACTCATGCTCTCGAGCTCTTTCTCTCGCTCTCTCTCTCATAAATAAAACCTCTTAAAAAAATCATTGCTAACAAAATCAATGGGGAAAATGTGGAAGGTGAGATATTTATACCCTAATCATGAATGAAAGAATGAGAAATAAATGTCCAAAGAGATATTTGAAAAAGTGTGACCTAGATATCATTTTGATGTTTACAAGCACTTTAAATTACTGAATTTGGACTTCCAAGTCAACGGGGTGAGAAAATCTACATGGCATTGGAAGCCTGATAAGCTGCTGCTGCTGCTGCTGCTGTGGCTGCTCCTCCCCCTCCTCCTTCTCTTTTTTAATGTCTTATTTATTTGTCACTCTTAGGAAACCTCATTTGTGACTGGACTCAGATTTAGAGGTAGAAACTCTCAGAGAGGACAGACTCCATCTCTTGGCAATCTGTTCCTGGTGTTCTTCTTTGGCCTCCTTCATTCTCTTGGCCAACAGCTTAGCATATTCTACAGCCTCTTCCTTATCTTTCTGAGTGCGCTGTTTCCTCAAAGCAATATGCCAAAGTTTGTGCTGGAGGACACGTGGAGTAACAAGACGCTGAATCTTGGGCCCTTTGATTCTAGGTTTCTTACCTACTTTGTTTAGGAGCTTTCTCACAACATACTAATTGACATCATCTTTAGAGAGACTGAAAAGTTTGAGGATTCTTCTAACTCTTTGGGGCCCCAGGTGACGAGGCACAGTAGTATAGGCCCAGGAATAGCCTTCTCCCCACTTTTTACAATGACCAAGTTGAGAACACTGAGGTTGGGGTCTACAAGGCAACCCCAAACAGATACTTCCTCTCATCCTCCTTGGACTATATCAGGAATGCCCCTTATTCAGCAGTAGGCAGACACACCCATGGGTCAAGGCACCCTGCCTCATGGGGAAACCTTGTTTGTCATTGCCACCACTGATTTGGACCACGTCCATTCTTTGGACCACCTTTCCATTCTTTACCCAGAGTTATGAGCAGCAACTTCTGTGGCCATACGCTTCTCATAAAAGGAATAAAGTTTGCGTTCATAATCTACTTCAATGAGTTTCTGGCAGCCATAGCTGAGAAAGAGATGTTCAGCTTCATCGTGAAGCAGCCTCCAAGAAACCATGAAAAAGAGCTGATATGCTTCTTCTTAACCTCCTAATAAACTATTCTTGAAGACACAAACATGAAAAAGTTGGCTTTGAGATAAAATGATAAGAAAAGATCATTTGGATAATCCTGGTAGAATTCTCACTAAATGCATCATCAGTCAAGATGAATTGAAAAATACATTATTGAATCACATTATCACCTAACCTACCCTCTGAAAGAGAAGAAAAGGCCACCCAATCCCCATCAAATCAGTACCAAAAACAAAAATGAGAAGCCTGGAAGGAAGACAAAAAGAATAAAATAACGAGAGAAGACAATACTTGTGGAGGGAAGAGAACAAAGAGTCAACCAAGAATTATAAGTGTTCACAAAAAAGAAAAAAATAATGGAAGTGTTCAAGAGGACAGTAGAACAATCAAAGTCTATTGAATGATTAGTGGGTAACAGCTGTGACCCTAGGAATTTTATATCCATTCTGTTGTGAGAGCAACAGAAAGACTTTCTCAGTTAAATAAGGACTAAGAAATATACCATTGCAGTATGTCCTTTGTTAAACTTAAATAAGACAAGATATCCAAACTTTTTATTTAAATAAGAAATCTGTAGTTTTATTTTACCTCGAGCATGTGAAATAAGAGATCTTATTTCAATAATAAGATATCTTATTATTGAATCTCCTTCTGATTTCACAGAGATTTCACAAGTTTTATGCCTTTTAGAAGAAGTGACATCTGCATTAAAATTATTACCAAGGTAACACATTATCAAGTAAAACAATTAATTAAAATTACTGACCTTTCAAAAATTAAAGGTTACGGTCAACAGTAGTTAGCAATAATCTGTGAATCCCGAGTATCTTATAAAAATCCTTATCTAAAATTAATAAAAGCTAGAATAGTTTCTGGTTCTCTCTGAAAGTGTAGGGAAAGAAAAAAAAAACATTTCCTTCTTATATTATTGTACTGTATTTCTTTATGCATGATTAAGAAGGCCTGTATTTCAAAACTAAATACTGGGATTCCTGGTTACCACTGGCAGGAAAAGAAGCAGGCCTCGGAAGCTCAAAGCATATAATATGGAACAGAAATAAACAAAATAGCATTATAAACATCAGAATGTGGAGCATATAAGGCTTTGCATCTCACATTCTCAAAAACACATAAGAGGTTTACTCCAACTACCTAAAGAATGAATCATGGACTTCTGCATTATAATCCTGGCTTTCTCACTTACTTAAACAGGTTACTCCCTAAGACTCAATTTCCTCTTCTGTAAAATAAGGATACATAAAACCTACAGTGCTAGATTCCAGTGAGAATCAAATAAGATAGTGCAGGTAAAATATTTAACACAGTGCCTGTTATACAGTAAGTGCATAATGATGAACTTTTTAATGTAACAAATTATCCTAACAATATATTAGTCACAAAGAAATATACTCGTATTAGTTATCTATTGCTTCATTACAAATTCCTCCCAAATTTTAGTGGCTGAAAACAAGAAGCCTATCTCACAGGAGTTTCTAAAGGTCAGATCCAGAAACAACTTCCCTGGCTTTTCCTGCTCTGTGTCTTTGATGAAGCTGCAGTCAAAATGTTGGTTGGGATGCAGACATCTGAAGGTTTGACAGGACTGAAGGATCCACTTCCAAGATGACTCACTCATATGGCTGTTGGCTGGAGGCCTTGATTCTTCACTAGCTAATGGCAGGAGGCCTCAGCTCCCCACACACACGGGCTCCTGCTCATGACATGTCAGCTAACTTCACCCAGAGTGAGCAATTCAAGAGAAAGAAGTCAGAGCCTTTCATGATGTCGTCTCCAAAGTCCCAACATCGCCACTGCTGTTTTCTACTCATTAAGAAGCACATCAGTAAATCCAGCTCAAACTCAAAGGAATGTCTACCTCTTGAAGAATATCAAATAACTTGTGGAAAGATTCAAAACCACCACATTTTTATTTGTGTATCCTATGCATATATCTATAAGAAATAGAAAGCTATAATATATGGGGCGCCTGGGTGGCTCAGTGGGTTAAGCCTCTGCCTTCTGCTCAGGTCATGATCTCAGGGTCCTGGGATTGAGCCCCGCAGCGGGCCCTCTGCTCAGCAGGGAACCTGCTTCCCCCTCTCTCTCTGCCTGCTTCTATGCCTACTTGTGATCTCTCTCTCTATCAAATAAATAAATAAAAATCTTTAAAAATAATAAAAATAAAATTAAAAAAGAAAGCTATGCTATAAAAATTCTTTTTTGTAACTAAAATGTAATTGATAGGGGTGCCTGGGTGGCTTAGGGGGTTAAAGCCTCTGCCTTTGGCTCAGGTCATGATCTCAGGGTCCTGGGATCAAACCCCATATTGGGCTCTCTGCTCATCAGGGAGCCTGCTTCCCCTTCTCTCTCTGCTTGCCTCTCTGCCTACTTGTGATCTCTCTCTCTGTCAAATAAATAAATAAATAAATAAATAAATAAAATCTTTAGAATGTAATTGATACATAACATTGTGTAAGATTAAGGCATATTGATTGAATCCATTTATGTATTGCAGTATCACTGCCACCATAGTCTCAGCTAACACCACCATCTTTTCACATAATTATCATTTCTATTTTATGTTGAAAACATTTAAGATGTAATCTCTTAACAACTTTGAAGTATGTAATACAGTATTGTTGACTATAATCACAATGCCATGCATTAGATCTCCAGAACTTACTCATCTTCTAATTGCAAGTCTGCACACTTCACCAAAATCTCCCCACTTTTCCCACATCCCAACCCCTGCATTACCATTCTGCTCTTTTTTTCCAATTCTGGTTATCAGGAAAACCAATAAAATATACAGAATTAAGCAGGAAAAAATGTCTTAAAACATGTTTATAAAATTCAGTGCTAAAACTTTCCTATAAATTAAGGTAGTTAATAATATAAAATGTAAAATAATAAGCTAAACCTGGGGCCCCTGGGTGGCTCAGTCAGTTAAGCGTCTGACTCTTGATTTCGGCTCAGGTCATGATCTCAGCTCCTGGGATGGAGCCCTGTGTTGGGCTCTGCACTCAGCGGGAGTCTGAGGATTCTTTCTCCCCCTGTCCCACTCTCTGCTCATTCTCTCTCTCCCTAAAGTAAATAAATCTCTAAAAAATAATAATAACTTCATCAAGATAAAAAACTTCCGCACAGCAAAGGAAACAGTCAAAAAAACTAAAAAGGCAATCCAAGAATGGGAGAAGATATTTGTAAATGACACTACAGACAAAGGGCTGATACCCAAGATCTATAAAGAACATCTCAAATTCAACACCCAAAAAACAAATAATCAAGTCAAAAAATGGGCAAAAGAAATGAGCAGACACTTCTCCAAAGAAGACATATAAAATGGCTAACAGACGCATGAAAAAGTGTTCATCATCATTAGCCATCAGGGAAATTCAAATCAAAACCACATTGAGAAACCACCTTACACCAGTTAGAATGGGAAAAATTGACAAGGCAAGAAACAACAAATGTTGGAGAAGTTGTAGAGAAAGGGGAACCCTCTTACACTGTTGGTGGGAATGCAAATTGGTGCAGCTGCTTTGGGAAATAGTTTGGAGGTTCCTCCAAAAGTTAAAAATAGAGCTACCCTATGGACCACCAATTACATCACTGGGTATGTACCCCAAAGATACAGATGTAGTAAAAAGAAGGGCCATATGCACCTCTATGTTCATAGCAGCAATGGACACAATAGCCAAACTGTGGAAAGAGCCGAGATGCCCTTTAACAGATGAATGGATAAGAAGATGTGGTCCATATATACAATGGAATATTTCTCAGCCATCACAAAGGATGAATACCCAATATTTGCATGAACATAGATGGAATGGAGGAGATTATGCTGAGTGAAATAAGTCAAACAGAGAAAGACAATTATCATATGGTTTCATTTATTTGTGGAACATAAAAAATAGCATGGACGGCATTAGGAAAAGGAAGAGAAAAATGAAGGGGGAGAAATTGGAGTAGGAGATGAACCATGAGAGACTATGGACTCTGGGAAACAAACTGAGAGTTTTAGAAGGGAGGGGGGTGGGGGGACAGGTGAGCCTAGTGATGGGTATTAAGGATAGCATGTATTGCATGAAGCACTGGGTGTTATATGCAAATAATGAATCATGAAATACTACATCAAAAACTAATGATATACTGTATGGTACTAACATAATAATAAAATAATAATAATAAGCTAAACTTACAATGCCAAATTATTTTAACAAACATGTAGGAGTGTAATAAGGATTATAGAAGGAAAAGGATTATGCAATTTATATACTGGGTAAGTTACTGCCTTGATTCTGATTTTGATAATTATGGAAGTGTAAATTCAAATACATATCTGATAAACAAAAATTGAGCCACTAGTAAGATTTTTATTATGTTTTCTGATCATAAAAGAAAAATGCCCTAACATTAATATAAAAAATTTAGAAAACACCAAAAAAGATAAAATAAAAAAAATATAATCCTTACGATTTGGACGCCTTTTATTTCTTTTTGTTGTCTGATTGCTGAGGCTAGGACTTTCTGTACTACATTAAATAACAGTGGTGAGAGTGGACATCCCTATCTTATTTCTAAATGTAGAGGAAAAGCTCTCAGTTTTCCCCCATTGAGAATGATATTAGCTGTAGATATTTCATATAGATCACCTTTACGATGTTGAGTTGTATTCCCTCTATCCCTACTTTGTGGTAGGTTTTTATCAAGAAAAAAATTCTATATTTTGTCAAATGCTTTTCCTAGGGATGCCTGGGTGGCTCAGTTGGTTAAGCTGCTGCCTTTGGCTCAGGTCATGATCCCAGGGTCCTGGGATCGAGTCCCACATTGGGCTCCTTCCTCAGCAGGGAGCCTGCTTCTCCTCTGCCTCTGCCTGCCTCTCTGCCTGCCTGTGCTCTCTCTCCCTCTCTCTCTCTGACAAATAAATAAAATCTTTAAAAAAAAAATGCTTTTTCTACATCCATTGAGAGGATCATATGAGTCTTATCCTTTCTTTTAAACAATGTGGTGTGTCATGCTGATTGATTTGAGAATATTATACCACCCTGCAGCTCAGAAACAAATCCCACTTGATCATGGTGAATAATTCACTTAATGTCCTGTTGAATTCAACTTGCTAGTATCTTGTTGAGAATTTTTGCAGCCATGTTCATCAGGGATATTGGCTTGTCATTTTCCTTTTTAGTGAGATCTTTGTCTGGTTTTGGAATCAAGGTACTGCTGGCCTTGTAAAATGAGTCTCAAAGTTTTCCTTCAGTTTGAGAAGAATAGGTATTAACTCTTCTTTAAATGTCTAGTATAATTCTCCTGGGAAACCATCCAGCCCTGGACTTTTTGTTTGTTGGGAGATTTTTGATTATTGATTCAATTTCTTTCCCGGTTATAGAATCTGTTCAAATTTTCTATTTCTTCCTGTTTCAGTTTTGGTAGTTTGTATGTTTCTAGGAATTTGTCTAAATGGACAAATTTAATAATTCCCCTATTACTGAATGTTTAGGTGGTTTTTTATTAATATAAATAAAAATATATAATAATATATTTCAAATAGCTTATTATTTTCATTGAATTAAATTCTAGTAGAATTTTGGAAGAGAGACAATATTTAAAGTTCTTAATTAATATTGCAAAACTATACTTACAAAAGGTTGTGCCAACTAATAAATACCCTCATGATATTTGAAAGTTCTCATTTCCCCAAATAAAAACCACAATAGATATCATTCATACCTGTTAAAATGGCTGTTGTCAAAAGGATAAGAATAATGAGTGTTGGCGAGGATGTGGGAAAAGTGGACCCTTGTGCACCACTGGTTAGAATGTCAATTGGTGTAGCCATTATGGAAAATAGTATTGAGGTTCCTCAAAAAAATTAAAACTGGAACTACCATATGTTCGAGCAATTCCACTTCTGGGTATTTATCTGAAGAAAATGAAAACACTAATTCAAAAAGATATATGTACCCCATGTTCATTGCAGTAATTATTTACAACAGCCAAGATATGGATAAAGAAAATGTGATACACACACACACACACACACACAATGTCATATTATTTAGCCATGAGGAAGAAGGAAATTCTTGCAACAACAGGGGTGGACCTTGAGGGCATTATGCTAAATGAAATTAAATCAGATAAAGACAAATACTATATGATATTACTTATATGTGGCAGAAGGAAGGAAGGAAGGAAGGAAGGGGAAAGGAAGGAAGGAAGGAAGGAAGGAAGGAAGGAAGGAAGGAAAGAAAAAGAAAGAAAGAAAGAAGAAAGAAAGAAAGAAAGAAAGAAAGAAAGAAAGAAAGAAAGAAAGAAAGAAAGAAAGAGGCTTATAAATACAGAGAACAGATTGGTGGTTGCTAGCGGTAGGAGTGTAGGGGGTTGGCAAAATAGGTGAAGGTGGTCAAATGTACAAACTTCCATTATAAAAAAATAAGTCCATTGTGGAAAGTATGTGCTTTAGTGAGCACTGTGAGTTGTGAAAGACTGATGAATCACAGAGCTGTACCCCTGAAACAAATAATACATTATATGTTAATAAAAAAATAAATTAAAAAAAAGTCTTGGGTATATAATGATACCATATTTTATATTCAAAAGTTGCAAAGAGAGTAAGTAGATCTTAAAAGTTCTCATCACAGGAAGCCTAGGTGGCTCAGTCAGTTAAGCATCTAACTCTTGATTTTTGGCTCTGGTCATGATTTCATGGGTCAGGGATCGAGCCCCACATTGGACTCTGCATTCAGTAGGAAGTCTGCTTGAAGATTCTTTCCTTCTGCCCCTCCCTCCCGCAAATAAATAAATCTTTTTTTAAAAAGTTCTCATCACAAGAAAAACATTAAAACTATGTATGGCGACAGATATTAACTAGACTTACTGTGATCATTTTTAATATATGGTTGAGCCTTGAACAGCACAAGTTTGAACTGCACAGGTCCACTTACACACAGAAGTTTTTAAATAAATATAGTACAGTATTATAAATGTATTTCCTTTTCCTTATAATTTTCTTAATAAAACCTTTTTCTCTAGCTTACATTATTATAAGAATACAATATATATATAATATATGTAACATACAAAGTATGTTAATCAACTGTTTAAGTTACCACCAAGGCTTCCAATTGATAGTTTTGGAGAGTCAAAGTTATATACAGATTTTTGACTGCACAGGGGTGTCAGCACCCCTAACCCCCCCGCAGGGTTCAAGAGTCAACTGTATACAAATGTTGAGTCATTGTGTTGTAAACTTGAAACTAATATATTAGTATGTAAATTACATCTCAATTTTTCAAAATCTTTTTTAAAGTTTTTATTTCCCCACAGCCTTTACAGTGGAGTATCTGCACTTGGATATATTCTGCTAGTTTCTCAAAACTAACATTACAGCACATAGTTAGTCTCTCCCTATCCCTTCCATGCTACTTCTTCTCTGGACTTTTATGTTTCTGTAAAAGACCTCTGTCCTTCCAGACAACCTGTCCTTTTTGAGGTCTTTCTTCTTCCTGCCTCCAATCCAAGCAGTTACCAAATCTGGCCTCTTATATTTCCCCAAAACCCTAACACATTCGTCCCTTTTCTCCATTCTCACTGTCAATTCTATTAGTTTTCTCCCATCCAATCAAGTTGGATTCTTTTTCCAATCCTGTCTTACCCCAGCATATGAAACTGTGTCTGCTTGTAGAGACCGATGCTATCTATCTAGACGGAGTTAATCTAGCTTTATCCCTCCATGTTCCATTCAATATTTGTCAAAGGGGGTGGAGACTCTGGATATAAATTCTTGATATAAAATCTAATAAGTTAGGGACGCCTGGGTGGCTCAGTTGGTTGAGCAGCTGCCTTTGGCTCAGGTCATGATCCCAGCATCTTGGGATCAAGTCCCGCATCGGGCTCCTTGCTCCGCAGGGAGCCTGTTCCTCTCTCTGCCTCTGCCTGCCTCTCTGCCTGCTTGTGTTCTCCCTCTGTTAAATGAATAAATAAAATCTTTAAAAAAAATCTAATAAGTTAGCTTATTAGATGACTTCCAAACACCCTGTGCTACTTGACAATATACCCCCAGAGTGTTCTGGCACAGAGCCAAACTTGAGCTCCAAGCAAGGGCATGATACTGTGACAAAGCTGATACTCCTGGGGCATTCAACTGACCTAATAACAAAGACAGTTACTGATTAGATTAGTCATCCATTGCTGAGTAACAAACTTACCATAAATTTAACAGTTTAAAATAACATACATTTATTATACTATAATTTTTGTAGGTCAGGAATCTGGCTGTGATTTACCTGAGATCTCTGTTTTAGGGTCTGTCAATGGAGTTGCCATCAAGATGCTGGCCAACGTTCTTTCCCACTGAGATTTCCAGAAAACTATGGCTGGAGAAAAAGAAAGCAAAAAAAAAAAAAAAAAAGAGTTCAGTGGTGATAACCACGAGAACTTCCCAATCCACTAATTAGGACTATCAGGGGGTGCCTGGGTGGCTCAGTGGGTTGAAGCCTCTGCCTTCGACTCAGGTCATGGTCTCAGGGTCCTGGGATCGAGCCCCGCATTGGGCTCTCTGCTCAGCAGGGAGCCTGCTTCCCCCCCCCACTCTGCCTTTCTGCCTACTCGTGATCTCTCGCTGTCAAATAAATAAATAAAATGTTTTTTTAAAAAAGGAATATCAGAATTAGACTCAAAACAGAAAATATCCAACTATCTAGGGAGATGGTCACTAAGGATCTGAAAATATTTACTGTTTTGATCATATGAATAGATGTTAATTCAACAAACATCATTTAAACATTTACTGTCTGCAATGCACCATATCATGCACTGGAGAAAATTCAGATGAATAAGCCAAATATAGTTCATGCTTTCAGAGAATTCACACTGTAGCAGAAGAAAGGAAGAAACCTATTCACAAATCACTACAACAACATAGCATGCAATAAAAGTTATAACAGATAGATCCAAAAATAAAGTGCTTGGGTGCACAGAAGAAGGGAAAGTTATGAAATACTGGAATTTAAGTAGGTAATCGTTCCCGAGGAGTGGACTGTGGAATGATCAGAAGGAATGAGAAAGAGCAAAGAATAAAGCTGAAAGCAAGCCAGCCAAGGACAGCTTTCATAACCTCTGAGCCTTTCAGCCCTTCCTATAAAATACCAAATATTGAAGAGAGCTGTAAAAATACCAAGTGTTTTTGAAGAGGACATAGAGCAAACAGAATTCTTATATATTGCTTCTGCAAGGAAAAACTGGAAGTTTCATAAAAAGTTAAACATACATCAACCTTATGATCCAGCAGTTCTATTCCTAGGTGTGTTTATTCAATGAAAAGGAAATCACATGTACACAAAAAACTTGTACAAGACGCTTCATGGCAGCTTTATGCATGATACCCAAAACTCAGAAATAACAAGAGAATGAATAAACACAACAGAATTTTTTAGGGAGATGGAAATATTTGTATCTTGATGCAATTGCCAAGAACAGGAAACAGTTCACTTCTGGAGTGCCTGAGTGGCTCAATCAGTTAAGCATCTGACTTGTGATTTTGGCTGAGGTCTTGATCTCAGGGTCTTGAGATTAAGCCCCACATCAGGCTCTGTGCTGGGCATGGGGCCTGCTTGGGATTCTCTCCCTCCCTCCCTCTCTCTCTCTCTCTCTCGCTCTCGCTCTCCCTCTGCCCCTTCCTGCACCTCTCTTTCTCTCTCTCCTCACCCTCCCTCTCTTCCTCTCTTAAAAAAAAAAAATCTGAGCACTTCACTGCATGTAAGTTATATCTTTTATCTGTCAGTTTTTAGTCAGGAGACAGGTACCACACAATAATTTGAACAGGGAAAATTTAATATAAAGACTTATTAACTATAACAAGAGATTACATACTAATGAGTAAAGAGAACTCTAAAGAGTAAATAAATAGAAGACAAAGGCAGCAACCATTACCTCTAGGGCTAAGGCACAGCAACTAAGGATGAAAGAAATACAGAAGAGCCCCCCCAACCCACTCCTGGGGGCTGAGATCAGATTTTGTTGGAGAGGGTGGAACAGTAGCCCCTGAATGGTGCTCACTCATGGCCACATTAGTGAAACTCACTGGAGGAAAACTTCACCAGGAGGTGTTACACCTCAGGACTCACTGAGAATCCTCCTGTAGAGGTGGTGAGCTGAGAAGCTACCCTCTTAAGAACTGGGCGAGGCTGGCCACAGAGAAATTCCATGCTGCACAGCTCACTGGAAAACTGCCCACAGGGATGGCCCAATGGGAAGCTACATCCTGGGATGCTGAGAAATGCTGGCCACAGGGAAGTAAGCACTGGCCCATTGCTCTACTGTTCCCAGGGGTCACGCACTGCAGAAGAATTTAAGCAGAGCACACTAAGAACCAGAAGAAAAGCCTGTTCTCCCTGCCAGTATCCTTCCAGTGCCCTCAGCAACAAAACTTAATGTTGTGCAAGCTGGCAAGGGAAAAATGCTCCATATCACAAGCAGCGCAATGAAGGGTAGATTTAAAATTGAGGCAACAAATAGATAAATGACACGTACTTCAATTTTAAAAATAAGACATATGAGAAATCTAAAATGGTCAAACTCAGAAAAGCAGAATGTTAAATGGTAGTTGCCCGGGGGTGGGAGCAGGAGGAGACAGGAAGGTATTAGTCAAGGGGCATGAAGTTTCAGTTATACAAGATGAATCAGACCAGAGGTCTGCTGCACAGCATAGTGTCTATAGTTAACCGTACTATATTGCATCCTTAAAAATTTGCTAAGAGAATGCTGAAAGACGGTGGTAGGAAACTTTTGGAGGTGATAGATGTGTTTATGACAAGGATTGTGAGGATTTGTAGATGTATGCTTTCCTCTAAACTCATCAGATTGATATAGTAAAGATATACAGCAATTTGTATGTCACTCATACCTCAATAAAGTGGTTTTAAAAAAAGGAGGAGGAAGTGGAGGAGGAGAAAGAGAAAGAAGGACTATAGAATCTAGGGTCTTATGGGAGATGGCAGACTTAACTAGAACAGATGTAACTGACTAAATTTGAACTATAAATGACAGCCAGTAGACATTAAGCATTTGTCCAGGTTGTACTAGGCACTGTGTTATCTTACTTAACACTCATAGTATGTACAGAAGTTACTTATTACTGTCCTCATTTTAGTGAGGAAGCTGGGACTTAAAGGGAGTAATTAAGTCACCTTTAAGGTCACATAGCCAGGTAGGGATGGACTCAAACTTTGAACCCACAACTCTGACTCCGAAGTCTTACACTGTACCTCATTGATGATGCAGGACCATGC
The DNA here is from genome assembly GCA_028533885.1 of Nasua narica. Classification (NCBI taxonomy): domain Eukaryota; kingdom Metazoa; phylum Chordata; class Mammalia; order Carnivora; family Procyonidae; genus Nasua; species Nasua narica. Next base: position 65,456,433 of record CM052802.1, read on the forward strand.
CATACCAAACTGGAAAGTTAGGTTCTGGTCCCCAGTAATTACATTTATACTTCTCCTACCTAAGTCTCTACCACTGTATACAAGATGCTATGGGACCAGTTTCTGTTGGTGCTGCATTTTCATAATCTCAGTGAAAAACTGAAAAGAACTGTTTTCCCATTCACCCAAGAATAACATCTGTTATGAACTGAATTAGTTGCCTCTATGGACAATAAAAGAAAATAAGCTGGTTTTTAAAAAGGGAAATATCTACTTTAAGGCAGTTTTTCAGACAGGTACATATTATCTTTATTCCAAGGACAAGAACCAGAAACTCTGCCTAGTAATCCCTGGCTACTATAATTTTAATATCTGATTTACTTCTAGACATACAAGTCATTCCACATCCTCCTGATAAGGCAAGGCATAGTGAATAACATCAATCATGTCACAATTATCCCTGTTATAAAGTTAATACATATTAGTAAGTTCTGATTAGAGTTACCATTATCATTACATTATCTAGTTCAATTCCTAATCTGGGAGCCAGAAAATTAAAATGTGTGTCTCGCCATATTATACAATCACGAAGTTACCCGTGAGTACATGGTGGGTCACCAAAAAAAATGTAAGATCATACCCTCTACTCAATTATCTTGCCATAATTGAATAATAATGCTGGCTCACTGTTTCCCTGGATGATTACAACCAATTTCTATGTTTTATACATCACTTCAATGCTGGTAATTTCAAAATTCATATCCTTAGTATTGAACTCTCTCTTGAGATCCAGAGTCTTGTCTTACTGATACCTGGATGTCAAATATGAATCTCCAATTTAATAATTTCAAAAAGGAACTGTTGATCAGTTTCCCTTTGGCCTTTTAGGGCTCATCTACCTAGTTGTCCAAGCCAAAAACCTGGGAGTTATTCTTTTTTTTTTTTTTTCTGAATTTCTTGAGATATAATTGACATATAACATTGTAAAGTTTAAGGTACATAATGTATTCATTTGGTACATTTAAAAATTGCCATATAATTCTACCATAGTGCTAGCTAACATCTCTACCACATCACATGATTATCATTTCTTTTTTATACTAGGAGGTAATAAGATCTAGTCCCTAGGAATCAGTCTTGATTCTTTTCTTCCCCTCATCATCTACATTCAATTCATCAGCTAGTCATACTAGACCTAGTTCCAAAATGTGTTGAATTCTTCCACTTCTTTCCAGCTATACTTCTGCCTTTCTAGTCCAAGTTACCATCATTTCTCACCTAGATTGCTGAAATAGAACTGCTTGGCTGGCTTATTCCCTGACACTCCAAAATTCATTCTCATTAGAGCACGCTGCTTCAAACTATTCAAAAAGATTCTCAATGCATGTAGAATAAAATCACACTCCTTAACTTAGCTTAGTAATCTTAACTGGAACTGCATCCCTGTGTCAGTTGGGGTTCATTCAGAAAAGAGATCCACTGTAAGTGATACAGATAATATCTATATTTATCTCCTATTTATCATAGGAGAGAACCCCAAAATGGACCCTCAACTCTATGGTCAACTAATCTCTAACCAAGCAGGAAAGAATATCAAATGGAAAAAAGATAGTCCCTTCAACAAAAGGTGTTGGGATATTGGACAGCCACATGTAGAAGAATGAAACTGTACCATTTCCTTACACCATACACAAAAACAGACTCAAAATGGATGAAAGACCTAAATGTGAGACAGGAATTCATCAAAATCCTAGAGGAGAACACAGGCAGCAACCTCTGTGACCTCAGCTGCAGCAACTTCTTGCTAGACAGGTCTCCAAAGGCAAGGGAAACAAAGGCAAAAAAGAACTATTGGGACTTCATCAAGATCAAAAGCTTTTGGACAGCAAAGGAAACAGCTGACAAAACCAAAAGACAGGCTACAGAACAGGAGAAGATATTTGCAAATGTCTTACCAGGAAAAGGGCTAGTATCCAAGATCTATAAAGAACTTATCAAACTCAACACCCAGAAAACAAATAATCCAGTCAAGAAATGGGCAGAAGACATGAACAGATATTTCTCCAAAGAAGACATATAAATAGTCAACAGACACATGAAAAAATGCTCCACATCACTTGGCATCAGAGAACTACAAATCAAAACCACAATGACATACCACCTCACACCAGTCAAAACGGCTAAAACCAACAACACAGGAAAAAACAAATGTTGGTGAGGATGTGGAGAAAGAGGAACATTCTTACATTGTTGGTGGGAATGTAAGCTGGTGCAGCCACTCTGGAAAACAGTATGGAGGTTCCTCAAAAAGTTAAAAATAGAACTATCCTACAACCCAGCAATTACACTACTAGGTATTTACCCAAATGATACAAACAGTAATCTGAAGGGGCATCTGTACCCCAATGTTTATAGCAGCAATGTCCACAATAGCCAAATTATGGAAAGAGTCCAGATGTTCATCAACAGATGAATGATAAAGAAGATGTGGCATATATATACAGTGGAATATTACTCAGCCATCAAAAACAATGAAATCTTGCCATTTGCAATGACATGGATGGAACTAGAGGGTATTATGCTAAGCGAAATAAGTCAATCAGAGAAAGACAATTATCACATGGTTTCACTCATATGTGGAATTTAAGAACAAAACAGAGGATCACAGGAGAAGAAAGGTAAAAATAAAATAAGACAAAATCAGAGATGGAGACAAACCATAAGAGACTCTTAACTATGGGAAACAAACTGAGGGTCGCTGGAGGGGAGGAAGGGGGATGGGGTAACTGGGTGATGAACATTAAGGAGGGCATGTTATGTAGTGCGCACTGGGTGTTATATGCAACTGATGAATCACTGACCTCTACCTCTGAAACTAATAACGCACTATATGTTAATTAATTGAATTTAAATAAACGTTTCAGAAGAAAAAAAAAAGATTTATCATAGGAGTTTGGGACAGAAATTGTGAGAGCTAATAAAAGAGCCTATGAAAGGATATAGTGTCTATATCTGATGGTGGACCTGAAGAGAAGGAAGAATGTGAAGTGAGGGAGAGTAAGAGCCGTGGGATGAGCTGGCACCCATTAAAATGAACTGAGAGTTGAGTCTGTCTTTCACTACATTCAGTCCTCAATTTCAACGATCTGAGTAACCTGCAGAAAAGGTTTGCACTCTTCAATTTGAATTTGCATGCATACCTGGCCTACACATAGGAGGAGCTAAAGGAGATCCAGCAATCATTGGAGTATCTGCTATTCTGTGCCACTAGTGTAAGCCAGCAGATCAGAGACAATGTGTAAGAGCTATAAGAGAACATGATGCTCCATGGACCCTCTGAACACAGATGTGGCCACTGTTTTATGTAAACTTCCCAAAGCTCATGCAGACTTCTCCTGTGGCCACCCCTATTCAGAACCATATAAGGTAGGGACAGCTTGGAAACACAGTTCCAGCTAGGGTGCACTAACACAGTATAAAACCACCACTGGCCACCTTTTGTCAACCTGGCCCAGTCACACCTCTTTTAACTATACCTAACTTCCAAATAATGACAATAGAAGAATTATGTTCCTGTCTAATATAACAACTGTCCTTTGTCAAAGTGAAAACATACTAACCCTCTCAAGAGTCTGCAAAATTCTTTTATCTATTTTTTTTGGTGATGTCCATTCTTCTTTAAGCTGAGTCACCCTCTCCTTTGGTATCCTGTAACTTAAACTCTGAGCTATAAGAAGTGGTTTGCTGTAAATATTTAGTAGCCAGTTCTCTGAGGGGAAAAAAGCCATGAAAGATAATGTTTGCCAGTCTCCATTGTATAAACACTCCCACTGCGCCTGATTTCATACCACTAGGGTGATACCACTGAACTCAGTTGGGAAGAGATATGCAGTAAGTAGCATGTCAACATGTGGTATTTCCACTATATGGATAAAGTATATATAAACCACCTCAGGAGTTCAGATAATAATGATTAGAGAGTGGTGAGTTTTGAGTATTTGTTACCATTGTTTTAATACAACTTATTTAATTATACACTTATATAATTTAATTTTATATTGACTTTACTAAGGCCTAGCATAGAATAGTTGTCTACAGAGAACGGCATTGAGATGTACTAGGGAAGCACCTGATGGAGATAACCCGTCCTTTGCAAGGCAAATACCACAGGCGAGGCAGAGAGTCTAATATTCTCAGGTAGGAGAAGTAGAGTTGCTTCTACTGCCAGAGGAAACTCACAATTTACAGGTTAAAGATTCCTAGCTTCATCAGAATTTGCCCATATTTCTTTATCTAATTTTTGTGGTCCTGCTTCTTCCTAATCAAAGCACTAATATTGATACAAAGGACCTTGAAAGGTGGGGAACTCAATTTATCTTATTTATTCAGCAACATACAACTTAGACTTTGGGATTTTTTGTTTGTTTATTTGTTTGTTTGTTTTCATAAATCTCAGTCCTGCGTAATAGTTATAGAAGCTTTCTGGAAATTTAAAGCCCTGAACACCTCATTTTCTTTCTAACTCTATTCCAGTGCATATATAAACAACCACCTAATCCCCTTGCAGTTCTTACGTTCATTTAAAAGTCCCATAGCAGCAACTATTTGGTCCCCTAAAAACTGGCTTTCTATAGGCATTTCATTACAGGTGCCTACAGGTGAGAATTTTAGTAACTGTTTTACCTCCGCAAGCTATGAACTACCAGTGTCCCCTTTGCCCCTGGAAACAGAATTATTATGCCTCTAAATTTAATCAGATCAGAAAACCAATTCTAAGACTACAGAACAGGTCACAGAACACAGAACCAATTCACAAAACCCTTCCTTAAGGTTTCATTCCTCTAGAGCCACCACCAGCACCAAATGCTGTGTCAATTAGGGTTTGATCAAAATGTATTATAGGAGTTTGACCTTAAGCAATTGTGGAAAGTGGTTAAACAGTCTATATAAGGCTGTGCTTCTATATCTGGTGCCCAGCTAGACGTTAGCAAGGCTGTGAAAATCTGGAAGAAAATATAAGTGACAGAGTACGTGGACAAATAGGAACCTGGAAGAACAAGCTGGACACCACAAGTATGCACTTGGGAGCCCACTTACGTCTCTTATTGCCTCCAGGCCTCCAACTTGGATAATATGGGAGAAGGTGCAGGAGGGAGAAGCTAATGTGTTCAACACACACACACACACACACACACACACACACATGAGTCTAGGATTCAGAGAAGCTAAAGGAAGACTCTGGCAGAAACCAGAGTCCTCATAAGCACCTCTGTTGCCTGCCCCATGATAACAAGGTGAGTCAACAGATCGGCAACAAGTATGTGGAATATGCAACAGTGTTTGATGGTACAACCTTACAACCTTCTGGATATAAACATAGTTACAGCTTTTTAAATTTCACAGGAATGTTGCTTGTGGCCAACCCTAATCTAAAACCAAACAGGGAAGAGAATACTGGGAAATGTCATTCCGCTTAGCTCACTGACGAGAACTAAGTCACCACAATGCCCCACCTCTCTGACAGTGCACTCTACTCCAATACACCAACATCATTCTGCTCTTAGAATACATAACAATTTGTTTCCACCTCTGGGCCTTTGTACTTGGTGCTCCTTCTACCTGAAGTGCTCTTACTCCAGATAATACCTACTTTCTCATTATTCCTTTCTCCACTCACACATCACGTCTTCCTCAATATAAAGTATTTCTTATTTCTAGTTGCTCTCTATAGTGACCATTTTTAGTTGCTTAGCAGCATCAATGTCGCCCTCTCTCCTTACTAATAGTTGCTATTTTCCAGATACCTACCCTTTTCCATGCAGTACCTCTCTCCCAGGTGTAGGAATGTGCTCTAACTGCTTTAAGTTAATTTATTAGTTTAGGTTTCTTGCTCATCTCTGTATCAATGACTGAGACTAGACTTTATTCCTAGCCTCAGTCATTGATACAGAGATGAGCAAGAGACCTAAGCTAATAAATCTCAGTACCTTTCACTAGAATACTATGATGAAAGTCCTACTGAATACAAACAAGGACACATGGAACCCTGATTCCTACTGGCAGACGTCTTCCAACACTGAGGACACCCCATCCTAAGATCAAGAAAGCCACCTCTGGGGACTACAGAACAGAAAAGGCAGACAATTAGGTCAGTGTTGACACTGTTAATCCCCTGGACCAATCAAGCCCAAACCTTCCATACCCATGCATTTTCCCTTTATATGAAGCAATAAATTTCCATGTTGTTTAAGCCACTTTGGGTTTGTTTTGGTTTTGTTTTTTTAATTGAGTTACAAGGGTCATATAACATTTTTTAACAAAAATTATAAATGATGCAACCCTATCATACTGTTTTATTGTCTTCAAAGATATATTGTCTTCAAAGACATTGCTATCTGTAATTATCTTGTTTATTTTTTTACTTTTTGTCTTTTCTTTAACATCCACCTCCACTAGATTATGAACTCAATGCAAATAGAGATTTTGAGTATTTTACTACAGACTCCTACAACAGTGCCTAGCACATATAAGAACTCAAAAATACTTAAGAATTCACGAGTAAAACAGATCAGGATAGAGTCTTCTCTTTCTACAGCATGTAAAATGTAGAGCAGGCACTAATGCTGCTATCAAACAATGGCATGTTTTAATTCAGTGGAGTCGCCAATCCCAAATTTGCCTTTCTTTTGTTCTGCCTTGATCATTTTGTTTAGAGCTGAGCTCTGCGCAAAATAGTTTTGAGTATAACACAAATGCTACGTGACTGGCATGCCTGGCATTATAAAGCATCACGTGGGTGTTCAATTAAAATTTTAAAGCCGATGATTGGGATTATTATGTAAGAAAATAGCTAACCTTTTAAGATTTCTCAATTCCCAAAGCAGGAGGTGCTGATTTTCCATGTAAGCATCCTAGAAACACATCCATTGTTTTTCCATGAAAGGGTCTTTAAAGACTCTTTAAGAATTTCCTCAGTTGATTTTGAGTGCCATAGTTTTGAAAAGGAAAGCAACAACAGAGACTCCAGCTAATCTGTAAGAAGATAAAGAAATAAATCTGGTCACCCACCCTCAGGATTTATTTTCTAATTTTCCTTCTGCTTTTCATCACTTGGTTTTTACACAGCTTAGAAAAGTGCACAGTACAAAGAGCATGGTTTCCAAAACACATGCTTTCTCCTGCAGTCTTTAATGTGCCGGAAGACATGGCAACTAGAAGTGGAAACTCCAGGAAACCTGGCAGTACCTGACTGGTTCTGCTGCAGGACCTCTGTGAAGACGGTGTTGCTAATATTGGTCTTTCACTGCTGTTTGGGAGCCCTAAAGTGCCCTGAGATTGTCAGGGAGCCCCCTAAGCAGTGTGCAAGAGTCAATAAACATTAACAACACTAATCACACTAGTTAGCCCAAGAACAATGCAGATTTTTAGGTAGCTGCATTGCAATACATTTTCTTTCAACCATACACCCACACGGTTTCCTCTTGAAGACTTCTCTTTAAGATGACAAGATTCTGTTCCCAAAATCTTAGATATAACAAGGAGAGGACACAATAGAATTGGAGGCTACTTATAATGATCAATCCCCCTGATTTCAGACAAGGCCCCATAAAACTATTTCACACCCAAGCATTCAATATTAGATCTCTAAGGAAAGTCTGGTTTTAATATCATCTCTCCCTCCCTAATCAGAAAACTTTTAGATCACTTACAATTCCATCTGTGAGGATGGTTTTTAAAATTAAATTAGATGAGGTGTACAAAAAGAACTTAACTCAGTGTCTATCCCTGGATATGCCTTTATAAAAAGAGTAACGCACTTGTCTTTCTTCTACTATTGGCCATTTCCTCTTGTGCTTATAGAGAAGATGTACCATTTGCATTTAAAAATCTTTTCATACTGTATGGTGACTAACTAACAGAATTAAAAAATAATAATGATTTTTTTAAAAATCTTTTCCTCAGTAACTGTTATGGACTGAAGGCTTGTGTCTCATCACCCCAAAATTCAAACACCCAGTGCAACTATGTTTGGACATGAGGCCTCTAATGAAGTAATTAGGGTTAAATAAGGTCAAAAGAGAGGGAACTAATGTGACAAGGTTAGTATCCTTATGAGAAGAGACAACAAAGAGCTTGCTGTCACTCTTCCCCCACCGTTCAAGGACATGGTAAGAAGGCACTTCAACAAGCCAGGAAGAGAGCCCTCACCAGAAAACAATCCTGTCATATCTTAATCTAGGACTTCTAGACTCCAGAACAGCAAAAAAATAAATTTCTGTTGTTGAAGCACCCCAGCCTGTGGTATTTGGATATAGCAGTACAAGCAGATTAATACAGTAACCATTTCTTTATTTTCTTCTTTAGGATTGGCAGCCCATTTGGGTGGAGATAATATACTTGGATATTTCTTTAAAAAGGAACAAATGTGAAAATGGAAGGTGGGTTTCATATTACTTGAAAAATATGAACTTGTTCACTTTTAAAATTAGTTCCTTTTCCCTAATAAAGAACTGTATTCTAAGATACATACCTTTAAAATGTTTTTAAGATTTTATTTATTTATTTGACAGAGAGGAGAGAGATCACAAGTAGGCAGAGAGGTAGGCAGAAGGAGAGGGGAAGTAGGCTCCCTGCTGAGCAGAGAGCCTGATGTGGGGCTCGATCCCAGGACCCTGAGATCATGACCTGAGCAGAAGGCAGAGGCTTCAACCCACTGAGCCACCCAGGCACCCCTTTAGATGTTTTTATTAGTAAATGGTGGCTGTAGTTTCTTTCAGGTGAGCCTTGATTCCTCTTCTGTATGACTTACGCTTTCATCCGGGCACCACAGGAAATCATCTGTGTAATCGAAAATTATCCTTCCAATACAAACAATAGTATTCAGATCTACTGCAATCTCAGTAACTGAAGGACTAGGGATTGCCTAAATAAAGTCCTATAATGAAAGCTTTAGAGCCCAGAACACATACTTCACCAGCTTTAGACAAGTTTGAGACATACTAAATAAACTTGACAGGGATTACATTATTCACAGTTGTTCTGAAAACAGCCCATGATTTTTGTCTCAGAGATATTTTCAGAATTCAAGGTGTCAGATGCTTCATAAGAACTGCAGAGAGGAACAAATCAGATAAGGTGTGTGAAATAAACTGGAAATCACTGCGCAATGAAGTTACTGATATTATGGGGCTATTCATTGCAAACATAGACCTCTTCACCAATAGTAGGAGTAGTAGTTCATTACTACTCCTATTAATAATGGCAATAATGACTAACCCCTTTCCAGTACTTGACATGGACCGAACATATTGTAACTGCATGCAGGTACTGATGCATTTAATCCCCACCACAACCTTTTGTGTAAGTAATATGATCATCCCAATTTTAGACACAAAGAAACTAATGCAAAGAGAGTCACAGTGTTGGAAAATAAAGTAATATGCCATAAAAAAAAAGAAAAAGAAAAAAAGGAGACTTGGGTATAAGGAGAGGTCAGAGAACTGCTATCCTGGAATTAGGCTGTAGCAGACATCACTGGCACTTGTGTCACATCACCTCTGTGTGGGGTTAGACTCAACTCTACTGCCAGCATCCTGCCTCAAACCAGGGCTTCATATCTTTCCACATTCTCCCCCAGGGCCTTCTCTCAGGCTGCCAGAGGCCACATGGTCCTCTCTAAGGCAGCTGAGAAGCTAACACACTAGGGGGCAATCTTCAATCAATGGGGAATGGAACTAGTGGATAAATGTCCTGGCCTCCATCTTAAGGGGGGCAATTCTCCCTCCCTGCCTTATTCTGACTACTTTCTCATGCCTGCTTGCTGAATGGCCTTCAGATAAACTACCTCTCCCCCAGGTTTTTATCTCAAGCTCCGCTTTTGGAGAACCTAAACTCTGATACATTTGGCCCTTCTAACTAAATAAATGGTGTAATAAACATATGGGTTTAACCTAGTCACATTTATCAAAATCAAGCAACATGCACATTATATAGTTCTGATTATTTTTCTTGGTTTTCTTTTAAAATCTTAAGAACAAGCAGGAGATTTGGGGACAGAGAGATTGTGGGGCTTTTAAAAAACTATTTTTAGCACTTGCTGAAATGTTTCATACTAAAGAGAAAATCCTTTCACTCAACAAGACACTGATTAGATCTTTAGGTAACTGTTCCTATAGCAACACTCTACTCTGCAATATTCTATTATTTTTCAAGCCTACCTCCTCAACTAGAGACTAGAGTTCATTACACATAGCCATCCTTTCCAACTCTGTTATTCAATGAAATGTTCCCGATTTTTCAGCTTATTTCCACAATGTCCCTTATTTCTTTTCACTTTGATAGTAAATTTAATTAATTGAAAACATTTCACTAAAGCTATTCTGCATATTGGTATAAGGTGTTTAACAATATAAGAAAAATAACAATAACAATAGCAATTCCTTATTAACCAAATATTCAGGACCAACAAATGAGCTCCAACCTACCCTTACTAGCATAAGGATAAAGAATATAATGAGTCACAGGAGTGGAAGGCCAGGGTGATCCTTTCATTCATTCAATCATTCAGTAAATATTTAATGAGTACCAACTATATTCCAGAGACTGTGTTTGGTGCTAGAGACACAACATTGAAAAGACAGACATGATCCATGGCCTTGAGAAGCTTACAGTCTAGAGGAGGCAGACAAAGAAGTCATGAACAAGAGACGTGATGAGTGTTCTAGTCTGAAAGCACAGAAAGCTATAGAAAGGACAGGGCAGAGGGGGGGACTGCCACAATCAGTACAGAAAAGGCCCTTCAGAGGCTCAAAGCATGAGTGCAATTTAGCCATGGGAAAGGGAGACAAGAAAGGGATGGCATGGTAGGCAGGGACAATCATGTGGTAGAAGACAGAAGCAATAATCATAAAAAAGAACTTAGGTATGATTAAAGTGAAGAGTGTGAGGAAGAGTGAGGAGAGATAAAGTGTCAAGTATTGGATTATATCAAGTAAGCCATCTATATTAAAGATAACTCCAAAACTGTAATATAGAAAGCCCAAATTTTAGTAGCCTAGGACAATAAAACTAAATTTTTTCTCACTAAATAATCCCATGCAGGTGTTCCTGGTTGGTAGGGGCATGTTCCAAAAGATCAGGCTTCCTTCATCTAAGTCCACCCCTGAGACTGGAACACGTAAGTGTCTTTCACATTTCATAGCCATGCTTCACTACAAAGGGGCCAGGAAACATAGTTCTTAAATAGACAGCTCTTCTACACTAGGAAAGGGTATCATGAATTTTTAGTAGATAGCTATTTACTTTGCCACACCATTTGAATGAGTTTGAAATTTTTAAGAGGAGTGAAAGCCATAGTTTTAAGTAGGATCATAGCATTATCAGATTTGTATGATTTTAAGATCCCTCTGGATGTTGGGTGAAAAATTAACTACAGTCAGCTAAGAAGTTATTGAAGTAATCCGGGAAAGAAAGAATTGTGTCATGGACCAGGATGAAACAATGGAGATAAAGGTATTTTTAATAGGCAGAATTTATGGAAATTGGTGCCTGACTAGAATAAGTATGAGAGAGAAGTCAAGAATGATTCAGAAGTTTCCATCCTGGAACAATGAGTTCAAAATGGAAGATGAGCAGCTTAGCGGGAGAAGATGATGAATTTAAGAGTGGTTATGTTGAGTTTCAGGTGGCATTGAGACTTCCAAAATGCAATGTCCAGTAGGAAGTTAGATACATAGGTGTTGAGCTAAGAGGAGAAATCTAGACCAAAGATGGAGATTATGGAGGTGAAAGCATATAGACACTAATTAAAGCTATGAGAAGGGGTGGTATCCTCAGAGAAGTGTATACATGGGACAACAGAGAGCCCACAGAAAAATAAATATTTAGAGCACAAGAAAGCTGCTCACCTCCTAAACCTCAGTGTCCTCATCCATTAAATGGAGAAAACAATCATCTCTAGCTTATAAAGTATTCTAGGGATTAAACTGGATAATAAACATTTAATTTAAATATTCATGTAAATATCTAGCACATTGTCTAACACAGAGAAAGAAATAAGTAAATGTTCCCTGTTGGTAATAACCTTGGAGATAAAAACAGGATATGGCATCATGAAAACTAAGGAAAAAATACATTTCAAGAAAATAGATGCTATTAACAGTGTCCAGCATTGCCAAGAGTTACTTTATGGGACTTGTCTTTATGATACCTGTAGGAACCTCAAGGAATTGGATTTCCTCTCCATTAATGCCCTCCTTTGGTCCTCTCTCTGTGCTGGATGCTCCTGACACTGAACTGAAGCGTAAGTCACTCCAGTCTTGCTGGGCAAGCATAGTACTCAGCCTGCAACTGGGGGGACAGAAGTGTAAAGAGCCTCTGAATATTCACTTGGCTGAACTGACTGCTCAGTTTGCAGTGATTTCTCTTCCTCTTGTAAATGCCTTTCTCTCAACATGCAGTTGTAGAGACCCAGAATCCATTTCGAGTAATACATTCCTCCCTTAGCCTTACTGATTGGACTACGACTGGGCGACTGACCTGAAGTGTGAACAATGCAAGTCCTATCCCCAACAACTTGAAATTGTAGAAAGAAAGAGAAGCAACGGCTCTTTCTAGAGGTAGAAGGCTTGAACGGTAATACATATTTGGGTGCTCTCAGCAGCCATATTTTCGTTTTTCATCTGGACCAGAGAAGCAGAAGAAGTCAGTCAGCAACAAGACAGAAAGAAGGAGGCCGTCTGGCAGAGAGGAGCAGCAAAAGAAAGCTCTTGGAGTTTTTGATTTGGGGTTCTAGTTCTATCCTAAGGCTGGAGTGCATAATTTGCACTGCATAATTTGGAATATTTGAAGAAGAGCTGATACCAGAGAGTATCCTAGCTCACAGAATGGAAGTGCTGGAGACTATTTTTCAAGACAAGGGGACTGCAGGCATCCAGAACTCTACAGTTTGTCATGAACTGTGATATTTTTGACTAGTAGTTTGTTCAAGTGGGGAGGAGAACTAGAAGTGAGACAAGGAATTTAGATGAGGGTATCCTAGAAAAGGTGAGAGAATATGGTCCCAGTTTCTTTCCTCCTAGCTTACTCTTCTTCAAATATTCCAAATTATGCATCTCAAATATGGTTTTTCTGAGGTCATTTATTCAGACTGCACTATACCACTTCTTAAGAAATAAGTTACTTTGTGATTTTCAGAGAAACATTCATTAAACAAATGAAAACCCAAGGGTTTCTTCTTAATCTCCTCTGCTTTGAATTTTCAAAACAAACACACACCACAAAGATAAAGTCCTATTTACAAATAGAGCTGAATGCAGGGCAATTCACAAAAGGCAGTTGCAGCTCCCATTTCCGCTACTCACTAACAATGTTATTTTATGCAAAGAACTTAAATTCTCCAAACTCGTTTCTTCATATTTAAAATGAAAAGTTGAATTAGATGGCTTTTAAGGCCTCTTCCAGCAGTAAAATCACATTCTACCTAAATTCATTGGCCAAACACCAATCTCAGACACAGTGTTCCTGGAGGAGCCAATATGACAGAGTATTGACCTATGGAGTATGCCTCATTGCGAGAACCACATGACTCTCCGGGCAAACCACCCCAAATCATCACCCAGCCTGCTTTGCAGCTACTTCAGGCTGCAGCTAAAACCATACTTTAGCAACTATGCTTGCACCCAAAAACAGATGACTGATTAGTGTGAACTACCTAGGTCTAAAATCAAGACTGAAAAACTATTGGCTAAACAGTGATTTCCTAACTATGTTTTCTTAGAGTGTTGGGTACTGAGAAGTGAAAAGACTGTGTGGGCACAATGGAAACACTATATATTTCATCCATTGTAAGAGTCACATTTTTTTTCATATTTTGACAAATCTGAAATGAGGATGTGTTTTGGAATTGCTGTTGGCCAGCCACAACTCCTGCACATCAGTGTTTGCAGAAAGCCAATCAGTGGCTTAGTAGAGGATCCTGATGATAAGAGTAAAGCAATCTTTAAGAAATGATGGGTCACCACTGTTGTTGGCACAAAGGAAAAGTGTGTGGTATATCACAGACACTGAGAACTCAGGTGAAATATGACTCAAACAGTCCAGCTTTTATTTCCTTTTAAAGATTTTATTTACTTATGGGGTACCTGGGTGGCTCAGACCATTAAGCATCTGCCTTCGGCTCAGGTCATGACCCCAGGGTCCTGGGATTGAGCCCCACACTGGGCTCTGTGCTCAGCGGGGATCCACCTTCTCCCTCTCCCTCTGTCTGCCACTCTGCCTATTTGTGCTCTCTATTTCTCTGTCAAATAAATAAAATCTTTAAAAAAAAAGATTTTATGTATTTATTCATGAGAGACAGAGAGAAAGGCAGGGGCAGAGGGAGTAACAGGCTCCCCAAGGAACAGGGAGCCTGATGTGGGGCTAAATCCCAGGACCCTGGGGTCATGACCTGAGCCGAAGGCAGACACTTAACCATCTGAGCTACCTAGGTGCCCAGCCTAGCTTTTAATGTGAAGAAGTTTAAGGAATACTTTAACCAACTTATTTTCCTAGTATTTTTCTTTTTATAATTATACAGTGAGTGATTATGAGGAAAATCCATGCTAAGTATGTCTAAAAGACCCTTGCAACAAGCATAAGATAAAAATTCTAAGTAACGAGTACTTGAGGAACTACAGAACACTCATGAAAGAAATTGAAGAAGATACAAAAAGGTAAATAAGCAATCCATGCTCATGGTTCGGAAGAATAAACATTGTTAAAATGTCTATACTGCCCAGAGCAATCTATACTTTCAGTGCTATCCCGATCAAAATTCCACCAGTTTTTTTCAAAGGGCTAGAACAAACAATCCTAAAATTTGTATGGAACCAGAAAAGACCACGAATTGCTAAGGAAATGTTGAAAAAGAAAAAAAAAGCTTGGGGCATCACATTGCCTAATTTCCAGCTTTACTACAAAGCGGTGATCACCAAGACAGCATTGTACTGGCACAAAACAGACACATAGACCAATGGAACAGAAGAGAGAGCCCAGATATGGACCCGCAACTCTATGGTCAAATAATCTTTGATAAAACAGGAAAAAATATCCAGTGGAAAAAAGACAGTCTCTTCAATAAATGGTGCTGGGAAAATTGGACAACTATATGTAGAAGAATGAAACTTGACCATTCTCTTACACCATACACGAAGATAAACTCGAAATGGATAAAAGAACCTCAACGTGAGGCAGAAATCTATCAAAACCCTAGAAGAGAACATAGGCAGTAACCTCTTTGACATCAGCCACAGCAACTTCTTTCAGGACGTGTCTGCAAAGGCAAAGGAAACAAAAGCAAAAATGAACTTTTGGGACTTCATCAAGATAAAAAGCTTCTGCACAGGGGAGGAAACAGTCAACAAAACAGGCAACCCACAGAATGGGAGAAGATATTTGCAAATGACACTACAGACAAAGAGCTGATATCTAAGATCTATAAAGAACTCCTCAAACTCAACACTCACAAAACAGATAATCACGTAAAAAAATGGGCAGAAGACATGAACAGACACTTCTCCAAAGAAGACATACAAATGGCTAACAGACAGATAAAAAAATGTTCATCATCTTTAGCCATCAGGGAGATTCAAATCAAAACCACACTGAGATACCACCTTACACCAGTTAGAATGGCCAAAATCGATAAGACAGTAAACAACAAATGTTGGAGAGGATGTGGAGAAAGGGGAACCCTCTTCCACTGTTGGTGGGAATGCAAGTTGGTGCAGCCACTTTGGAAAACAGTGTGGAGATTCCTCAAGAAATTAAAAATAGAGCTACCCTATGACCCTGTAATCGCACTACTGGGTATTTACCCCAAAGAAACAGATGCAATACAAAGAAGGGCCACATGTACCCCAATGTTCATAGCAGCAATGGCCGCAATTGCCAAACTGTGGAAAGAACCAAAATGCCCTTCAACAGATAAATGGATAAAGAAGATATGGTACATATATACAATGGAATATTATGCCTCCATCAGAAAGGATGAATATCCAATTTTTGTATCAACATGGACGGTACTAGAAGATATTATGTGGAGTGAAATAAGTCAAGCAGAGAGGGTCAATTATCTTATGGTCTCACGTGTGGAACGTAAGGAAAATCATGGAGGGCATTGTGAGAAGGAAGGGAAGGGTGAATGGGGGAAAGCAGAGGGGGTGATGAACCATGAGAGACTGTGGACTTTGAGCAACAAACTGAGGGTTTTGGAGCGGAGGAGGTGGGGGGTTAGGCGAACCTGGTGGTGGGTATTGAGGAGGGCACGTATTGCACGGAGCACTGGGTGTAGTGCATGAACAATTAATCTTGTAACACTGAAAAAATAAACATATTTGGGGAAAAAAATTCGAAGTTCCAAAACAGCATACCATGGTTTAACTAGCAACATTTCTTTTCTTCGTGGCATATAAAATAATGAAGCATCTTGCAATTAACAGTGTCTTAGATTTGATAAATAACCTTATTAAGCCATTGTGAATTTGTACTCACATCAAGGGCTCCAATACCTCAAGTTCATATTTTAAAACTTCATGGGAAGAGTTAAGAGTACAGAATAGAACCATTCCCAGCTACCTGGAAGTTGTGGCCACCTCACACAAGGAAGAAAGAGCCTTCCAAAGACCCTCCAAGCCCACCTTCTACTGCAGTGAGTTTCAGTTATTGACAGGTCCTCCCATTTCACCAATCAGATGAATTACTCCCCATAAGAGGTGGGGCAACCCAGGAGGTGAAAAAAAATGAAGGATAATACCTCCCCAAAGTATTCCAAAAGGCAAAAGTAGAAGATAACCCTTTTGTTTTATGCTATAAAGCAAAAAGTTTGAGAGAGAGGAAAAAAGAATACTCACTACAAAGTTCATACTCAATGTCAAAAAATTATTTCCTTAGAGTTCATAAGTAAGGTGAATGGAAGGAATTGATCCCAATGTAAAGAAGTTACATTTAACCAGGAAAAATATTGGGAGAGAGAAAATGAAAACAAGAAATTGGCCAGGCATTCATTACCAAACTGCCTTTTGTGGGACAGATTATTTTTTAAAGATTTATTAATTGGAGAGAGAGAGAAAAAATGAGAACAGAGGTAGGAGCAGAGGGAGAGGGAGAGAAATCCTCAAGCAGACTCCCCACAGAGCATGCAGTCTGACACAGCGCTCCATCCCAGGACCCTGAGATCATGACCTGAACAGAAATCAAGAGTTAAACACTGAACCAATTGAGCCACCAGGCTCCCCTTTATGGGGCAGGTTATTAATTGCCAAATATTTATTGAGCAACTTCTGAGGATTCAGATATTCTGAAAGGCCACAAAATATAAAATTAAAGATATGTACACTATGTAAAAAGCATGACAAAGTTAGGAATTAAGACAGGCATTTCATACTGAAACAAGTATAAATAAGAAAGCATAATTAAAGTCTTCAGTAGTGCAACAGTGATAGCATAATAACAAACATGATAAAATTCTGCCCTTAGGGATAAGGTTAATAATCTAATAACTATTTTTATACATTAATATATATGAGTTAGGAATAATTTATGATATGACTCAATTTGTTGATTTTTAAAAGCCAGAAGTGTTCCACTGTACTGCACAGATCACCTTTTAGCAAGATCTAAAAGCTCATCTTGCTTATCAAGTTAATGATGGTATAAAATTAAACTTCCCATTGCCAAAATGCATGTGCTATAATGACTTGATGTGATCTGTCAGAAAGTTCAGTAACTGTTCCAAGCTAAAAATTCATAAAGCAGTCAGATTAATAAGTGCTTAACAAGCAGTTATTGAGTATTTCTAATATAAAAACATTGATAAGATTCATGAGTAGCTAAGATACATAAATAAAATTTGAAGCATTATATCAGAAGTTGACAGCCAAAATGTTTAGGAACCCCTTAAATCTGATTTTCAGATCTAGAATTATACTGAAATAGCTCTTGCTAAAGACAATGGCCTCGTTAGATTTTTTTATACATAAATTCCCTGCTGTTGCAACTCCTGATCACCTCTCCTAATTGTCATTCAGTCTACCCATCACCCAATTGACAATTCAGTCTTACTGAAACTCTTTCCTCCTCTGTTTTCTCCAAAACATCTCCTGGGTCTTCTATTATTTACAAATGTTTCTCAGTTTTATCGTGGCGCAATTTCTACATTTACGCCACACGCCTTTCTGAGCCACTTTATTTCATCCATGGTTTCCCCACTTTCCCATATGCTGACGAATCATAAAGACCAACCATTTTCTCAAGTTCTGCCTATCTCCAACTACTCGCTAGATGTCTTACACACATGTTAACACTCCCAAATCCTAACATCTTGCTGTCTACTCTGCCCTCCTCTCATCTGTATCCCACCCTGGTTCTTCTTCCTGTTATGTTTCTTCTTTCCATCAAGCAAAAGCTAAAGGTGACTTTTACTTCTTCCATTTTAACCCCTAAAAATAAATGTTCCTCTTCTCTCAATTCAGGAGAGGAAAAGAAAGACTGTATTTTGAGCAAAGGAAGAGGTAATCGTCAGAATCAGTTTTAAACATATCCCAATCACTGAATGACAACTTCATTTGGGAAACCACACCTCCAGATGTTGAGGATTCAGTGACAGCTTCTCACAGTCCCCAATCAACAACAAATCACCCCAGTAAATGTTTCCACGGCTAAGAGACAACCAATCCCTAAAATTCCTGCCAATGGAAGTTCAAAAATGAGCAATCTCTGTGCTTCTTAAAAGCAGTTTGCTCAGGGAAACTGCAGTACAAGCAGAGCAAATTATTTTATATATTAAGTGGATTCTGCCTTTGAACCCCACATCAGTTTCCTCCTGATTCCTCCTTCCTGCTGCAACTCCTGATCACCTCCCCTAACTGTCATTCGGTCTACCCATCACCCAATTGCTGTCCCAGTATTATCTAAGTGTGGACTGTTAATATGATTTCTCTGCTTAAAATCATTCAGTATTCTCTTACTGTCTACATAAAACCCTCACCACCTTTTTTATCTCAATATATTTTTTTAATGCCCTTTGCAGTTTCAGACTGCCCTCTCTCTCTGAAATGCCTTCTCCAATTATGTAAGTTATTTTCAATTTTCACAATCCGTTCATTTGTCCCTCTTCTATGGAATTTTTCCAGCTCCCTAGATAAACTATTTGCACCCTTGTCTAAACTCCCATTCCTCAATATTTCTATCTTTATGAAAGCAACTATTACATTAGTTTGAAAGAATTTGTTTACAAAATTTTTTCCCACACCTTCTCTGTTTATTCAGTGTTTGCGTATATAGGGTCTCAATAAATGAATAATCAAGCTAGGACTAGAAAACTGATTTTATAAGTGTATCCTCTTCATTTTTCCTCCTCTATAAGAAAAGGAAAAAAAACCTTTGAAACTATTCAAAGAAAACTATTTGTGAATATTTAAATTATATTCATTAAGTCTTTTCTGAATCTTAGAATTTTAACTATAACTTTGGAGAGTGGAGTGGTGGAAGTCTTCCATTTGGGAAAAACAATTATTTTATTGATAACATAACATGTATTTTCAATTAATGAAAATGTTTAGTTCATTCAAAAGTCCAAGTCAGCCAAAATACAGGTCTAGAAGTTCTTTTGAATCATAAAAATGTTACATTTAAAGTTATTTTGTATCAGTCTTTGAGAATTTGTGTGTGTGTGTGTCTTTTGGGGTTTTTTGTTTTTTATTTTAGAGAGAGAGAGAGCGTGTGCACATGCACGAACACACACACAAGGGGGAAGATGGGGGGCAGAGGTAGAGGGAGAGAGACAGTCTTAAACAGGCTCCATGCCCAGCACAAGGCCTGATGTGGGGCTCAATCTCAGGAACCTGAGATCATGACGTGAGCCTAAATCAAGAGTTTGACACTTAAATGACTATGCCACCCAGGTGCCCTGAGAATGTTTTTTAATACATTCCTAAAGCAGACTGTTACGCAACACCTGAAATTTCCGAGTATATATGCTTAGTGTTATCTTCATTTTTCTTTAAATAAGTCAGATTCTTCACAAGACTTTATTTTCCCAAGCAACTTTAAAACTTCAATCTAGCCACCTGATTGTCAGTTCTAATTATAAAGCCAACCCCATTTGTTGAAGATTTGGAAAGAGCACTGCTGAAGAAACAATTTAGAGCTGTTTCTTCATAAAGATAAAGGATGACATTGACATCATGGACCTGCCAGCCTAGAGAAGCTCAGCTCAGTTGCTGGGACAGAGATCCTGTTGTGCAAGTATGCAAATGGGGTTAGACAGCTCAACAACAAAGTTCTAAACAATCAAGGAGAGAGCCGTCAAGTTACAAGTTTTACACTTTCCCCTTAAGTCAGAGAAAAACAATATAAAAGAGAAATGAGGGCACTTCAATGCTGAGGACATCATTATATTCAAAGACCACTGCTGGTACATCAGTTAATACACCCAAATTAAAAACAAAAAACATACAACAACAAAGAAATCATAAAGAATAAGCCAAAATAGGGTGGGGGGTCGTCGGGGGGGGGATAGAAATGAAACAAGATGGGATGGGGAAGGAGACAAACCATAAGAGACTCCTAAACTCACGAAACAAACTAAGGGTTGCTGGGAGGTGGGGGGGGGGGTAGGGTTATGGACATTGGGGAGGGTATGTGCTATGGCAAATGCTGTGAAATGTGTAAGCCTGATGATTCACAGACCTGTACCCCGGGGTAAATAATACATTATATGTCAATAAAAAAATAAAATAAATCACACACACACAAAAAAAGAATAAGCCAAAATTAAGATAGTTTAAATTAACCAATATTGGATTAAGGAAGTAACAGTCACTGAGGGCAAGAGAAAAGAGGGAGGTGGAAGATAGAAAGGGAAGTTTGTCTTTCAATAGTTATTATGTAAGTAGTATTGTTTTTTTAATTTTTAATAACAAAAGTTGAGATCGTCCAAAATGTAAAGGTTGCCCCTAATTGCATGAAGTTAAATTCTATGTCCTAATCAAATGTTTCAGTACAGATGGTTCAGTATAGGCAGAATGTGTTTTCAAAAATGGCCACAGCAATACTTCCAGTCTCATATGCCCTCTCAGACCTTGCCACTCTTCTGAATCTGGGCAGGGCTTTGGTACGGCCTCAATGACTGAGATGAGATGGGACAAAAGTGATGCAGCTTTCCTACGGAGGCCTGGCTTACATACTGTAGGGAAGCCCTCAACTAATCCACAAAGACAGGCCACGTGGAAAGAAGCCAAGGCCCCAAGCTGACAGCCAGCATTAGATAAGAAAATTTAATGATTGAACAAAATCACATTAATTAACTATTGCTGTGTAACAAACTAAACCAAAACAAACTATGCCAACTTAAAACTATAGATGTTTACTATTATATACAGGTTCCACGGGTAAGATAACCAGGGGTGGCTTAACTCGAGTGGCCCTAGTTCAAGGTCTCATGAGATTGCAGTTAGGATGTCTGCTGAAGTTCAATCATCTTGAGGCTTCACTGGGGCTGGCTGAAGGATCTGTTTCCAGTGTGGCTCATTCACATAGCTGGCATACTAATTAATATCAGCTGTTGGCAAGGGGCTTCAGTTCCTTACTGTGATTATCTCTCCACACTAGTTGAGTATCCTCCCAAAATGACAGTTGGCAAATGATTCTGGAGGGAGCAACATAGAAGCTACTTTTTATGACCTTATCTCTGAAATCATACTTCATCATTTTCATAGTATCCTTTTGGATATACAGGTCTGCCTGTCAGTGTGGGAATGGACTGCACAAGAGCCTGAATACTAAGACTCAAGAATCATTGGGGGCCATTATGGAGGCTGGTTATGACATCAGTTTAACATCCAAATAATAAAAATCCCAGAAAAAAGAGAAGAGAGGGAGTAAATCATCAAAGGAAGAATACAAGACAAGTTGCCAAAAGTGAAAACCAAGTTTACGGATTGAAAGGAACCACCAACTACCCAACACAACGGATAAAAATGGAACTATGCCAAAAAGAAAAGAAGAGAGGAGAGGAGAGGAGAGGAGAGGAGAGGAGAGAAGAGAAGAGAGAAAAGAAAAGAAAAGAAAAAAGAAAAGAAAAGAAAAAAGAAAAGAAAAGAAAAGAAAAGAAAAGAAAAGAAAAGAAAAGAAAAGAAAAGAAAAGAAAAGAAAAGAAATCATCATGAAATTTTAGGACACTAGGAACAAAAACAAGGTTGGGAAAGAAAAGACCACCTACAAAGGATCAGGAAACAACGGCTTCATAAAGAAGCTAGAAGCCAGAAAGAAATGCCTTCAAAATTCTCAAGGAAGTTATTTCCAACCTATATCTAATCAAACTGGCACTTAAGTGTGAAGTGAAATAAAGACATTCAAAGTTTCAAAAATTTACCTCCCCAGTGCCTTTTCTCAGAAAACTAACTGGAAGGACTCCACTAAATAGGAAAGGGCATTCCAAGAGATAAAGTAAGTAGAAAATAGCAATTTACAAAAAAAAAAAAAAAAAGCAAAAGGATTCCCTAGGATAACCTTATACTGGAAAACTTATGACAGACATAGAGGGAGGAAGTTATTGAGGGTGGGAGGTGAGGGGGAGGAAGAGAGTTAAAGCCTCATTTTCCATTTTGAGAAATCAACAGATAATATCTAAAAACTGAAAAATCGGGGGCGCCTGGATGGCTCAGTGGGTTAAAGCCTCTGTCTTCGGCTCGGGTCATGATCTCAGAGTCCTGGGATGGAGCCCCACATCGGGCTCTCTGCTCAGCAGGGAGCCTGCTTCCCCCTCTCTCTCTCTGCCTACTTGTGATCTCTCTCTCTCTCTCTCTGTCAAATAAATAAATAAAATCTTTTCAAAAAAAAGGTTAAAAAAAACTGAAAAATCAAAGGTGCATGTCTGTGATACAAGCATGTTATTTGGAGATGTGGAGGTAAAGATTAAAACAGTAATTAACTAGAGATCAAAATGTGGTGGCCTCTGGGGAAAGGGAACAATTATGGAGATGAACTTGTTATTTACACAACAAATGTTGGTGAACTACTCAACCCAACATATACAACTAAAAATTTTTTTTTTTTTAAAGAGAATGATATTAAAGAGAGATGCCCCCTCCCCTTTTCCAACTCTAGACACTGTTGCTCTGGACACCAGGTCTTGAACCACTGCTGCTATTCCCGGGAGGAGTGCAAGTCCACGCACTGAAGGTAAAAAAGCAAAATTCTGGGAACACCTAAATCCTGGGTGACATCAATGAACCACTGAACTAATCAGTCCTGAAGACAATCAGCACTGTCTTTGGACTTCCTGTTTTGTGAGATAGTGCATTTTCTTATTGTTTAAAATGGTCGAATTTTTAACTTTTGTTCAAGGATTCTCATTAATAATGCATGGTAAAATTAGTAGAACGGAGCAGCAGTTCGGCAACAACAGTTAGCCATCCCAATTCTGGTTCTCCATATGATAACTAATTATTCAAACACAAGAGAAAAACAGACTTCAAAACTTATATATAAGTTTATATATATAAAGTTCCAATCATTTGTTCAAGAACTGAGAACAGGTAGGATCAGCTGTATGATTCTATAGGCAGACATGTGGTAAGGTCAAGTTTATTTCCCTGATAAATACCCTTTCTATTTATTTATTTTCCCTATATTTATTTAGGGAAAAATAAATTTATTTTCTCTATATTTATTTTCCCTATATTTTATTCAACCAATATTGAGGCACTGAGCCAAACTTGTGATCTACATAAAGATGTGGATGTTTCTCTTGAGAAGTTCCCGGCATATGAGAAAACAATCATGCAAAAGAAATTGAAGTAATTAATATGGTCTAAACCTTGTAGTGTCTGGAAACAACCTCAGATAACCTTGGGGTCACCCCAAATAATTAGGAAGGGTGAGTTATCCCTTGGTTATTTTTGAAGGTAAGAAGTCATTCCTAGTTGAAATAACTCAGGAACAACTCAAATGAACTGGCCCTTTCTACATGACCTAAGAAAGGGAATAGGGGCGCCTGGGTGGCTCGGTTGGTTAGGCGACTGCCTTTGGCTCAGGTCATGATCCCAGAGTCCCGGGATCGAGTCCCACATCAGGCTCCCAGCTCCTCGGGGAGTCTGCTTCTCTCTCTGACCTTCTCTCCTCTCATGCGCTCTCTCAGTCTCTCTCTCTCTCAAATAAATAAACAAAATCTTAAAAAAAAAAAAAAGGGAATAAAGAGCTTGTGGACTAGAGTTTAAGAATAAATAGGGAGACATAGCACATAGTGTGCCAACAGCTTAGACTTGTACCATTTTCTTTTCCAAAAATGTTAACAGGATGAAGACTTCATAAATCCATAGAGAAAGGAAAGAGGAAAAAAATGTCAAAATCCTAACTCTAAATGGTCTGTTATTCACTTGATAAACACATTGAGCTATTTATCTAGAAGGGCAGAAAAATCAATTCAAATTTGCAATTATAGCTGTAAACTCAGGTATTCTCTTAGTCAAAGAAAAGCAAGAGATTTGGATATTATTAACTAAAGATTATTTTTTAAATTTCCTCATAAATAATTTCATGTATCTCAGGGTAGAATTTAATTATTTTTGCTGCACAATCTTGTTTTTCTTTGACTTGAAATTATTTAAATACAACTCCTTTTTCAACTGCTACAATAGTTACAAAGAAGAGCATGGAGGGTAAAGCCAGAAGACCATTTATCAAAGCTGGTAATTAATGCCTTTCTGCCTAATTTGTTTGAACTACATTAAGTATCTCACATATTATAATATTCCATTATTACTTTTTGTATTCATTAGTTGCCTGGGTCTCTAATCAGTGGAATGTCAGACAGGTTTTTATTTTGCCACCAAAATGAGTTTGTCTATTTAGTTTTTAATTTTTTACCTTGCAAACAAAGCCAACAAATTGGTATAGTTCATATTTTTCTCCCCATTTCTGGAAAAATGCATGCTTTGATCAGAATTGCCCTCAAAGTAAATATTCTTCTAGTTAATGCAGTGCCCTTCAACAGTCTAGTGGTGAAATCAGTTTTTTCAAAATGAAGAACTGGATAAATCTGCAGAGCTTTATCAAAAGATTGAGTCAGTTTTTCATTAACTACTATATCTATCACATCACACATACCAAATATATCAGTTAGGTTGGATTCCATATGTAATACAGCACAAGCAATAATAACAGTTAATTATCTCACATTTGATATGTGAGATATTTTCTTACAGTTTTGAAAGTCAGAAATCTGAACGGCGTCTCACAGAACTACATACAACGAAGGTACTGGAAGGACTGAGCTCCTTCTGGAGGCTCTGAGGGGGAATTTCCTTGCATTTTCCAGCTTCTAGAGGCCTGCATTTCTTGGTTCATGACCCCTTTCCTTGCATTACTCCAGCCTCTGCTTTTATCATCATATCTCCTTCCCTGACTCCCCTGCCTCCCTCTTTCTCTTACAAAGAACTTTTGATTACATTGGGGCCATCCAGATACCCCACAGTAATCTCTTCTCAAGATTCTTAACTTAATCATATCTGCAAAATCCCTTTTGCCATAAAAGTAATATATTCACAGGTCCTGAGGATTAGAGAAGGGTACATCTTGGGAGAAGTGGGGCATTATTCTGTCTACCATAGCACATGGGGAAGAACAGCTATTGGGTCAGCAACTATTAGGGTCTGCCTTCCAACTATATTTCACCCACCCCCCAGGTTCATCCTCTTTCCTCTACAAGCATTAGAAAGGAAAGGAAAATATGTACTTTGTATTAATTATGAATAAATATTTTCTTCTAAAAGCTATTAGAGAATACAGTTTTACTGCAGTAGAACTACAAGTCAAAAATCAGACTTTTGAATGTGCATGTTATTTTCTATATGCTGTCATAAAAGCATTAAAATGTATGGAAGCTAAAATTAGAACAGAAAAAAGAGGCAAGTTTTTCTTCAGATAGTCTTAATTATATTGTTTTTTTGTTTGTTTGTTTTTTTGATTTTTTTAAATTTATTTATTAGAGAGAGAGAGACTGAGAATGAGAGGTGAGAAGGTCAGAGGGAGAAGCACACTTCCCGCAGAGCCGGGAGTCCGATATGGGACTCGATCCCGGGACTCCGGGATCATGACCTGAGCTGAAGGCAGTCACTTAACCAACTGAACCACCCAGGCGCCCAGTTATATTGTTTTGTATATGGATTGGTACAATCCATTCCAAATGTCTCCATAATTTTCCCAACTCCTTTTTACTCCTTTGAAAAGAGGAAAACAGTAGACGAGAAAATATTAGTGATTTGCCAGCTTAAACCAGTAGCTTCAAGGTCAAACTACTGACTTTGCTAATTAAAGAAGTTTGGATTTCTTTTCTACAGTCAAAATAATTAGAACAGATCAAATAGTCTCTCTGATACCTAATGCAGACATCAAAAGGAGATTCTGAATGTTGTTGCTAGCATGAAATCACTTTAGCAGACATGAAGTAGCATCTCATGGGATTTGTTTGCAATCCTCATAAGCTATTACCTAATAATGACATTCTTAAATAGATTTAAGAATGACTTTAGAACTAGGCATGCAAAAAGGTGGTAGTTTAACCACCAACTCACAGTGTAGCTGTAACCAGAGATGCACAGTGTGAACAGTATCTGTAGGAAATAGGTAAGAAACATTTATTGACAGAGATCAATTTTTTAAAAGACAGGTGGAAAAATTTTATTCATGGTAAAGGACTCCTCCAACACTCTCCTCAGTGCATGGAGTTAGAGTTTTGGATGCCCCCCCCCCCCAGGATAATTCTTAGAGCCCAGCAAAATACCAGAACACTTTAACCTGGGTCTCATTTCCACACTCACTCAGATGGTAAGAATGCAGTCCCCAGTCCTTCATCTCTTTGTCTGTCTTTTGCCCAAGGTGCACTGAAGAAATACTATTCTTTTGTCATTGTTTCACCTCCTCTATTTTACCTTAAGCCCGGATCTTCTTTTCTCAGAATCTAACAGCTATCAATTCTGCCATTTTTTTTCAAGCAATTTAGTTTGATCTTCATAATTCTGACTTAGAAGTTCGCTGGGTCATGGGATCTGACAGTGTTCCTGGAAGCTTTGAGGTAAAGCTACTCTTCAAAGAGCCCCCCCTTTATTTCACCTGCCAACCCTGTGTCTTTCCCTTTCCCATCTCATCTGTCCTTCCATCTCGCACACAGATAATTCTTCCCAGAAACATAGCAAAGTAACACTCAAATTCACTAAAATTTTGACTTGGCATCACAGTCTGAAGTCACGTTCTTAAGAAGGCAAGAGTTAAGCATACATAATACATATTTGCAGTGAAGTAAACAAATGCATTAAGACCATGAAAAACTCATCTCTAATACAAAATTCAAAATTCTTTACATAGGGTGAATTTCCAAATGATTTCAGATGGTCTTTGTGTCAATACAACTATTTTGATCCTAAAAAATAGCTCCATGTTTAACTTCTGTTTAAATGTTTAAATATTTTAAAATAATTTTTACTCTTTTGAAGATAAAAATTACACCAATGCCAGATTTGAGAAGTTAGTTTTGAATATTTCCTTTCAATTGGAAATTGATATATTGCCCTAAAAATAGTTGGGAAGCTTGGTATTAAAGAACAGATTTCAGGTGTTGAATAAATTCGAGATAAATTTACACTTAATCATCTGAATGTCCAACAACTGACCCTAATGTCACACAACATGTCATCTGGATATATGCTTAGATGTATGCAATCTAATGCCATAGATTGCTTTGTAGGAAGGCACCTCTTATATTCAGTTTTTTCCAGTCCTGAAAGTAGCATATCTAACATAAGGAACACACCTAAATTATCCACATTGCTGTTTGTGAAACAGCAGTGCTGTTTCATGTGTGGCATCTGGAGTTAGAATTTAGCCAGATTTTATCTTTCCTGTTTGTATAACCAATTAGTCCTTTCACATCCTAACATTTAAGCTATTTGCCACTTTTTTCTTAAATTTTAGCAACTTAATATTAATTTACTATTTGTTAATTACATGAAATTTTTTATTAAATAAGAAGCAAAAATTGAAGTATACATTATCTCACACATAGGGTATCAAAAAATAGTTAAAATGTCACTATTTGCAGATGATATGATACTATATATAGAAAACCCTAAAGACTCCACCAAAAATCTGTTAGAACTAATCAACAAATTCAGTAAGGTTGCATAACACAAAATCAATATCCCAAAATCAGTTACATTTAGAAATTTCATTAGAAATAGAAATCGCATTAGAAATAGAAATTAAGAAAACAACCCCAGTTCCCATTCAAGATGGCAACACAGAAAGATCTAGAACTCACCTCTTCCCAGAGACACACCACATCTATAGCTATATGTGGAATAATTTCCTCTGCAAGAAACCTGAAAACAGGTGGAACAACCCCCTCACATCTGGCAAACAAGAAAGAAACCACATTGAAGAGGGTAAGAAAGGCTGAGACATGATCTTGCAATAAATCCCAGCCTCATCAGCAGCCCCCAATCAGAAGGGAACTCAAAGCCTGAAGCTTCTCCCTAAGGAGTGAAGGGTTTGTATCCCACAGTAGGTATCCCCACTTTTAAGACTGGCACCTGAGAGACAAGCCCTCAAAACATCTGACTTTGAAGATCAATGGGGATCACATCCAAGAGACCACAGGGCTATGGCAGACTGTGGAACACTTCCTAATGGGCCCACATACAGACTCTCCCACCTCAGGCCCCAATAGAGAAGCATCCTTTTAAAAAGACCCAGCCCTTACCCTATGACCCTGCAATTGTACTACTCGGTGTTTACCCCAAAGAAGCAGATGTAGTACAAAGAAGGGCCACATGTACCCCAATGTTCATAGCAGCAATGGCCATAATAGCTAAACTGTGGAAAGAACCAAAATGCTCTTCAACAGATGAGTGGATAAGGAAGACATGGTATATCTATACAATGGAATATGATGCCTTCATCAGAAAGGATGAATATCCAACTTTTGTATCAACATGGACAGGACTAGAAGAGATTATGCAGAGTGAAATAAGCGGAGAGAGTCAATTATCTTATGGTCTCACTTACGTGTGGAGTATAAAGAAAATCATGGAGGGCATCGTGAGAAGGAAGGGAAGAGTGAATGGGGGGAAATCGGAAGGGGTGATGAACCAGGAGAGACTGTGGACTCTGAGCAACAAACTGAGGGTTTTGGAGGGGAGGGGGTGGGGGGTGGGCGAGCCTGGTGGTGGGTATTGAGAAGGGCACATATTGCATGGAGCACTGGGTGTGGTGCATGAACAATCAATCTTGTAACACTGAAAAATTATAATAAACATTTGGGAAGAAAAAATAAATAAATAAATTAGGACTAATTTCAATTATATAAAAAAAAAAAAAGACCCAGCCTTTATATGAAAGAGACTCATTTCCCAATTTTAAAGCATTGGTCTGAGGGGCAGTGGTCTGCTGGGATACCCTCAGGGTTGAGACTGGTGAGAGCCATCTTTCTGTTCTCCTCTGACTGGCTACAGATGTCAGGCACCATGTTGTGTGTGTTTGCTTTGTTTTGTTTCCTTTCCCATCTTTCTTGTTCTTCCTCTGCCTTGCTAAAACCAGGGGAGAGTGCCATCTTTATTTCTCTTCTCTTTTTCCCTTCCCCTCCCCTTTTCTTTGCAGGTACCACCTTTTATGCTCCCTTTGTACTCTCCCTCTGGCACTCCAAAGCACCAGGATCTCCCAGAATAGAACATCTACACACATCTGGGGCTCTGGTTTTTACAGCTAGTGACCCAGTTTTTCTGGCTGCCACCCAGGGGATGCTTCTTGATTGCCTGGCTCTGGAGGCCAAAGTGGATTATGTTTGGGGACTCCACAGGACTACAACAATTAGACAGTTCTTTGCAGACTACTGCTGCCAGGACTCAGTACAGATAGCAGACTGAAACACACCCCCAGCATTTCTGAGAAAGAGGTCTGTTTCCTGTCCAAGAGCTTCAGCCTAAACAATGGGCTTCTGGTTTAGCACTTACAGAAGCCTACAGATGTGCTCTCACAGAACAGAAGCCAATGGACACAATCATTGTGCTCTCCTGCCTCACTCCAGCTCATTTTCTGGTATCTTCCAGAAAGAAGCTTGTATCCTGTCTAGTGATCCAATTTCTGTGGCTACCACCAGGAGTACTTATACATCGCCTGGCTCAGATGCTCAGCAAGGCTTATACTCACAGGTCCCACAGGATGCTAACCAATGGAGAAAGAGCTCTTAAACAGTTACCACCTCCAGGACACAGTAAGAGGCAACAGACTCAGGAATTCAATCTTTTTATGACAGAAATCTCTTGACTTGCCAACATAGCTGTAGCCTTAGGGGCAGGCTTCTAATTAAGCACACATTAAAGACTGACTGTAAACCTTTCCTAAGAACTCAGAGGGCAGGCACTAACTTTGCCCTAACCTCTGCCCTGCTGCAGAGAGCCAATATCTCTCAGATGAGAGCTCCTACATGTGTCTGGTAACCCATTTTTGCATCTGATGGCCTGGTTTTTATAGCTGCTGCCTAGGGAATACTCTCTAATTTCCTGGCTCTAATGGCCTTGTATTCTTGGATCCCATGGAACAATACCAATCAGAGAACAGTTCTTGGGTTACAACCCCTAGAGCACTACATAGAGAAGACTGAAACATAGCCCCTGCCCCAGCCTTTCAGTGAAAAGCTATGAATGAAAATCTAGATCTGGGCCTCAGGTTTGGCCCAGATCTAGATGCTACAGAAGTACTTTCAGGAAATGTAGGCTGGGGGGTTGTGGGGGAGAGGGTCCTTGTTGCATGCTCCCTCTGCCTCACTACAGCTTATTGAAAGGAGCCTCTACACTTCTCTGGAGCTCAGATTTTTGTGACGGCTACAGGGGACACCTCCAGATCACCTGGCTCTGCGGGCTAGCAGGACTAACACTTGCAGGCCCACAAAACTATACATATTTGCATTCTTTAAAAGCTGCTTCCTGAGGTTCCGGCTTCCAATCAGCCTGAATCAAAGTGGTGACTGAGATCCTCCCCTTTGAGACACACTGACTGACCTTGGCACACCCTCAACTACTGGGAGTTATTAAAAATAAGATAGGCTGCTTAAACAATCACAGACTTGAGAGATAGCCAAGAGCTAGGGCAGAGTCAAACAAAGTTTATTTTATACTATCTATTGATTGAAAAATGACTTAGATGCACCTCGATGTACAGAATTTTTGCAATAAACACATAGCTTCCTAAGCACCTGCCCCTACCTGCAACAGTCTCCACCTGACCTCATCCCTCCTACAGATGTCCCCCTGCAAATGCAATTTGATCTATCTTAACGTTACTTCTTTCAATTAGAAAGCAAGGAGGATTAGATAATACTTAATGAAGACTTCACAAAAGACGACTTTTCATTTGGTCTATTAAACAATAACATATTTTACGGTCTTTCTGTAAGAAAGAACACTGCCAAGGCCCACAGAAATTGGGGCATTGTCCTCAGAAAGACTGGCTATTACTAGTACAATAGAAAGTCCCAAGATCTATTTCCAATAAATGTAAGAGGATTTCTATAAATTAACCAGTACTAAACTAGACATTATACTGTAGAATTTAAAATCAGATAATCTAGAGATACAAAATTTGAAATTAATCTGTGCTTTTGTGCATTTGATTCAGTCTTAAGATGTGATATAAACAGCTCTTTGAAATAAAGACATGACTAATAGAGTATAATATAAATTTATATATCAAACTGCTTAATTTTAATATATTTGTGACCTTACATATATGCAAAAATATTTTAAAAGGTTAAGGAAATGGAAGGACTTCTAAAGAGAAGATACCCCAATTCTTTACCTGCTTTAATATTGGCTGCATCAGCAGCTGGTGATACAGTGGATAGAAATACAGTGGATTTTATGGAAAAAAGAATGTGTGCTCTGGCCTCCTCCAGATCTCATTGTTTAGTGGAGGAGCTGCTAATTATGAATCTTCCAGGTGTGGTGGGAAGAAGTAGGGAAGGTATAAAAACTCTTTTTTCCCCCACCAAATTTACCATCCCTTTCAGGAATGGGTGCTGGTCTCAAGGGGCTATTACTTCCTCCAGAAAACTGGCCCAAGCTGGACACTGTAGCTCAGCTATGAAAAGTCTAGAATGAAGCTTCAGTAATAACTCAGATATAACAAGAAATAAACTAGAAAACCTAACTTACAAGACATGAGTCTCCTCTCCAGAGCTTGCACAACCCAGTGCATTCTGGGTCCTGTGGTTAGTAAGAGTTCAGTGATCCTTCTCACTATCCATCCCCATTCCCCACCCCACCTCCACCTTTAAAAAGTTCATGTCTAGATATCTACTCTCCTTGGAATCTCAAAATCCTTCTCCTGCCTGCTGTAAGTTTGCCTTCCTTGCATACCACCCTCCATTGAGAATATACTATTTGCCTTAATAAGACATTTTACCTAAAAAAAAAAAAAAAAGACATTTTACCTGCCAGAATGTGCCCATACTTTATGGTCTCAACCAGCTAATTATGTCAGAATACATCACAATCCACCTTATATCTACACAAGATATAGGTGCACATGATACTGAAGAATGGAATAGTCTCCTTATAGTTTGTTGATTCAAAGCAGAGAATAGGGAAGATAACCTTGACACGTATATTAGGAAAAATAAGACAACAAAGACCTGAGATGATAATTTAGGTAAGAAATGAACCAAGTCCAAGAAGGAAAATTTGACTAAATTTGGAAATAGAACTAGGCGTTTACTAAGGTGATGTCAAGTTGACTGTGCTAACCATGTTTCTTGTTTAAGATGGAGTAAACTGGAGTCCTTGCACACTGAGCGAGATAACTAGATATAGGTATAGGAAATACTAAACTTGTGACTTTTGCTTTGCATCTTCCCAAATGCCCAGCTGTGGGCTGAGAGCAGATGAAAAACTTGAGAATGCAGCATTCATTAAATAAGGTTAATCTGTGCCCTCTTCATCTTCTCTGCCTCCGCACAAGCAGCGCAATTTTATGCCCCTAAAGACCTTGAGAGCCTGAAATCATGAATTACGACTACATTCAAGTTGATTCCATGAACAGAGCAAATTTCACCAACCCTGCATTAGACAATAATCATTCTAGCTGTGTAATGTCATTTAACATAATTTTTCTAGTACAGTGGTCCGTAGCTTGCAACCAAAGGATAATTTAGGTTAAGTTGCCCCCTAGAGGTGGCCAGAAAAAAAAATTACCATCAAGAAAGAGTAAAGTCCAAATTAAATGTTAGTAAATAGAAAATGGATAATAGAATCTCTGCACTTTACATATTTCCCTTTTTCAGAACAAAGAATAGAGATACGATCCCAAAAAATAGGATTCCCTCTGGTAAATCTGTATAACTCAGTAATACAAAGGAGACACTAGAGCATAAAGACAACAGTATTTTTTAAGAACAGTTGATTTCCTCAAAAATTAATATTGATTTCTAAATGTACATTTGATTTAACAAACTGCATATTGGTATAATATTTTGATGTTGTTGTAACAGTTTTTAAAGTTACTTTTCTATATCTTTAAGAAATCCTTTGTGGGCCACTTGACTATATACCCACTGATTCAGTTGAAAATGACTTTTAATCAAGGAAAACAGGGAGGAGCCAAAAGAGGTGTTGATGCCCTACTTTATACAGTATGCATTATACAGCTGGAGTTTCCAGGTAGGAATCCAGTGCAATCCTCACTCCTGATAAGAGTTCTAAGGGAAAGAAAAGGACCAGTTTGATGATCACTGAAAGCATTGGGCCTATGATACTGCTAACTAAAATTTAGAGCAGGAAGAGCCTGAGGAGGAAAACGGGTTTGGCTCAACAGCAATTACTGATATTTTCAATAATAGCATTTCTGTTTGGGGGGGTGGGGATTAATGCCAGGCCTGAGAGAAGAGTTCAAAAGCTCAAACTAAAATAAAAAATGATTCAGGGAAAGCAGCATAAAGTTGATTTGAACATGATGAATATTCAGAATCCAGAAAAAAATAAGCCTCAGAGTTAATGAGCTGGGAAAAAGGATAGGGCTAGTAACTGACCATTTCTTGGGTAATGATTAATATATATATAAATGTGAGTTACTAAGTGGGAAATGTTCACTCCTTTCATAGCATAATGGTT
This sequence comes from Nasua narica, assembly GCA_028533885.1. NCBI lineage: Eukaryota > Metazoa > Chordata > Mammalia > Carnivora > Procyonidae > Nasua > Nasua narica. The sequence continues at coordinate 65,490,608 of CM052802.1, forward strand.
TCCATATTCTAAAAAAGATCTCTCTAAATTTAACCATCTTAGGAACATTTATTTAAAGATAAAAAATTCTTACACATTAGAATATATATTCTATTATGCTTCTACATGAGTATGTCAAATATCTCAATAAATTTGTAAGATCAATTGCTTACTGACCAGTTTTTATCCGTCAATTGATGTTACATAGTGTATAAAGTGGTAAGAGACATGTATGCCAAAATATCCATGACTATTTAAAAATGAAAAATACATTCTGCTAATAATTGTTCTATTGAAATAACTTCAGATTACAAAGAACATAAATTAGGGACACCTGGGTGGCTCAGGTGGTAATGTGTCCAACTCTTGGTTTCGGCTTGCGTCATGATCTCGCAGTGGTGGGACTGAACCCCATAACGGGCTCCACACTCAGCCTATAGTTACTTGAAATTCTTTCCCCCTCTCTCGACCCCCTCTGCTCCTCCCCACCCCCTACACTCATGTGTGTCCTCTCTCTCTAATAAATAAATAAAATCTTTTAAAAAAAAACATAAATTAATACAACTTGCTCTGCATTTTAAAAAATTCTAGATTTAGCTCAAATTAGAATTTGATAAATGGTAAAGGTTCCAGGCCTCACATTTTATCATGACCATATTAATAGCCTAATAGTGAATTGTTTAAGTGGTACTTGGAAAGCCCATCCCAACTAAAGGTTTCTTTCCAACTTTCTGCCATAATCTCTGCACACTCCTCATTAAGAAGCTGCCATTTTTTAGTTCACAAAGGGTTTTGAAGCTTCACTATGGTGAAAAAAATTTTTGTAGCTTTTAAAAACTAAAGTTGTTTTTTTTTTTTTTTTTTTACTCATGCTATGTCAATTATAGTTTGGCCACGTGCTCTGTCCTGTATCTTCTTATATCTAACCCAGGTTGATGGAGCAGTCTCCATCCCAAAAATTGCCAGTCAGTGTAGGGGGAATAAAGCTCTTTAGGGTTCCACACTGGCTACTAAAATGCTCTAGCCTTGAAGTAATACATATCACCTCTATTCATAGCTCATCACATGGGAACACCCAAACACAAGGGAACCAGGAAAAGCAAGCCTATCAAGGGGGAAGAAATGGAAGTATCTGAAGAATAGCACTTACAACTCCCAGAGAAGTCATAAGCCAAGGAAACCAAGGAATGCCAGAGAAATATCATTAGTTTTCTTCTATGAAAAACAATGTTGCAAAGAATAACCTTGTACATCTACCATTTTGCAAGTATTATCTATAAAATAAAGTCTCGGAAATGGGATTGCTGAACCAAAAGTTATACCCATTCATAATTTTGATAGATATTGTCAAAGTTGCTTTATATAGTAACTTCTAAAATTCATTTAAAATTGACTTCTGGGGGGCGCCTGGGTGGCTCAGTGGGTTAAAGCCTCTGCCTTCGGCTCAGGTCATGATCTCAGGGTCCTGGGATGGAGCCCCGCATCGGGCTCTCTGCTCGGCGGGGAGCCTGCTTCCCCCTCTCTCTCTCTGCCTGCCTCTCTGCCTCCTTGTAATCTCTCTCTGTGTGTCAAATAAATAAATAAAATCCTAAATAAATAAATAAAATAAAATTGACTTCTGGGATGCCTGGGTGGTTCAGTCAGCTAAGCATCTGCCTTCATCTCAAGTCATGATCCCAGGATCCTGGGATCAAGATCTGCATTGGGCTTCCTGCTCAATGGGGAGTCGGCTTCTTCCTCTGTTTGCAGCTCCTCCTGCTCATGCTTTCTCTCTCTGTCTGTCAAGTGAATGGATAAAATCTTAAAAACAAAAACAAAAACAAAAAAGGAGTTTTCTGATTGCCTTCCAAAGGTTTACAGACACTATTAAGCAGGCAACGTTGCATAATATTCAACTTAAAAGTTCAACTTAGGGCTCCTGGGTGGCTCAGTGGGTCCAAGCCTCTGCCTTCGGCTCAGGTCATGATCTTAGGGTCCTAGTATCGAGCCCCACATTGGGCTCTCTACTCAGCAGGGAGCCTGCTTCCCCCCTCTCTCTGCCTGCCTCTCTGGCTACTTGTGATCTCTCTCTCTGTCAAATAAATAAATAAAATCTTTAAAAAAATTTCAACTTAAAAATTTCTAAAAAAAAAAAAAAAAAGAACATCAACAAGAAACTGACCTTACAGGTTTAGAAAATATTTTTGAGTTTTTCATTGAATTAAACAGCAAGAGTGGCAAGTCAAAGGTAATATTAGCATCTTTCTTCCTATCTCAGTTGGCATTAGATTCATCACCCTCTCTCACCTCTGGGGTGAGAGTTCTCTGCCCTTCTCACCAGAGCTGCTCTCTGAGCATCAGATTACAGACAACAGGTCATAAGCAGGCAGTCTGCCATATCTGGCCATGGACATGTTTTTTCTTCCCACAGTATTACTGCTTAAGTAGTAATTTTTTTTTGTAATTTTAATTATTTTCTAGCACATAAAATCTGGATGCCTAGCTTCTCTGATGATATCAGAAAAACCGGTAACTATGGGTCTACATGTCTCCATGTCAACAGAGAAGGGGTTGTCCACTTTTGACAGGGCACATGTGCTCTGGTTTTCTACTCCCCTCCTCGCCAACTAATACCCAACACCTAAATTTGGTATTAGTTGTCTTTGGTCATCTGATTATATAGTGTTTTTCTTACACCTAGTGTAGTGAGTTGAATGACAGCCCCCAAAAAGATATTGACTGTGTCCTAATTCTCAGAACCTGTACATCACCCTCATTAGAAAAAGAGTCTTTGCAGATGCCACTTAATTTAAAAATCTTGAGATGAAGAGATATCCTGGATTATCCAGGTGGGCCCAAAATCCAATGATAAGTGTCTCTTTAAGAGAGATATACAGAGGAGACAAACAGAAGAGGAGAAGACATACACACAGAGAAGGCAATGTGAAGACAAAGGCAGAGTTCGGAATGATGTGGCCACAAGCCAAAGAAACCAAGGAATGCTGACAGCTACCAGAAGTGGCAGGAGACAAGGGCGTGTTCTCCCCTTGAGCCTTCTGAGGGAGTGAAGCCTTGCTGACATCTTGATTTTGGACTTGCGGCCTCCAGAACTGTGGGAGAGTACATTTCTGTTTTTTTAAGCCACTAAATCTGTGGTATATTGTTATGACAGCTCTAAGATGTCTCCTAGGAAATGGAAAAAGTCAGAGCTAATGATAAAGAATGTGAATTGCAACCACATAATTAAAGTAAAAAATATAGATAATGTCTCCAAAAGAATAAGATCAGTAAGAGAAAAGAAAAAAGAGGAAGAGGTGAAACCCAAGTGCTAGGCATAAGGAAGACCTATTATTGGGAAGGATGGGAAGACAGCAAAGATATATCCAAGGATTTGAGAAAAGAACACCCTCTTTTTTGCTGAGAGCTGACATAGTACAAAATGGGGATGAAAACAAAGTGTAAATGAGATCAAGTGTATTTAATGGGTCCAAGATACATAAACACAAATGTACTCCTCATTTGAGGAGTTTGCTATTAAGGGAAGAAAAAAACTTGAAAGTATCTGGAAATGACAGTAGTTTCACAGGGATGAGTGGTATATTGGCTTTGGCTTCTTGTTTTTGCTTTGTGTTTTCTTTTTCTTTTCTAAAATATAAAAAAAACAGGGTTGAATGAAAAGGAAAAGTTTTCTCTCTTCTACTTTTTATTCTGAGTCTGGGACAAATATTGACTAATAATTGAATTTTGATCATTAAAATAATGCATTTTATCAAATCTTTCAAATTACTGGGATATAGTTGGTGCAACTGCTAATTGTAGTTGGAAACAAAGTTAATGTCCACAAACAAAAATTAAATGCGTCATTATTTACCAGTCCAAAATTAGATATTAATTGCCTTTTATGTTTATAACAGATACTCAATGGCAGTTAGTGAGTTGCAGAATTTTTACCTACTATTTATAATGAGAGTGATACCCACATAGTACAAATACAGACATAATGTCCTTTGGTCCTCAAGGCAGAAAATACTAGAAGGATTTGGAAAGGAACAATCATCTCTACCTAGTAATGCAATTATATAAATAAAAAATTTCTGAATCATAATTTAGTAATTATATATATTAAATTTGACTTTGATAGCAATGCACAATGTCTATTTGAGATTAGTAATAATAGCTAAGATCTTTTAAGTGTTTAGTATGTGTTAGGCCTTACACAAATTAATTCATTCAATTCTTCATGATAATCCTGTTAGGTAGGTACAATTATCATTCTCATTTTACCAATGAGGAAATTAAAGCACAGAAAGGTCAAATATATTACCTAAATCACACAGCTAGCGAGTCTTAAAGTTTCCATCAAACTCAGAGAGTCTAGTTCCAGAGTCTGCACTAGCAACCAGAAAGGTCTAAAATGAAAATCTTAAATGAAAATGTAGTAATTTCATTTACCCAATACAACAGCTATGAACTGTTCTAGGGACTGAAATTTTCTTATTAGCTTATGCAGTCAAGTGACTGGGATATCAGAATTAATATATGCATTGGCTTAAGGATACAATAAATAAAATCACACATTTTAAGATGTTTATGATTCATTACTCTTCTCAAAATGCTGACAACTCACCTGACTTTTATCTATAAAGAAGGCAAGAAGAATTTCAAAGGAATAGAACCTCCTTATAACATAATTCATTAAAACATGTATCTGATAAGGGATTAATATCCAAAATATATAAAGAACTCATACGGGGTACCTGGGTGGCTCAATCAGTTAAACATTGTCCCTGGATCAGGTCATTATCTTGGAGTCTTGAAATAGAGCCCCGCATTGGGCTCCCTGCTCAGCGGGGAGTCTGCTTCTCCCTCTCTGCCCCTCCCCACTGCTCATATTCTCTTTCTCCCTCTCTCAAATAAATGGATGAAATCTTTAAAAGAAAAAAAAAAAACTCATACAATTCAATGGCCAAAAAAACCCAAACAAACAGTAGCAAAAACTCCTACAATTCAATAGCAAAAAACCAAACAGACCTGAATAGATATTTTTGGAAAAAGGATGTAAAAACGGCCAATAGGTAAATGAAAAGACGTCCGACAACACTAATCATTAGGGAAATGCAAATCAAAACTACAATGAGATATCACTTCATGCCTATTACAATGGCCATCATGAAAAAGAGAAGAGAAAACAAATGCTGGCAAGGATGTAGAGAAAAGGGAACACTTGTGCACTGTTGGTGGGAATGCAAACTGGGGCAGCCACTATGGAAAACAATACAGAAGATCCTCAGAAAGTTAAAAATAGATCTACTGTATGATCTAGCAATTCCACTTCTGGGAATATATCCAAAGGAAACAAAAACACTAACTCAAAAAGATATCTGCACCTCATGTTCATAGAGCATTAATTACAATAGTTAAGACATGGAAACAACCTAAGTGTCTACTGAGAGACAAATGGATAAAGAAATTGTGGTGTATATATACAACAGAATATTATTCAGTCATTTAAAAAAACAAAAAGGAAATCCTGCCATTTGCAAGGATGTGGGTGGAACTTGGGGGCATTACGCTAAGTGAGATAAGTCAGACAGAAAAAAGTAAATACTATATGATCTCACCTATATGTGGAATATTAAAAAAAAAAAAAGAAAGAAAAAAACTTTTAAAAAAAGATCAGATTGGGGGCACTTGGGTGGCTCAGTCAGTTGAGTAGAGTGTCTGCCTTCCACTCAGGTCATGATCCTAGAGTCCTGGGATCAAGCCTCACATTGGGCTCCCTGCTCAGGGAAGCCTGCTTCTCCCTCTCCCTGTCCCTACAGCTTCCCCTGCTTGTGCTCGATCTCTTTCTGTCAAATAAATAAATAAAATCTTAAGAAAAAAAATGGACAGGACTAGAAGAGATTATGCGGAGTGAAATAAGTCAAGCAGAGAGAGTCAATTATCTTATAGTCTCACGTGTGGAGCATAAGGAAAAACATAGAGGGCATTGTGAGAAGGAAGGGAAGGGTGAATGGGGGGAAATCTGAGGGGGCGATGAACCAGGAGAGACTGGACTCTGAGCAACAAACAGTGGTTTGGAGGGGAGGGGGTGCGGGGTTGGGCGAGCCTGGTGGTGGGTATTGAGGAGGGCACGTATTGCATGGAGCAGTGGGTGTGGTGCATGAACAATCAATCTTGTAACACTGAACAAATAAAATAAACATATTTGGGGGGGAAAATCAGATTGGTGGTTACCAGAGGTGGGGAATGTAAAGAAGGGCAATTGGAGGAAGGTGATCCAAAGTTTCCAAGATAAGTAAGTACCAGAGATGGAACATACAACATGATGCCTACAACTAACACTGCTACATGATACATAGGAAAGTTGTTAAGTGAGTAAATTCTAAGAGTTACATTACAAGGAGAATTTTTTTCTTTTTCTGCTTCTTTTTATTGTAACCATATGAGATGATGGATATTAAATAAACTTGTTATGGTAATATTTCACAATATATATAAGTTAAATCTTTAACCTAACCTGAAAATTATATTGATTTATGTCGATTATATCTCAATAAAATTGTGGGGAAAAGATGTGTTTAAGGGTACCTAGCTGACTCAGTTAGTTAAATGCCTGACTCTTGATCTCACCTCAGGTTAAGATCTCAGAGTCGTGAGCCTGAATATGGAGCCTACTAAAAAAAGAAGAAAAAAAAAAAGATGTGTTTAATTATACTGCAAGTTAAACTACATGCCTCAATGCTTAGCAACAATATAATATCAGAAGTTACTATATGATAGATATATCACTGTGTATAAATCCATCCAAAACACACACACTGAGGTAGATAATTAATATAATATAATATAATATAATATAATATAATATAATATAATATAATATAATATAATATATTTCTCCTGGAAAAAATATAATGTACATAGAAAGGTGTCTGCTGTATTTGGTGGAATTTAAATTCTGCCAATGGACAGGTATTCACAGTTCAAGAGACTCATGCATTCAGTTACAGATGGAATTTGGCTCTGTGTATTTTAAATAGCATCCTGAGGGATTATTGTCTTTGTAAATGCACAGAATGAGAGCAATTTTAAGTTCATAATTATAGCTAGCATGTGGTGATCCATTATCATCCTCTGAAAGCAGGCATGTGCTACTTAGCTTTTAAGAATTATGACAAAACTGATTACAAAATTGTGAACATTAATAGCTTTTATCAAATATTAAAATAATTGCAATTACTAAGATGAATGCCACAGCTAATAACAATTAGCAGTGAGATAAATATTAAAATGGAAAGCTTGAAGGAAATACCATGGTTTCTCAGACCAATTAGTTGCCAAGTCCTGGTGATTCTGCCCTCATCACCTCTATCAAACTCCTGCCATTCTCTCCATTCCTTCTGCCCTCTGTCACTTGGGGTCCAGAGCCTCAAAACTGCCCCTCTGGAAAAGTGCACTAACCTCAACTGATTCTCCCAACATACTGCCTACAATCTCTCACTGCTGCAATCCATTAATACATAACTCCCACAAAATTCCCAGGAACCTTCCAGAGCCACACTGCTCCAACTTTATCACTCCCCTACAGAGAACCTTCCATGATTTTCCATTGCTTGCAGAATGAATGCCATGTTCTCCAGTCTATCACACAGACACTTCATGAACTGGCCCTAATAGAAATCCCAGCCTTGTTTTCCACATTTCCTCTTCCCAGATCCTTCACTCAAAACTACTTTCTCATAGATGCGTGGGTGGCTCAGTCAGTTGAGCAGCTGCCTTTGCCTCAGGTCATGATCCTGGCATCCTGGGATCGAGTCCCACATAGGGCTTCTCGCTCAGTGGGGAGCCTGCCTCTCCCTCTGCCTGACACTCTCCCTGCATGTGCTCTCCCTCTCTCTGACAAATAAATAAATAAAATCTTTTTTTTAAAAAAATACTTTCTCTTTTCTACATGTAATCTATGCTTTCACCTCTAGACCTTTGCTTATAATACCCTGTTACTTAAAATGCCTTTCCCTCTTGGGGAGCCTGGGTGGCTTAGTTAGTTAAGCATCCAACTATTGATCTCAGCCCAGGCTTATTTTGTTTTTTTTGTTTTAAAGATTTTATTTATTTATTTTGAGAGGCAGAGAGAGAAGGAGAAGGCATGAGCAGGAGGAGGGACAAAGAGAGAGGGTGAAGCAGACTCCCCACTGAGCAGGGAACCTGACGCGGGGCTCCATCCAGGACCCTGAGATCGTGACCTGAGCCAAAGGTAGATGCTTAACCCACTGAGCCACCTAGGAGCTCTATCAGCTCAGGTCTTGATATCAGAGTTGTGAGTTCTAGCTTTGCTTTGAGAGCTCCACAATGGGCATGGAGCTTACTTTAAAAAAAAAAAAAAAAGCCTTTGCCTCTCTATCTCTAATGTCCTCTCTCTGTATAAACCTATACAGAGATTTGATGGGCTGCTTGAAGACATCTTTGTTCTCACCATATACTACTCACAGCATTTTATATCTACATTTCCTACAAAATTTTGCCACTTGCTATCTTGTATTAGAGTTATTTAACTACATCTGTAATCTATCCCAAAGAGAAGGAATTTTATCTGGTTTATACATTCACTGCACGAATAGTTATTGAGCACTAACTATCTCCCAAACACAGTTGTTGGTGCTTAAGAACACTATGATGAATAAGATAGACATGATATCTATCTTTGTGAAGCTCAGAGATGAGTACTGTGAATAAACAAAAATAGGGTAATTGGACTGACATGATTATTTTGAACAGGAGAATGGAAAGCAGAGACCTGAAAAGTGAGAGCATCCAGCTGCAAAGATCTGCAAAGAAAAATATAAGTGTGATGTCTCTAAGGCAGAATTAAGGCATACATCTGAGGCATATCTGAGAAACCAAAAGAGAGTCAATTCAGTGGAACTATAAACTATGAAGAACAAGAGGGAGAGTGGTAGGGGCACGTGCACCCCAATGTCTAAAGCAGCAATGTCCACAATAGCCAAATTATAGAAAGAGCCCAGATGTCCATCAACAGAACCATAGATAAAGAAGATGTGAAAAAAATAAAAAAGAAGAAGATGTGGTAAATATATACAATGGAATATTACGTAGCGATCAAAATATGAAATTTTGCCATTTGCAATGAGGTGGATGGAACTAGAGTGTATTATGCTAAGCGAAATAAGTCAGTCAGAGAAAGACAATTATCATATGATCTCACTCCTGTGTGGAATTTGAGAAACAAGACAGAAGATCATGGGGGAAGAGAGGAAAAACTGAAACGGATGAAACCAGAGAGGGAGACAAACCATACAGGACTCTTAATCTCAGGAAACAAACTGAGGGTTGTTGGAGGGGTGGGAATGGCTGGGTGGACATTGGGGAGGGTATGTGCTGTGGTGAGCACTGTGTATTATATAATATATAAGCCTGATGACTCACAGACCTGTACCCCTGAAACAAATAATACATTATATATTAAAAATAATTTTTTTAAAGTTTAATGGACAAATATTCTCTTCAATGGAACAGAATGGAGAGCACAGATTTAGACCCACACAAATATAGTCAACTGATCACTGACAAAGGACTAAAGGCAATTCAACAGAGAAAGGACAGTTGTTTTAGTTTGCTAGAGCTGCTAAAACAAAATGTCACCAACTGGGTGCCTTAAAGAATAGATTTCTTTTCTCACAGTTCTGGAGGTTAGATGTCCAAGACCAAAGTGTTGATGGGTTTGAGGTCATTTGAGTCCTCTTTCCTTGGCTTGCAGATGGCCACTTTCTCACTATGTCCTCATATGGTCACATCTTGGACTATGTAAGTGTCTGGTATCTCTAACTTCCTCTTTTATAAGGACACCAGTCATATTGGATTAGGGTCCACCCTAAAAACCCATTTTAACTAAATTACCTGTATCTATCTCTAGAGAGAGTCATATTCTAAAGTACTGGGGATTAGGGCTTCAACATAGGAATTGTGGAGGGACACAATTCAGCCTATTAACACTAGTCTTTTCAACAAATGGTGCTGGAATAGCTGGACATCCACATGTCAAAAAGCAAGAAGGAATCTAGACACAAGCTTTGCAAATTACCAAAGTTAACTCAAAAGGGATCCTAGACCTAAATGTAAAATACGAAACTATAAAATTTCTAGACGATAACATCAAAGACAATCTAGGTGACCTTCAATTTGGCAATGAGTATTCAGATACAACATCAAAAGCAGAATTCATGAGAGAAAAATTCATTAAAAGGGAAAATCTTGTTTCCTGTGAAAGACACTGTTAAGAGAATGAAAAGAGAGTCAACAAAACAAACAGGCAAACCCACGGAATAGGAGAAGATATTCGCAAATGACACTACAGACAAAGGGCTGATATCCAAGATCTATAAAGAACTCCTCAAACTCAACACTCACAAAACAGATAATCACGTCAAAAAATGGGCAGAAGACATGAACAGACACTTCACCAAAGAAGACATACAAATGGCTAACAGACACATGAAAAAAATGTTTATCATCATTAGCCATCAGGGAGATTCAAATCAAACCCACACTGAGATACCACCTCACACCAGTTAGAATGGCCAAAATCAACAAGACAGTAAACAACAAATGCTGGAGAGGATGTGGAGAAAGGGAAACCCTCCTACACTGTTGGTGGGAATGCAAGTTAGTGCAGCCACTTTGGAAAACAGTGTGGAGATTCCTCAAGAAATTAAAAATAGAGCTACCCTATGACCCTATAATTGCACTACTGGGTATTTACCCCAAAGAAGCAGATGCACTACAAAGAAGGGCGACATGTACCCCAATGTTCATAGCAGCAATGGCCACAATCGCCAAACTGTGGAATGAACCAAAATGCCCTGCAACAGATGAATGGATAAGGAAGATATGGTACATATATACAATGGAATATTATGCCTCCATCAGAAAGGATGAATATCCAACTTTTGTGTCAACATGGACGGTACTAGAAGAGATTATGCGGAGTGAAATAAGTCAAGCAAGTCCCTCAAATGAATAATGAATAAATAAAATCTTGAAAAAAAAAAAAGATCAGTGATTGCCAAAGGTTATGGGGAGGAGTGAATAGGTGGAGCACAGGAGATTTGTAGGACAATGAAACTATTCTCTAAGACACTGTAATGCTAGACATATGACATTACCATTTGTCAAAACCATGGAAGTGTAAAACACCACTATGAACTACATTGTGACTTCCAAAATTCACATGTTGAAGGCCTAACCCCCAGTGTGACTATTTTTGGAGATAGGGCACCTAAGGAGGTAATTAAGGTTAAATGAAGTCTTACAGGTTAGTGGACAGATAGGATAGGATTAGTGTCCTTATTAAAAGAGACACCAGGGGGCTCTCTGTCTCCTTCTCTCTCTCTCTCTTTCCCTCTCTCTCTCTCTCTCTCTCTCTCTGTGTGTGTATGTGTGTGTGTGTGTGTGTCTGTCCCTGTCTCTGTCTCTCTGGGTCTCTACCTTTCTATCTCTGTCTCTGTCTCGGTGCTTGAGCACAGAGGAGAGGCCATGTGGGCAGAGTGAGAAGGTGACTGTTTACAAGTCAGGAAGGGAGCTCTCCCCAGAAACTGAATCCTACTGGACTTTGATCTTAGACTTTCAGCTTCCAGAACTGTGAGCACATAAATTTTTGTTGTTTTAACCATCAAGCCATCCATCTGTCATATTTTGTTAAGGCAACCCAACCAAACTAAAAAAATAATAATAATAATAGTAAAACCTTGTTGAGGGGTGGGGAATAAATGAAAACCCTGTACCTTTTGCTATATTTTTCTGTAAACCCAACAGCTGCTGGTGAAAAAAAAGAAAAAGGAAAAGAAAATCTATTAATTAAAAAAACACTTTAACAGAGAACGTTTGGGGCTTTTACTATAGAGTATGTGTTTCATAAAGATTAGCATCTGACCATGCTCTCTAGCATATCTCTAAATATATCACCACAAATTGAGAGTTGTTAGTTGTGTATGTTCATCAAAAGTTTTTATCTTTTTGGTCTTTTTTTTTTTTTAAGATTTTATTTATTTATTTTCGTGAGAGAGAGAGCGCATGCCCTTGAGCAGCAGCAGGGGTTGGGGAGGGAAGGGCAGGGCAGGGGAAGAAGTAGACTCCTCTGTAGAGCAGGGAGCAGGTGGAGGACTCTATCCCAGGACCCTGCAATCAAGATCAGAGCCCAAGGCAGAGGCTTAACTAACTGAGTCACCCAGGCGCCCTATCATTTTGGTCTTTAATGAAAATAAAACCTCTCTGACAAGGAAGAAACTGCTAAAATATTTATAGTGGTTTTTTCCAAGTTTTTAATTAGATTCGAGTTAGTTAACATATAGCCTAATATTGGTTTCAGGAGTAGAATTTAGTGATTCATCACTTACATATAACACCCAGTGCTCAAAATATTACTAACAGTCAGGGTTCAATCTGAAAAGCAGAACCACAGCCCCTCTATCCTCACCCCATAACAAAGAACTATCCTGTCCAAAATCCTGCAAGCTTCTTAATCTCCAAACAGAACATTTTGGGACCAGGCTGGGGCATGCTGACTTGCACATTACAGGATATTTAGCCATATATCTGAATTCTGCCAACAAGATGCCAATAACAACCCTCATGCCTGCACCACTATTCCTCCCACTCCCTCATTCCCATCAAGATAATAAAAAATGTCTCCAGAGATCACCAAATGTCCCATGGGGTTCAACATTGCTCTCCATTGAGAACTAGGCCCACTCTTGTGAAAGGATTTGACACAGGGATTGAAAGAATTGGTTAAGCAGGCTCTGTAAAGGCTAGTGTCCCCAAATCTGATGAAGGAGCTTGAAGTCCCCAGGGCAGCCAGTCAGGAAGGGAAGATGGAGGTACAGTGGGGTTGAGCAAGTATAAAGTGAACACAGGTCTGGTGAAGAGTCAGAGAAACTGAAAGAGGACCTGGGAAGGTGGAGTGGTTACAGTTTCAACAATGTGAGCCAGCAAATAAGTGGCCAAGTGTGTAAGCTACAAAGTAGTTACTGCTTCATTTCCACCCTACTAATCTTGCACAAGAATATCTCTTGTGGCCTACCCTAACAGCAAATTCACAGGAAAGGAAATTCTGGGAAATACAGTTCAGTGCAGTCAACACATTACAAAGTCATAACAAAAAAAGTCTCACTTTAATGTTATAAAATGAAAGTGTTCAAAGCTAATCAAGTAATCTCATTATAGATTTTACTTATTTAGATTTACTTATTTTCAAATTTTTTTAGATTTACTTATTTCAAATTTAGATTTATTTACTTATTTTCAAATGATCTTCAAAGAAAAATATAGAAATACTCCAGTGAATCGGCAGGGACCTTCAACAAACCATACACTTTCTACAAAATATCAATTCTGCTTAGTTTATAATCAAATTCTGTCTAATACATTACTTGCACTGTGGCCATATATAATCAGATTTTTAAGATCACTTGAAAACTCAGTATAATACCTGTGGAATATTTGCAATTTTTAGTCGCAGAGGCTAGATGTTAATGACAAGGAGGACTGATATCAAAACATAATCTAAATGAACCTCCCATTTGCTCCCACCCTTCCCCCTCTCTGCTAAGTATCCAACTTTTTCTCTTCAAGGTAATTTTGAATGGCCCATATTTACATAATGCATCTGCTATCGATTTTTTCATTTCCAGCTAATCAGTTTAGAATCCATCTGCCAGAGCCTGAAGGTGTCCTTGCTGGGGCTAGTTACAGACTTTTCCTTGTGAATGATCACATAGATTAGGAAAGATGGTGTCCTCTATCTGATATTTAAAAGCTCAGTAATTTAGGAAGTTTTCTCATAATGACCTATTTAGAATATTAAAAGATAAAACAAAACCCCTGCAGGGCACCTGGGTGGCTCAGTCATTAAGTGCCTGCCATAGGCTCAGGTCATGATCCCAGAGTCCTGGGATCTAGGCCCACATCCGCTCCCTGTTCCATAGGAAGCCTGCTTCTCTCTCTCCCACTCCCCCTGCTTGTGTCCCCTCTCTCTCTCTCTGTGTGTCTCTCTCTCTGTCAAATAAATAGATAGATAGATAGATAGATAGATAGATAAATCTTAAAAAAAAAAAAACCCTACAAATAATAGCATAATCTCTCTTGCTGCCCCTTTGTAAGGTTTCCAAGATAATGGGGACTAAAGGGTAACTGGAAAACAACTTAGAAGATATTATCATACCAGTTCAATAAAGTCTTTGTGAAGGTGTCCCTATCTGAATCAGATATGGACTGGGAACCGCCTGACTCACATTGAGTGGACACCCATGGGATTAACAATGCCTCCTCTAAAAACCTATGAGCCAAATATTCCTGCCCTCCTGTTACCCTGGAGCCCTAGTGGTTCTGGCCACCAGAAGGATGTGTTCTGATGAGCAACATATTTTATAGTGATACCGATCCATCTCTATCAAGATCATATCCTTTATCTATCTGCCAGTGAGACTGTAACTTTGACATTAAAGTATAAAAAGATGCCAAACGTATATGTGCTCATTTTCTTAACTGCCGGAAGGAAATCATTTCTCCTCAAGAATGTCCAAGAAAATCAGGGATGCTTTCACTAGCCAATGGGTGAGTCCTGATTTATGGTTAACCACCACAGATGGCCAGGCCAAGAACCCACAGCCTCAAGCCTCAGCAGTCTCCCAGAGGCATCATTCTGAGATGCAACTCTTCTCCCAACACCAGTGCCCAAGACTAGGTTATCATTCTTTTTTTTTTTTTTTTAAAGATTTATTTATTTATTTGAGAGAGCAGGAATATGTGTGCAGGAAGGAAGGGCAGAGAGGGTCTCAAGCCAACTCTGCACTGAGCACAGAGCCCAACACAGAGTTGGCTGCTCAAAGGACTGTGCCACCCAGGCATCACGGGAAGCATTTTATTGTGTGTAGAACCAAAACACCAGGTTTCACATCTGTTCCCTAGAAGGAACTCAACTTATGTAAGTGATTTAGGGGTAAAGAGGCATATCCCCTAATTTCACTCATCAGAGTCTATGTGAATCCCAGATAATACAACTTATTACACTTCTTTTTATTTCTTCTCTCTTCAGCAAATGCCAATAACAGAAATTCATAAATTGAATCTAGGTTACTGTTAAAGAATTATTTAAAAGTAGATGCAAAAATGGAATCTCATGACATGACTTTTCCTGCCATTTCCCATGGAAATGAGCTTCCATTTCTTCCTCATCTGTAAAATTGGGGTAGTAGTAGTAGTAATAATAATAATAATGCCTAGCTCACAGATTTATTGTAAGGATTAAACAAGTTAATATGTGCAAGTTAATTAGAGAAATGCTTGGTATGGAAAGAGTGATCATTAAGTGCTTCCTGCAATTATTATTGTCAAAATAATAATACACAGGGAGGTGTCCTTGGATGGCTCAGTCAGTTAAGCATCTGCCTTTGGCTCAAGTCATGATCCCAGGGTCCTGAGATCGAGTTCCACATTGGGCTCTCTGCTCAGCAGGGAGCCTGCTTCTCCCTCTCCCTTTGCCTTCCACTCCCCTTGCTTGTGCTTTATCAAATAAATAAATAAAATCTCTCAAAAAAAATAATAGGGAGGATGGATGGAAGGAAGCAAGGCTGAGAAGGTACAGATTCTGTGGGACATCTGGACACAGGGATCCTTTGTCGCTAAACCCATTGCATTAAGTTCCTTGGGCTCATATAATTTACACTTGGTACAATGCTAAACATTATTTAGCTGAGAACATTATAAGGCCTGGATACTTCAGTAAATCTTGTGCTGAGAACAAGTATAATAAAGCTCACTTTTTTTAAAAGGAACAAGTAAAAATTCAAATAATCAAAATGTTCTCATTTATTTTATACTCTATGTTTTGTCAAAGTATGTATAGGTGGAGATTTTCTGTGGATTAAAAAATCAGGCAAATATGGCAAAATATGAACAAATTTTAACTCTAAATGATATATATATATAGGTTTTCATTATACTATTACTTCAACTTTTCTGTATAATTAAAATTTTTCATAATAAACAGTAGAAAAATGAGAAAACTTAAAGTACTATAGTTACTAAAAATATAGGCTGGGGTGCCTGGGTGGCTCAGTTGGTTAAGTGTCCGACTCTTGATTTTGACTCAGGTCATGATCTCAGAGTTGTGGGATCAAGCCCTATGTTCAGCTCTGCACTCAGCAGGGAGTCTGGCTGAGATTCTCTCCTTTCCTCTCCCTCTGCCCCTCTACTCTCTTTTTCTCTCTCTCACAAATAAATAAATCTTTTTTAAAAATTTAGGCTAATACTTATGGCTTTTTTTTTAAGAATTTATTTCTTTATTTGAGAGAGAGAGATCATGAGCTGGGGCACATGAACAGGAAGAGGGAAAAGGACAAGCAGACTCCCTACTGAGGGTGGAGCCCGAAGCAGGGCTCAATCCCAGACCCTGAGATCATGACCTGACCCAAAGTCAAAGGCCTGACTAAGCCACCTAGGTGCCCCAATATTTATGGCTTTTATATCTATAATGTTGTACACTGTTAAATGATAACATAATCATAACCCTTATATACTATAAAATCTTTAAATATACCTCCTGAATCACCAAGGATTAATGATACTTAAATTTTAAAAATCAAAGTAAAATTAATAAACAAGTTTGGTTTTTGTAAATTATTTAAAAACTTTATTTAATTTATTTATTTTTTTTGACAGAGAAAGAGAGAACGAGCAGGGAGAGCAGCAGAGGAAGAGGGAGAAGTAGGCCCCCCCTTGAGCGAGGAGCCTGGTCTGGGGCTCCATCCCAGGATCCTGCGATCATGACCTAAGCCCAAGGCAGATGCTTAACCAACTGAGCCACCTAAGCACCCCTGTAACATTGTTTAAACAGCAAAAATTGGAGACAGAGAACAGGATAAATAAATTACAGTATATCTATACAATGGAATATTACACAGTCTTTTTTTTTAAAAGATTTTATTTATTTATTTGACAGAGAGGAGAGAGATCACAAGTAGGCAGAGAGGCAGGCAGAGGGGGGTAGGGGGAGAAGCAGGCTCCCTGCTGAGCAAAGAGCCCGATGCGGGGCTCGATCCCAGGACCTTGAGATCATGACCTGAGCCGAAGGCGGAGGCTTTAACCCACTGAGCCACCCAGGTGCCCCGGAATATTACACAGTCTTTAAATAAGAATGAGGAAGTACTACATATGCTGATATGACAAGAATGCCAAGATATATTGTTAAATGAAAAAAGAAAAGAATGGAATAGCATGTATGGAATACTCGTTTGCCTAAAGAAAAGAAAAAAACTTTTATCTGTACATACAATTCTTACATATATATTTAATAGCTCAGGAAGGATATCCTAAACATGGATAAATTGGAAGGAACTTGGGGACTGAGAAATAAAAGTGAGAGGAAGACTTTTAGATTATACTCTCCTGAAAGCTTCTGAATTGCATGCTAAGTCACTGTATCACTTATTTTTAAAATAAAGTGAACATCTTAAACATTCAAAATAAAATAAATAGAAAAATAAGATAGGTAAGCAGCATATTTTAATCCATATTTGGGAAAGTTAAAAATTAATACTAATATTAAATGATCAAATATCAACTATCAGTACCACAAAACTGGCAAAACCAATCCATTCTTTTTACATAAAGGTGAACAATTAACAGTTAGACCACTTTGTTAGGAAAGCCTGGGAGGAAGACTAGAAGTCTCAGTTAGGTAATGAAATCACCATGATCCTTGCCCATTTTCAAGATCTCAGGAGGTTTCTGAAATATGGGTTTCCTTCAGGAGCACAGGAAACTCCTCAGAATGGTCACTGACCTTTGCCTATTCCATATCACACCATAGCCCAGGGTTAGCTCTGGCTAGAGGACATGGACTCAAAACCCAGTTCCAGTACCACTTGGTTCCACCATATTGTCAACTCCAAATCCTACATTTTTAAAAAAAGGTTTATGTTTTATTTGAAAGAGAGAGAGAGGGAGAAAGCACACATGAGTGGGAGGAGGGGTAGAGGGAGAGAATCTTAAGCAGACACATGGGGCTTGATCTCACAATGCTTAAGACCATGATCTGAGCTGAAATCATGAGATGGACACTTAACCAACTGAGCCACCCATGTACCCCTCCAAATCCAACATTTTAGATTCCATTTTTTTCATTTTCCTTATTTGTTTGTTTATGCCAGACACAATCTTCAGTTAATAAAGAAATCTTTTCAAACCTTGATTACAAATTTTACTCCCATTCTGGTTAAAATTTTGAGTATCACAAGTCTGTCATGTTCAAATTCACCAAATTCATGTCCAAATTCAAAGTAATAATCCTTTGTTCTAACTACCTGGGGAGACTTCTGTTTTTATACGGCTCATACTTATTTAACTATATATATAGTAACAGCCTCTGTGCTGGTTTCCAATGACCCCTATCTCCTGTATTCACACCCTTGTATAATCCCCTCCCATTTAGTACAGATGGATTTAGACTCATTTTTAACAAAATATAGCAGAAGGATGTCACTTCAGAGATTAGGTTATAAAAAGATTATGGCCTCCATTTTAAGGACTCTATCTTTCTTCCATCTAGATCAGTTGGCCAGGGGGGTAGTCAATTACGTTGTAAGGCTGCTCTGTTGAGAGGCCCATGAAAGTGAGCTTGGAAACAAATTCTTCAGTCCCAACTGAGACTTGAGATGACTGCAATCTTGGCCAGGAGCTTGACTGCCATCTTGTGAGAGACCTTGAGCAAAAGGTACCCTACTAAACTATTCCCAGATTCCTAACCCTCAGAAACTGTGAGATAATAAATGATTGTTGTTACTTCAAGCTACTAAGTTTTGGGGTAAATAGTCAGTGACAGATAATTTATACATGCTAAAATTATTAAAGCTGCAATTTAAGTAAACTGATGCAATACCTGATACATTCTCTAAAATACGGTAAATCTGTTGTCCAAAAAGGATAAATAACAAAGAGTAGATGCTTAGTATGTTGACTGATTGCATGATAGATGATTGGAAACCTCATTTTAATAATTCAAAAATTAATAAAAATAATAATCACATTTTAAAATAATGAAGACCTTAGAATGACTCACCAAAAAATGAAATATTGTTTACCATAGCAAGTTTTGCATATTTTTATACTCTGTGTGTGAAAAACCTTGTATAATGTTAATGTATTAAGAATCTCTGTTCTTGCATAAACATAATCACTAATCCCCAGTTCCGCCAGATAAGAAACAGTTTACTGAACTTGAAATTCAATTTGTAGGTTGAAATTTTATTTCAGTCATAATTCCTCTCGAATCAATGCCTGAAACAGCACTTGATATAAAGAATGGGGCATGAGTGCCCTCTTGTGATAGAATAGGCATTTAAATGTATTTGTAAATATTTTTCAATTGCCTATGAAATAATTTGAACCAAATCATTTCACAAACACAAAATGCCCTTTACTGCTAGGCCAACTTGTATCAGTATTTTTAAATGTGGGGAGGACAAGTACCTGAAGAACTTGCTAATGTCAATAGACAATATGAATAAGTCACACTAAAATTCAATTGTTCTTATAGCTACAACAAAAGCTGAGTATTATAGAGGCTCTTTCAACCAATCATCACTTAACTGTCTCACAAATGTTCTCCATTCCTGCCTAGAGACTAGACGGGCTCCCAGAACAAGAGTCTCAGGACCAAGCAGGTAGATTCCAGTAATGCCTCCACTCTCTAGCTCTCACTGGATGAGGTGTTTACTTTCTAAGGGTCATTGTATGATCCTGAACCTATTTATGTCAACTGTACTTCTATTCAAATTATGTAATTAAATTAAATAATATGCAAAATAATGTTTTATTGAAAGAAAAAGGAAGTGTTACTAGGTAAAAAGATGACTAAGTGGGATGCTTTGAACGACTTCAGAAAAGGTATTCAAGAAAAAACTTTGAGGGGCACCTGGGTGGCTCAGAGCTCGAAGGCTCTGCCTTCGGCTCAGGTCATGATCTCAGGGTCCTGGGATCGAGTCCTGCATCGGATTCTCTGCTTAGCAGGGAGCCTGCTTTCCCCTCTCTCTGCCTGCCTCTCTGCCTACTTGTTATCTCTCTCTCTGTCAAATAAATAAATAAAATCTTTAAAAAAAAGAAAAAAACTTTGAAATTGTACATGAGTACAAAAACTATTAAAAAAATTAAGAATGGAAGTCATAAAAACCTAAAGGAATTCTAAAACCAACAGCATCAAAACATCAGCAGACTACTTAAAAAATAACTTCTGATAAAAGCTTTGGACTAGGGGTGTCTGGGTGGCTCAGTCAGGTAAGGATCTGCCTTCCACTCAGGTCATGATCCCAGCAGGGAGCCTGCCTCTCCTTCTCCATCTCCTTCTGCCTGCTGCTCTGCCTGTTTGTGTTCTATCAAATAAATAAAATCTTAAAAAAAAAAAAAAACAACTTTGGCCTAAAATCAAAAGACCGGTATGATATTCAATTTTACATTTTAAACTAAAATAAAATATTTTAGGTACATATTATCTTTTTGAATGATTTTCATTTTTTTTTTAGTTTTTATTTATTTACTTATCAGACAGAGTGGGAGAAAGAGAGAGCATGAATAGGGAGAGCAGCAGGCAGAGGAAGAACAGGTTCCTCACTGAGCAAGGAGCCTGATGTGGGACTCGATCCCAGGACCCGGGGATCATGACCCAAGCCAAAGGCAGATGATTAAATGACTGAGCCACCTAGGCATCCCAATGATTTTCTATTTTAATCAAATGTTTTGACTTACTGAGTCTGAAGGATTTTTCCCAAAATGCTCACATTTTATATATATTTAAATAAAAACTTGTATGGAATACAAATTTGGCCAGATTTTAAAATGAATTTGGGTTTGTAGGCCTGAAATATATAGGAAATCTATCTCTCATTAAATATCACAAAACAAATTCCACAGCATATTAAAAGGATCATTCACCATGATCAAGTGGGATTTATCCCTGCGCTACAAGGATGGTTCAACATGTGCATATCAATCAATATATATTACATTAATGAAAGAAAAGAATTATGATCATCTCAATAGATGCTGAAAAAGCATTTGATAAAATTCAGCATCTATCCATAATCAATGAAAACTCTTAAAAATTAGGCATAGAAGAAATATATCTTAACATAAGAAAGGTCATATATGACAAGTCCATAGCTAACACTGTACTCAATGATAAAAGGATGAAAACTTTAAGATCAGGAACAAGACAAAGGTGCCCATTCTCACCACTACTATTCAACATAGCACTGGAAGTCCTAGTAAGAGCAGTCGGGCAAGAAAAGAAAAGATCAGAATAAGAAAGGAAGAAGTAAAATTGCCTTGATTTGAAGATGACATATAATATAGAAAATCCTAAAGACTCAACCAAAAAACTGTTAAACCTAATTAATGAATTCAGTAAAATTATGAGACATAAAATTAACATAACAATCAATGGTATTACCATACACTAAAAATGAAATTTCTGAAAAAGATATAAATCAATCCTATTTTCAATAGCATCAAAAATAGTAAAATACAGGACACGTGGGTGGCTCAGTTGGTTAAGCATCTGCCCTTGGCTCGGGTCATGATCCCGGGGTCCTGGGATCGAGTCCCGCATCGGGCTCCTTGCTCATGGGGAGCCTGCTTCTCCCTCTGCCTCTGCCTGCCTCTCCGCCTGCTTGCGCTCTCTCTCTGACAAATAAATAATAAAATCTTTAAAAAAAATAATAAAATACATAGGAATACATTTAACTACGGAGGTAAAATATCTCTATGCCGAAAACAAGACATTGATGAAGTTAATTGAAGAAAATACAAGTAAATGGAAAGCTATCCTGTGTTCTTAGATTGGATGAATTGATATTGTTAAAATGTCAATACTACTGAAAGCCATTTATAGATTCAGTACAATCTCTATCAAGATTCCAATGGCATTTTTTTTTTTTTTTACAGAAGTGGACAAAATGTTCCTAAAATTTATATGGAACCATAAAAGAACCTGAAAAGCCAAAGAAATCTTAAGAAAAAACAAATCACAGGGCGCCTGGGTGGCTCAGTGGTTTAAGCCTATGCCTTCGGCTCAGGTCATGATCTCAGGGTCTTGGGATCGAGCCCTGCATCAGGCTCTCTGCTCATGAGGGAGCCTACTTCCCCCTTCTCCCTCTGCCTGCCTCTCTGCCTACTTGTGATCTCTGTCAAATAAATAAATAAAATCTTTAAAAAAAAAAAAAAGAAAGCAAGAACAAAGCAGGAAGTATCACTCTTCTGATTTCAAGCTATAGTATAAAGCTATAGTCACCAAAACTATACAATACTAGCATAAAACACACCCAAATATGCCAATGGAACAGAATCAGGAGCTGAGAAATAAACCCAAACATATGGCCAACTAATATTTGACAAGGGAGTCAAGAATACTCAATGGAGGGCCCCTGGGTGGCGCAGTTGGTTGAGCGACTGCCTTCGGCTCAGGTCATGATCCCGGAGTCCGGGAATCGAGTCCCACATCGGGCTCCCAGCTCCATGGGGAGTCCGCTTCTCACTCTGACCTTCTCCCTTCTCATGCTCTCTCTCCTAATAAATAAATAAATAAAATCTTTAAAAAAAAAAAAAGAATACTCAATGGAGTAAAGACAATCTCTTCAACAATGGTACTGGGTTAATTGGATACTCACATGTAGAAGAATGTAACTGTACTACTTAGAAAAATTAACTTGAAATGGATTAAATACTTAAATGCAAGACTTGATATCATGAAATTCCTAGAAGAAAATACAAGAACAAAGCTCCTTTACAGAGGTCTTGGTAGTGACTTTTTGGATATGACACCTAAGCAAAAGCAACAAAATCAAAAATAAACAATTGGGCCTAAGCAAACTAGAAAGCTTTTGCACAGCAAAAGAAACCATCAGCAAAGTGAAAAGGCAACCAATGGAATGAGAAAAAATATTTGCAAACCATATATCTGATAAAGAGTTAATACACAAAATATATAAAGAACTCTTATAACTTAAGAGCAAAAAAGTAATAATCCAGTTAAAAAACAAAGGACCCAAATAGACATTTTTCCAAAAATAATATATGAAAGGCCAACAGGTATACGAAAAAGTACTCAACATTACTAGTCATTAGGGAAATGAAAATTAAAACCACAATGAGATACCACCTCATGCCTGACCACAAGAGATCAGTCTTGTGGTTAAACAGAGGTGGGGGTAAGGAGTAAATGTTTTTCCTTTATTTTTCTTTTCTTTTTATTGTGTCTATATAAGAAGATGGATGTTAGCTGAACCTATTGTGGTAATCATTTCACAACATATGTAAACTAAACCATCATCCTGGTAACTGTATACAGTGATGTATCCCAATTATTTCGCAATAAAACTGGAGAGGAAAATCAAACCATAACATTTGGCACTGCTATCTGTGAATATATGCATAAAGATTTGACCCCTAAAATTATACTGCTTTTTTCATTACTGACATCAATATTTGGTATAAAATGTTTACACAGATAAAAAATGTTTGGAATCCTCACCAAAGGAGTGCATTTACAAGTCTGAGCATAGCTTTTTATGGTGATGTGATATCAAATAAAAAAGCTTCTACCTCATTTTTTAAAATCATTTTTTAATTACCCAGGAAATTGTGAATATAACTAGCCCAAACTAATGTAAATGGCCAATGCTTCTTTAAATTGACATTAATGTTAAAATTTTCAAGCACCTCCTATGAACTCCTTCCATTTTTCCCTTGAACTTACACAGTAAGTTTACACACAGTAATTGTCACATTGATTAGCGTATTTTGATATATAATTGTCCTACTTTGGATTCCATGAGAGAAAATAATAGCCAAAGTGCCATTATATGTATTCACATATCATTTAATCAATAATTACTTAGCATCTGCTATGCTATGTGCCACGCTCTATTCTTAGCCAACACAAGAATAAAACAGATAAAATTTCCTAGTTTTGTAGTGCTTATATATTGTTAGGGGAAATATAAAAAAAAAATAAAAACCATAAAAATTAGATAATGTGCTAGAAAGTGACATGTGCTATTAGAAAAGAAAAGAAAAAGGCAGATGGGGAGTGTTGGGCCAGGGCCGCAATTCTAAATAGGCTGGACTGGGAAAACCATACTGACAAGGTGATATTTAGGTTAGGATCTATAAGAGGTAAGGGAATAAGTCAGGAAGAAATGTGGAGGAAGAGCAATCCATGCCTGGAGGGGCACAGCCTTGACAAAGCCTAGTCATAAAGCAGCTTTGATAAGTAGAATGACAGTATAATTTATGTTTAAAGTAAGACATATGTATTAGACAGCTTTCTGCATTTTTTCTATTAAAAAAAAAAAAGCTACCTGCTACACTAAAGTCATGAAAACAATGTGGTTTGGTTTTTTTTTTTTTTTTTCATAAATTTATAACAACATGATAGTGATAAGAGGGCCCTGGACTTCATACATGAAGGCCCAGCTGCAACTTCTGCTCCACCCTACACACTGTATTAGGTGGCAACAAGAAGCTAAAGAACGTGAAAATAGGGAAATACAGGAGTCTAAATTAAAATATTTGCCCATTTTTCATCCGAGTCAGGTTTAAAAAAAAAAAAAAAAGAGGACCTACAGTTTTGCCAAGTTCAGATTCATTTAGTGAAATAATGAATAACCCTTAAACCTCACTTCCTGGGTTTTTTTCTGTTCAGGGAAGTTTTCTATCCTGGATACTACTTTGCATAGCTACATGTTTACCAAGTCATAGCTATTAAAGTCACAACCTTAAACAAGAAAACGAAAACACATGATAAAATCTTTAAAAATAAGCAGGTGGGGGGGGGGGGTGCCTGGGTGGCTCAATGGGTTAAAGCCTCTGCCTACGGCTGGGGTCATGATCTCAGGGTCCTGGGATCGAGCTCCATATCGGACTCTCTGCTCAACAGGGAGCCCACTTCCCCCTCTTTCTCTGCCTGCCTCTCCGTGTACTTGTGATCTGTCAAATAAATAAATAAATTTTTAAAAAAATAAGCAGGGGGCACCTGGGTGGCTCAGTTGGTTAAGCATCTGACTTATCAACTCAGGTGGTGATCTCAGGGTCCTGGGATCAAGCCCCACATTGGGCTCCCCGATTGGTGGGGGGTCTGCTTGTCCCTCTCTCCCTGACCCTCCCCAGCTCATGCATCCTTTCTCACTCTTTCTCTTAAATAAATAAATAAAATACAGTAAGCAATAAGTTCTTGTCCAGATAGCAAGAAGCTTTCTGTCCCTTTTCGGCATTCACATTGTCAAAGTAAATGGGATACCTGGGTGGCTCACTATGCTAGCTAGTTTTATTCTAGTTAAGCACCTGCCTTTGGCTCAGATCCTGATCCCAGGATCCTGCTTCTACCTCTGCCTGCCACTCCCCCTACTTGTGTTCTCTCTGAAAAGTAAATAAATAAAATCTAAAAAAAAAAAAAAAAAGATGTCAAAGTAAGGATGTTGTGGGTCTTCTGGTGTGAAATTCTGGATTTCCCTGGGTCTTCACATAGGAGCTGTGACGTAGGAGCCAAACCTCTGTTTATTATCTCTGTGAAGGGGATCAAGAGACGACTGAGCAGACTTCCTGCTGCTGGTGTGGGTGACAGGGTGATGGCCACAGTGAAGAAACGCAAACCAGAGCTCAGAAAGAAGGTATATCCAGCAGTGGTAATTCTACAATGAAAACCATACTAGAGAAAAATGACGTGTTTCTCTATTTCGAAGATAACACGGGAGTCATAGTAAAGAATAAAGGCAAAACGAAAGGTTCTGCTATCACAGGACTAGTTGCAAAGGAGTGTACAGACTTGTGGCCCAGGATTGCATCCAATGCTGGCAGGGTTGCCTGATTCTTTGGTGTTTAAACATTTATTTTGAGAGCAAGAGCAAGAGTGCAAGGGGGAGAGGAAAAAGAAAGTGAGTGGGATGGGTACGTTGGAGGGAAAGAGAGAGAGAATCCCAAGCAGACTCCCCCTTGAGTGAGGAGCCCTGTGCAGAGCTCTGTCACACAACCCTGAGATCATGACCTAAACCAAAATCAAGAGTCGGATGCTTACCGACTTAGCCACCCAGGCATCCCTCTTTGGTGTATTTGTTTGGGACGCCTGGGTGGCTCAGTCGGTTAAGCTGCTGCCTTCGGCTCAGGTCATGATCCCAGGGTCCTGGGATCGAGTCCCGCATCAGGCTCCCTACTCAGCAGGGTGTCTGCTTCTCTCTGCCTGCCGCTCCCCCTGCTTGGGCTTGCTTTCTCTCTATCTCTGACAAATAAATAATAAAAATCTTTTAAAAAAATTAAAAATTATTTGCTCTCCCCTGCACCCCAAAAAAGAGAGCAAAGACCAGCCAGCCCTTTGAAGAAACATTTCTGTAAGTGTGGGAAGACAGCTTAACCATTAATTTGTTGGATAACTTTACATAAGTCACTTGCCTTTTTTGTATCTATTTTCCCTTTTTTTTTTTTTTAATTTTATTCATTCACTTGACACAGAGAGCGAGATCACAAGTAGGCAAAGAGGCAGGCAGAGAGAAAAAGGGGGAAGCAGACTCCCTGCTGAGCAGAGAGCCCGATGCGGGGCTCGATCCCGGGACCCTGAGATCATGACCTGAGCTGAAGGCAAGGGCTTCAACCCACTGAGCCACCCAGGCGCCCCTTTCCCTTTCTTTCTAATGGAAATGATAATATATGTCTCACCCACTGCACAATGTTAATGTTAGGTAACCTGTGTTAAAAGGCTCTGATTAACATAAAGTATTATGTGTCATCATCATCATCATTAATCATTTACCGATTTTCTACTATAATTAAAGCAATATGATAAATGTTTATTGGAGGCTGAAAACCAGGCCACAATAAAAAAATGATAAAATTTAATAATGCCTGCCCTACCCATGGAATAAGATTAGAATTAGATGAATAACATATGAATTTCATAGAAATGTGTGCAAATACTAACATTGCCTGAAATAAAGCCAAACACTTAGCAAAGATTACAACTGTAATAAATTATTGGGTAGTACTGAGTTTTTGGAGATTATATAAAATGATGCAAAAACTTGCCAGGAACATCCACTGAAAGGGACTGAATCTTGAGAGAAAGGTAACACAGCAAGTAAGTAAGAAATAATGAACAAAAATTTTAAGTTATTTTATAGCACAAACTAGAGATATAACCAAAACAACATGTAATAGTGAGAATTTCATCATTTGAAGGGGAGAAACCTAGTCTTGGTCACACATAAGTTAGCTTGACAAAGTACCACTATAATTGGGGTCCCAAGTTGTGTTAGATCATTCAATTGGAAGAGCAAGATCAGGTAAAGTCACTCAAGAAAATGCTTTTCTAGATTGTAAAACTGTTAATTCTAGATAAGATGGTGGAGTAAGAGGATCCTAAGCTCACTTTCATCCATGGACACAACTAGATAACAGCTCATCAGTGTAAATAACCCAGAAAACAACCCAAAGACTAGCAGAACAGACTCGTCACAGCTAAAAGTAGAAAAGAGGTCACACTAAAGAGGGTAGGAAGGGCAAAGATGAGGTTGGGAGCTAGACAGACCTGTGGGGCTGTCCATGGAAGGGAGGAATATGCTGGACATGATGGAGGCAAGAAATAGAACCTTATACCAGATACCCCAGGCATGGGAAACCCACACAGGAAGAAGAATCCCTATAACATTTGACTTTGAAAGCCAGAGGATCCCAACCATCAGTGGGATTTAACACCTGGAACTTTAAACATCAGTAGGCTCTGAGAGAGCTGGGGTGGGGTGAGGGGATGTGATAGGAACTGAGTCCCTACCCTTGAAGAGATAGCACAACAAATAGCCCCATGGAGGTACAGCATAGAAGCAGCAGCTTGGAAAATGCCTAAGGTATACAGGAGGGAGATTTGTTTACTAATCTCAGAGCATGTGCCTTGGGAGGTTTCTCAAAGAACAAAAGAGCTGGTGGACCCCATTTCCACCTCCTGCCCCCCAGCCTAGATACACAGACATCTATGAGGAAAAATGTGGCACCAGTGCTCTCCACCTAGCTTGCTGACAGCATACCCCAATCCCATGTTGTCTTGTAGACCTGCCCCCTCCAATACTCCCTTAGCCAGAGCCTATACAAAACAGTGTCACAAGTCTGACATTTTTCAAGCAGCCCTGACAGAGGTAAGCACCAATCCAAATTGACTTCTGCCCCAGGAAGAGGCAAGATAACCACACACAGCAGTCTGAGTGCAGGCCCAGTAATGGGCTAGGACAGACATCTGGTCTGAGAGCAGTCCCTACCCAACAACAAAAGCTTCTCAGGGACAACAAAGGGAATGCACCCTGTAGTTCAGTGCTACTGCATCTCTGGTAAATGCCTAGTCTGACACAGCTCAAGCCCAAGGTGGCCCCAGACTGGCCCATTAACAATACAGGGACCAAACCCTCCCTACGATGGGCAAAGAGAACCCTTGTAGACAAATGGACCAAAGGAAAAAGTAGCTCAGCCATAAGAGTAGGGCACATGCAATACACATGAGACACCCCTGAAGAACCAGGTGCCAGTGAACAGAGGACACTGCACTGCAGGGCACTACCGAACCTCTTCCTCTAAGGCCACTACTTTCAAAAGCAGTGTCTCTAACTTACTTTCCTAACACATAGAAACAAACACAGAAAGTTAGACAAAATGAGGAGACAGAGGAATATGTCCCAAATGAAAGAACAGGACAAAATTACAGCAAGAGAGCTAAACAAAACAGAGATAAGTAACATGCACGATATAGAGACTTGAAAGAAATAGTCATAAAGAACACTAGACTGGAGAAAAGAGTACAGGACCTCAGTGAGACTCTCAACAGAGAGAAAACATTTAAAAAAAATCAGAGATGAAGAACTCAAGA
Source organism: Nasua narica (assembly GCA_028533885.1). NCBI lineage: Eukaryota > Metazoa > Chordata > Mammalia > Carnivora > Procyonidae > Nasua > Nasua narica. The sequence goes on from CM052802.1 coordinate 65,519,532, forward strand.
AATAAAATAAAAAATACAATGGATGGGGCACATGGGTGGCTCAGTTGGTTAAGTGTCTGCCTTAACGGGACACCTGGGTGGCTCAGTTGGTTGGGCAGCTGCCTGTGGCTCAGGTCATGATCCCAGCGTCCTGGGATCGAGTCCCGCATTGGGCTCCTTGCTCCGCAGGGAATCTGCTCCTCTCTCTGCCTCTGCCTGCCTCTCTGCCTGCTTGTGTTCTCTCTCTGTTAAATGAATAAATGAAATCTTTAAAAAAAAATAAAAAATAAAATAAAAATAAAAACAAGAAAGAAAAAAAAAGTGTCTGCCTTAACTCAGGTCAATGCTGGGGTCCTGGGATTGAGCCCCATGTCAGGCACCCTGTTCAGTGGGGAGCCTGCTTCTCCCTCTCCCTACCTCCCACTCATGCTCTCTCTTGCTATCTCGCTCTCTCTCTCAAATAAATAAAATCTTTTTTAAAAAATCCAATGGATGGAATAAATAGTAGACAAGAGTAAGAAAAAGAAGGGATCAGTAACCTGGAGGACAGAGTAAAGAAAAGCAATCAAAAGCTGAACAGGAGGGGCGCCTGAGTGGCTCAGTGGGTTAAAGCCTCTGCCCATGGCTTGGGTCATGATCTCAGGGTCTTGGGATCGAGGCCCGCATTGGGCTCTCTACTCGGCGGGGAGCCTGCTTTCCCCTCTCTCTGCCTGCCTCTCTGCCTACTTGTGATCTTTCTCTCTGTGTCAAATAAATAAAATCTTGAAAAAAAATTTTAAAAAAGCTGAACAGGAGAAAGAAAAAAAATTTTAAAAATGAAAATAGACTTGGGAAACTCAGCAACATCATCAAACATAATAACATTTGCATTATGGGATCCCAGAAGGAGAAGAGAGAAAAGGGGGCAGAAAACGTATTTGAAGAAATAATAACCAAAAACTGCCTGAATCTGGGGAATGAAACAGAAATCTAGAGTGGAGAGGCACAGAGAGCCCCAACCAAACCAACCCAACGAGGTCCACATTAAGACACATAGTAATTAAAGTAGCAAAAAGTAGTAATAATGAGAGAATTTTAAAAGCATCAAGGGAAGAAGTGCCTGGGTGGCTCAGTTGGGTAAGTGTCCAATTCTTGGCTTTGGTTCAGGTCATGATTTCAGGGTCATGGGATCAAACCTTCCACTCATGCTCTCTCTCACACACCCTCTCTCCCTCTAAAATAAATGAATAGGGGCCCCTTGGTGGTTCAAGACGTTAAGCATCTGCCTTCAGCTCAGGTCATGATCCCTAGGGTTCTACGATCAATCCCCGCATAGGGCTCCTTGCTCAGCGAGGAGCCTTCTTCTCTCTCTGCCTGCCACTCCCCCTGCTTGTCCTCTCTTGCTCTCTCACTGACAAATAAATAAAATCTTAAAAAAAACTATTAAAAACTAAAAAATCTGGCCACAATAGCCAAACTGTGGAAAGAACCAAAATGCCCTTCAACAGATGAATGGATAAGGAAGATGTGGTACATCTATACAATGGAATATTATGCCTCCATCAGAAAGGATGAATATCCAACTTTTGTATCAACATGGACAGGACTAGAAGAGATTATGCGGAGTGAAATAAGTCAAGCGGAGAGAGGCAATTATCT
>CM052802.1:65521248-65541974 GCA_028533885.1 Nasua narica
AGGTGTTGAACCAGGAGAGACTGTGGACTCTGAGCAACAAACTGAGGGTTTTGGAGGGGAGGGGGTGGGGGGGTTTAGCCTGGTGGTGGGTATCGAGAGGGGCACGTACTGCATGGAGCACTGGGTGTGGTGCATGAACAATCAATCTTGTAACACTGAAAAATTAAAATAAATTTGGGGAAAAAAAAAAAAAAAGAAAAAAGGAACATATTTGTTTAAAAAAGGAACAGAGAAGAACTCTAAAACAACCATAAAACAAGTAACAAAATGGCAGTAAATACATACCTATCAATAATTACTTCAAAATTGAATGGACTAAATGCTCCAATCAAAAGACACAAGGTGGGGCACCTGGGTGGCTCAGTCAGTTAAGCATCTGGCTCTTGATTTCAGTGTAGGTCCTGAACTTAGGATTGTGAGATGCAGCCCCACATCAGGCTCTGTGCTGGGTGTGGAGCCTGCTTAAGATTCTCTCTCCCTCTCCATCTGACCCTGCCTCCCCTCCTTCTCTGAAAAAAAAAAAAAGACATAGGATGATGGGATGGATAAAAAAGTAAGCATCATCTATATCCTACCCATAAGAGACTCCTTTCAGACCTAGAGACACATAGAGTTTAAAGTGAAGGGAGAGAAAAGCACTCATGATGCAAATGAAAATGAAAAGAGGGCACCTAGGAGGCTCCGTTGGTTAAGCATCTGCCTTTAGCTCAGGACATGATCTCGGGGTAATTAGATCAAGTCCAGCATCCCAGTGTCAGGCTCCTTGCTCCACAGGGAGCCTGCCTTCTCCCTCTGCCTGCTGCTCCCTCTACTCGTGCTCTCATTCTCTCATTCTCTCTCTCTGACAAATAAATAACAAAATCTTTAAGATATATAGAGTTATCCATTCATCTGTTGAAGGGCATTTTGATTCTTTCCACAGTTTGGCAATTGTGGCCATTGCTGCTATGAACATTGGGGTACATGTGGCCCTTCTTTGTACTGCATCTGCTTCTTTGGGGTAAATACCCAGTAGTGCGATTACAAGGTCATAGGGTAGCTCTATTTTTAATTTCTTGAGGAATCTCCACACTGTTTTCCAAAGTGGCTGCACTAACTTGCATTCCCACCAACAGTGTAAGAGGGTTCTCCTTTCTCTACATCCTATCCAACACTTGTTGTTTACTGTCTTGTTGATTTTGGCCATTCTTACTGGTGTGAGGTGGTATCTCAATGTGGTTTTGATTTGAATCTCCAAAAAAAAAAAAAGGAATAAGATTTTGTTGAGTAGAGTTGAGCTTTGGAGAACCACAAAAAATAGAGAGAGAGAGAGAGTTAATACTTATGGGGTGCATGGGTGGCTCAGTCAGTTAAGCATCCCACTCAATTTTGGCTCAGGTCATGATCTCAGGGTCATGAAATCAAGCCCTGCATTGGGTTCAGTGGGAAGTCTGCTTCTCTTCCTCTCGCTCTCCCTGTTCACACTAAGAAAATAAATAAATAAATACTTTTTTAAAAAACAAAGAAGAATTAATACCTATTCTTCTAAAAACTATTGAAAAAAAAATAGAAAGGAAGGAAAGCTTCCAAATTCATTCTATGAGGCCAATATTACCCGGATACCAAAACTGGATATAAAGATACTACCAAAAAAAGAGAACTACAGGTCAATATCTCTGATACACATATGTGCAAAAATCCTCAACAAATATTAGCAAACCAAATCCAGTAATACATTAAAAAAGTCATCCACCAGCATCAAGTGGAATTTTTTACTAGGTTGCAAGGGTGGTTCAATATTTCCAAGTCAGTCAACATGATACATCACATCAACAAGAAAAGGATAAAAATCATATATGATCATTTCAACAGACACAGGAAAACCATTTGACAAAGTACAACATCCATTCATGATAAAAATTCTCAACAAAGTAGGGTTAGAGGGAACAAACCTCAATATAACAAAGGCCATATATGAAAAACCAACAGCTAAAATCACACTCAATGGTGAAAAACTGAGAGCTTTTTCCCCTAAGATCAGGAACAAAATAAGGATGTCCACTCTTACCACTTTTATTCAACATACTATTGGAAGTCCTAGTCACACCTCTCAAACAAGAAAATGGAAAAAAGGCATCCAAATTGGTAAGGAGAATGTGAAACTTTCACTATTTGCAGATGACATGATACTATATATAGAAAACCCTAAAGACTCCACCAAAAAATTACTAGGATGGATAAATGATTTCATTAGGTCACAGGATAAGAAATCAATGTACAGAAATCTACTGCATTTCTCTACACTAATAATGAAGCAGGAAAAAGAGAAATTAACAAAACAATCCCATGTACTATTGCACCAAAAATAATAAAATACCTAGGAATAAATTTAACCGAGGAGGTGAAAGACCTGTACTCTGAAAACCATAAAACACTGAAGAAAGAAATTGAAGACAACAAACAAATGGAAAGATATTTCATGCTCATGGATTGGAAGAATAGATAATGTTAAAATGTCCTTACTACCCAAAGCAATCTACACATTTAATGCAATCCCTATCAAAATACCAACAGCATTTTTCACAGAACTAGAATAATCCTCACATTTATATAGAACCACAAAAGACCCTGACTAGCCAAAGCAATCTTGAAAAAGAACAAAACTGGAGGTATCACAATCCCAGATTTCAAGATATACCACAAAGCCATAATCATCAAAACAGTATAATACTGGTACAAAAACAGATACATGTATCAATGGAACAAAACAGAGAGCCCAGAAATAAACCCAGGATTACATGGCCAATTAATCTTTGACAAGGGAGACAAGAATATACAATGGGAAAAAAAGTCTCTTCAATAAATGGTACTGAGAAAACTGGACAGCTATATGCAAAAGAATTAAACTGGTCCACTTTCTTACACCATACACAAAAATGAACTCCTGAAACCATAAAAATTCTAGAAGAGAGCACAGGCAGTAATTTCTCAGATATCAACTATAATAAAATTATTCTAGATATGTCTCCTGAGGCAAGGGACACAAAAACAAAAATAAGCTACTGGGACTACATCAAAATAAAAAGCTTCTGCACAGCAAAGGAAACAATCAACAAAACTAAAAGACAACCTACTGAACGGGAGAAGATACTTGCAAATGATATATCCAAAAAAGGTTTGCACCCAAAATATACAAAGAATTTATACAACTGGTGTATACATTTATACACCAAACCCCTCCTAAATAATCCTATTTAAAAATGGGCAGAAAACATGAGCAGACATTTCTCCAAAGGAATACAGATGGCTAGGGCACCTGGCTGGCTCAGTTGGTAAAGCATGTGACTCTTTTCTTTTCTTTTCTTTTCTTTTTAACATTTTATTCATTTATTTGAGAGAGAGAGAGAGAACGAGAGAGAGAGCAGGTGGGAGGCATAGAGGGAGAAGCAGTGGGAAACCAATGCATTGGGAAACCAATGCAGGACTCGATCCCAGGACCCTGGGATCATGACCTGAGCTGAAGGCTGACGCTTAACTGTCTGAGCCACCCAGGTACCCAAGCTCATGACTCTTGATCTTGGAGCTGTAAATTCAAGCCAGATGCTGGGTGTACAGATTACTTAAAAATAAAGTAAAAAAAAAAATACAGATGGCCAACAGACCCATGAAAAGATGCTTACATCACTCACTATCAGGAAAGGCAAATCAAAACCACAATGATATGTCACCTCATACCTGCCAGAATAGCTAAAATAAAAAACACAAGAAACAACTGGTGTTGTCAAGGATGTAGAGAAAAATGGAACTTTTGTGCACTGTTGGTGGGAATGCAAACAGGTGGAAACTGGTTTCCAATGTGGAAAACAGCACAGAGTTTCCTCAAAAAATTAAAAATAGAATTACCATATCATCCAGTAATTCCACTACTAGGTATTTACCCAAAGAATACAAAAACACTAATTTGAAAATATATGTACACTATATTTATTGCAGCACTATTTATAATAGTAAAATTATGGAAGCAGCCCAAATGTCCATTGATAGATGAATGGATAAAAAAGATGTGCATGCCCTGAAGCAAATAATACATTATACGTTAATAAAAACAAATAAAAGGAAAAAAAAGATGTGTGTATATAATGGAATATTAATCAGCCATTAAAAAAAGTAAAATCTTGTCATTTGCACCAATATGGATGGATCGAGAGAATATAATGCTAAGTGAAATAAGCTAGTCAGAGAAAGACAAATACTGTATGATTTCACTCATATGTGGAATTTAAAAAACAAAATAAATGAAAAAAGGAAAAGAGAGAGAGAGAGACAAACTCCAAAACAGACTCTTAACTACAGAGAACAAACTGATGGTTACCAGAGGGAGGTGGGTAGGGGATGCATAAAATAGGTGATGGGAATTGGAGTATACTTATCATGATGAGCACTATGCACAGAATTTTTCAATCACTTCACTGTATACCTGAAACTAATACAACACTGTATGTTAACTACACTGGAATTAAAACAGGAGGGAGGGAGGGAGGAAGGAAGGAAGGAAAAGGAGGAGGAAGGGAGGAGAAGGAGAGAGAGAGAGAGAGAGAGAGAGAGAGAGAGAGAGAAAGAAAGAAAGAAAGAAGAAAGAAAGAAAGAAAGAAAGAAAGAAAGAAAGAAAGAAAGAAAAGAAAAGAAAAGAAAAGAAAAGAAAAGAAAAGAAAAGAAAAGAAAAGAAAAGAAAAGAAAAGAAAGAGGAAGGAAAGAAGGAAAGAAGGAAGGAAGGAAGGAAGGAAAGGGAAGGGAGGGAGGGAGGGAGGAAGAAAGGGAGAGGGAGGAAGAAAGAGAGGGAGGGAGGAAGGAAAAGAAGGGAAGAAAAGAGAAAAGAAAAAAGAAAAGAAAACGTTAATCTACAAATTTCTCCTGGTGTACTGAGATAAAATGAAATGAGATTAAAATAATTTTTTAGCTGTAACTTCCTAATAATGTATAATAAGGTCAATAGGTATATCATTACAGAGACTTAACTTCCTTCCATCCATTTTTTAAATACCAAGCCTCTGCCCTTCTCCTGGAGCTGGAAGAGCTTGGTCAGACAGAGTTCCCATTCATTGTCCCTTCTGCCCCTTATCTATTCTTCCTTCTGGACTCCATCCCATCTGGAGTCCATTTTCCTTCCAGATGTCCATTTTGGCTTTTGGCTCATCATTTCTTTTGGACTCCGTATTATCCATTCCTTTTCAAAATCAGCTGCCAAATGTAAAAGAAAAATTGTTGCAAACCCGGTCTGGACAGCACTTTCTAGTTGATATAATCAACAATTCCTTTCTTGGAAGAAATGAGCATTCTTGATAAAATGGTTAAGCAATTTTCAGATAAACTTTATAGAATTAAGACTTGTTCTAGGAAAGTCAGGTTAGGTAAGAGCCAATATGAATCCAACCGGGAAGTTATTGGTGATGAGCACAGTTTCTACAGAAACATAACACAAAAGCCAAATCATAGTGAGGTAAGGAATAAAAGAAAAGTAAGAAATCACAGACCATAATTATGAATGACTGTTCAAAGAAGCTTGTCTGGGAAAGGCAAAAGAGAGACAAGGTAGCAGCTTGTTTTCAAAGATCGTGTTTACATGTTAAGGAAAGGAGCATTGTAACTAGATGTGGCTTTTTGTTTCTGAATAAAAACTTTTGAATCTCATTAAGAATAACATAACATGCTTGGTTTGGCTTCATTTCTTTGAATACATAAGCATTAGGTATTTAAAGATGAAGAAAAGCTTGTTTTTATTACATAGCATTAGAGAGAGAGGACAAGGTCTCCTAAATTCATCTGCCCACTAGACTCACACAAGGATCTTGATAAAAATAGATTCCAGGATTCTGTGCCAGAGCCAGCGAACCAAAATGTCTAAGAGAAAGGCCTAGAAAACTGCAGTTTTAACACATTCTTCTGAGCAAGCAAAGTTCGCAGGGAAATGGTATAGCAGTGGAAAGCACAGGCTCAGAAATACCTGGGTTCAACCTCTTCTCCATCACTATATGGCTTTGTATGAATTATTCTACCTCTATTATATATCCTTTCTGGAAGAAGTGGAAGAAAGAAATAGCACTGAGAATAATCATTTAATAAAGAATATCATGAATCTTAGAACTGAAAATGGATCTTGAAAACAATCCAATTGGAAACTATCCTTGTTATGGACTGAATGTCTGTGTCCCCTCAAAATCCGTATGTTGAAGTCCAAACTCTCAGTGTGATGGTATTAGGAAGTATCCCTTTGGGAGGTACTTTGGTTTAGATGAGATGATGAGAGTGGAACCCCCATGATGGGACTAGTGCCCTTATAAGAAAGAAAGAAACGATAGAGCTTCTCTCTCTACAATCTAATATAGAGAAGGTAGACATCTGCTAGCCAGAAAAAGAGTCCTCATCAAGGACCAAATCTAGCAGCACCTTGATCTTGAAATTCCCAGCCACCAGAACTGTGAGAATTAAATGTTTGTTGTTTAAGCCATTCAGGCTATGGTATTTTTTTGTAGCAGCCCAAGCTGGCTAACACAATCCTAATGCCCCCCCCCCTTTTAAGATTTTATTTATTTATTTATTTATTTATTTATTTATTTATTTATTTGAGAGAAGAGAGAGATTTTTTTTATTTATTTGTGTTAGCATGAGCAGGGCATGGGGAGGAGGCGGGCAGAGGGAGAAACACACTCCCCACTGAGCAGGGAGCCCCAGGTGGGGCTAAATCCCAGGATCATGAGATCAAGACCTGAGCTGAAGGCAGACACTTAACCGACTGAGCCACGCAGGGGCCCCAATCCTAATGTCCTTTAATAGAAGACTGGTTAAATAAATAATGGTCAAATAAATAACCATATCAAGTACTATGCAACTGTTAAATAAAGAATGAAGAAGCTATATGGTGTCATAGAAAGATCTCAAGATACACTATTAAGAGAAAAAAGCAAAGTGCAGAACAATAATATAAGTACTGCTTATAAAAAGGGAGCACAGACAAGAATGCATATTTGTATATGCTTGTAAAACATAAAGAAATGTTTGAGTATATATAAGAATCTAAGAGGGGAAAAAGTAATGTGGGAACTAGACAGACACAGGACAAGAATGGAAGAAAGAATTTGCACTTCATAACATTTTACATGTAGATTTTTGAACTATGTGAACAAACTGGCTTTAAAAAAAAATTTCTTTTTTATGTAAACCCCTGACATCTCTCTGGAACTCAAGAGTGCTTACCCGACATCTCTGAAATGTCTAACAGGGTTCTCAAATATGATATGTTCACAACGTTTGGTTTTTCCCCCATTGAACCTTCTCCTCTCCTACTCTTCTCTAACTCAGTAAATAATCTACCATCCACCCTCTTAATCAAGTTCCAAATCTGAGTTATTCTGCATTCCCACTCCAATGAAACTCTTTCTCCCACTCCAATGAAACTCATCAAGTTCCATTGTTTCTGCCACCATGATAGAGCACTAATATGCTCCCTTCTTACCATCTGTACCATTATCATGCTAGTTCCAGCAACTCTTATCTCTATCCTAGCCTACTGCAATAGCCTTGGAGGTGTAACTCAAAGTGAGACCCACAGACAAGAAATGCTTGTTTCTAGTCCACAACGACGTAAGAAACTTGCACCAACATGACAGTTAATTACTTCACTAGGCATATGCTTAGTGCAGCTAACAATTATTTTTTCCACAGCAAGAATTTCTTGATGAAAGAAGGGATGCACTGATGTGTGCTTTTTATCTCTTTGCAGAGCAGCGCTTTGAGTAGCACTGTTGCTGGTCTCACTGCTGCCACTCTTGCCCATTTGTACATATATCCAGTAGAAATTATTAGTTTTAAAACACGAATTATATCATGTTGCCCCCAGCTCAAAACCTTCCAAAGCCTTCCCATGCCAACAAGAACAAATCTAAAATCCCTCACCAAATTTGCCTGACCTGGTCCATCTTTCCTTCATTATACTTGAGGCAAATTCTTTCCCATCTCTGGGTCTTTGGACCCTCTGCCTGGGATTCTCAGCCCCTGTTATCATTAGGTCTTAGGTCAAATGAATGGCGATATGGTGAGGACTGTAAGTGATTTTTCCCCCCAGCTTTTTATTTCTTTCTGCTTTTAGGAATAATAGAATCAAATGTATGGCTCTCTTCTCGCAACTGAACAAAATCTTATGCTATAGCATACTGTGTGTTATGGGCTGAATGTGTCTCCCCAAAATTCACCTACTGAAGTCCTAACCCCAGTACCTCAGAATGTTAATGTATTTGAGATAGGATCTGTCAATAGACAAGTAAGTGAAAATGAGGTCATGGGGGGGGGGGGTCCTAATCTAATCTGATTGGTGTCCTTAAAAGGAGAGGAGATTAAAACAGATATATAAAGAAAGAACATGTGAAGACACAAAAAGATGACCATATACAAGCCAAGGAAAGAGACCTCAGAAGAAACCAACCCTGCTGGCATCTTGATCTCAGATTTCTAGTCTCCAGAACTAAAAGAAAATAGATTTCTGTTGCTCAAACCATCGAGTCTATGATATATTGCTATGGAAGCCTTAGCAACTAATACATCAAGTATTAACTAACATCTCCCCTTACTTCAGGTACTCCATCCTAATGTTTCTTTCCCTCTGATATTTTATTCTTTTCTGTGTGTCTTTAAATAACTACCTCAAATCCTTTTTGGAATCCATCAATCTCCTGAGGTGTGAGTCTAATAATTCTCTCTAAAAATGTAGGAGTAAGATTAATTTGCCATCACTAGATCTTAATGAATCTTCCTCAATCTTGATTAGCACTGCTTCCTTTTCTAAGTGATTGTATGCCAAATGAGTAATGATGCTAGGGATCAAGAATGTTGCTAGGGATCAACATGGGGAGAGGTGGGTAAGAAGCTTCTAAAGAGTCCAGAACAAGGAATCTGGAGTTGGCATTAATACCAAGGACTTGGGGAGTGACTTTTGGAATCGGGGCACTGCTTTTAATAAAACTGATCAAAGAAAATTATTTGATACAGCCATCTGTATACTTAAATGAGTATATACTATGACTAAACACATATGGTTATTTCATTTCTCACTGCAGTCCTATTAGTAAATACTAATATCTCTAGTTTAGACATGAAGAAATGAAGACACTGAAGAGGTTCAGTAGCTTCTCCAAGTTCTACAAGTGATAGAGCCCACCTTGATAACTAACAGTCTGATTCCAGAGCCCATGCCTTTACCTGCTGGATTATACTATAGACAACAAATAGAGCACCAAGTCAATTGAGCTGAACATTTATCAAACAACCACTATGTCTGAAACATTGTCCTGGAGATACTGAATAAGACATAATTCTGACCTCAAAGTATTCTTAGTCTTGCTAGGCAAAGCCAATAGGTATGCAAATAAATGAATTACAACGTTGTAAGATTGAATGGTGAAAAAAAAGATGTCCACATTTCAGAAGTATTAGAGTAGAAGAAATGATGTGGTTCTAGGGACAGACTTTCAGAGAAGTTAACCTGTGATCTGGGTTTTGAGGGAAGAGTTGGCACTCACCACGCAGCTAAAATAAATAAGGACATCCTTAGCAGAAAGCATGGCATGTAAAAATGGTATGGTGGGGTCTAAGGAACAATTATACACTATAGTCTAATATTGTTGGAGTTAATGTGAGAGGGAGGAGACGGGAAAGGCAGCTGGACATATTGATGCTATCTATGCTTCTCCTGGGTATCTTTCACATTTCACCTGTACCCAGTTTTCATCCTAACTTCTTTCAACTTTTTTTTATCATCTCATTTGGGCAGATGGTATGCTTTTCCCCACCTGGGGCTACAGCTGATCTCCTCCACTGGTTGACTGGACTCAACGAATCTCCTTATTGCTGACCACATTCTGTATTCCTTTTATATTTTCTTTGCATGGCATCAATTCTATAGCTACTTAGCTGACAGGCTAGGAAAGATAGATATGAACAGGTAATTACTATTCAGTGAAATAGGGCGATCTTAGAGGTATGTACCTGACACTGCGACAGCAAGAATCAAAGTGTGCTCTATTCCATTTGTGTAGGAGGCGAGAAAACTGAGTTCTGAAGGATAAGCAGCTATTCCAAGCAGAGGAAATAGAATATACTGTACAGAGGCATGACGCATAGCTCAGATGAGAAACATGAATTATTGTAACCAGAGGGAAATGATGAAATGTGAGCCTGACCAAATAAGCAAACACCCAAAAAGTAGGGTAATAGTTTCCATCCAAGGAGTTTCAGTTTTTCTGGTACATAATTGGGGGTCACTAATGAGTTTTAAGAAGCATAGGAACACAACTAGAGTTTCATTTTATCAATTGCCTCTGGCAACATCACCGAAGGTGAATTCAAAGCAGAGAGATCAGTCAAAAGGACTACCACAAAAGACAAATTGAAGGGCAATTTGATGACATCTGTCAGCATTAAAAATCTACCTACATTTGACTCGGCAATACCACTTGGAGGAATTTGTCCTATAGGTACACTTGCTCATGTATAGAAGGTTATATACAAGGTTATTCATGCCACCTAAATGTTCCAGAAAATAAAATAATTTAATGTTATAAAAATATTTTATGTACTGATATAAAATGATCTCTAAAAGTTATTATTAAACTATAAAAACAATAATTGCAAAACAACATGTAGTGTGTGCCATCATTTAAGTAAAAAAGACAAACAAAAGTATTTTATGATTTTAATATACATTCAGTACATCAAAAAACCACATATGCATAAAATATCTCTGGAAAGAAACCCTAGAAACCAATAACATTAATTGCCTCTGGAGAGGTGAGCCAGGTGGATAAGAAATAGGGATGATAACAGACATTTCACTAGAACTTTTGAATCTTAAGCCATTTGAGTTTATTGCCAATTCCTAAATAAATAAATTCAAAGTTAATTTTTTTTTAAAGATTTTATTTATTTATTTGACAGAGAGAGATCACAAGTAGGCAGAGAGGCAGGCAGAGAGAGAGGGGGAAGCAGGCTCCCTGTTGAGCAGAGAGCCCAATGCAGGGCTCCATCCCAGGACCCTGAGATCATGACCAGAGTTGAAGGCAGAAGCTTTAACCCACTGAGCCACCCAGGTGCCCCAAATTCAAAGTTAATTTAAAGGGGTTGAATCTAGTAAAAGATAAAGAGCGGCTCTGAATCAAGACATTGGCAATCATAGGTCAAGAAAAAGGGATAGATAAGAAAAATGTTCAGGAAATAGAAGCTAAAGGATTTCACGACTCTTGGAGCGCCTGGGTGGCTCAGTCTGTTAAGTGGCGGATGACTCTTGATTTCAGCTCAGGTCATGATCTCAGGGTCCTGGGATAGAGCCCCACATCAGGCTCCATGGGGAGTTTGTTTCAGGATTCTCTCTCTCTCTGCCCCTCCCCTTGCTCACTCTTTCTCTCTCTCTCTCTCTCTCTCTCTCTCAAATAAATAAATAAATCTTTTTTAAAAATCCATGACTTTTTAAAGATGGCTTGTAAGAAAGAAGAGTTTATAATAACCCCAGATTTCTGAACTGGGAAACTAAGTGACCATACCAGTGCCACTTATCAAGATAATGAAGGCAAAGATAATAACAAGTTGAAGGAAAAGAAAATAAGTACAACTGTGGACAGGTTATGTCTAAAGTGTTGCAGGACCACATATCCAACTGCCTACTAAGTGACTTATTCACCTATTCAAATATGCTAAACACCGAGAGCATACGCATGGTGTGAAAGTGGATCTGTCCAAGAGGTATTTGGCTATATGGTCTGAAGATCAAAAAAAGGAGTCTAGACAAGAGATATGATTAGAGATCTTTGAGTCATTAAGACATATGTAATTGACATGGACGAACTGTGTTCCCAGAAATTTGTATGTTGAAATCCTAACCTCTAATACCCCAGAATGTGACTGCATTTGGAGGTAAGATTTTCAAAGAGGTATTAAGTTAAAATAAGGTCATTAGAGTAGGTCATAATCCAATATGATTGGTGTCCTTGTAAAAGGAAATTTGGACACAGACACAAACGGACAGGAGGCCAATACATAGACATAGGGAGAAGATAGCCATCCATACCTGGAACAGAATCTTCCTTCACACTCCTCACAAGATGCCAGTGCTGCAAATACCTTGACCTTGGCCTTCTCACAATGAGAAAATAAATTTCTGTTGTTTAAGCCATCCAGTCTGCAGTACTTTGTGACAGAAGCTCTAACAAACTAGTATAATAATTGTACACAATAAAAACTGTAAGCATGGCTTTTATTTTTACTTTTTTAATACAAATCATAGAGGATTCTGGGAAATGGCAATGGAAGCAACATAGTTTTGGGATCTTCCCAAATCTCACCATAAAAACAGATAAAGTAATTAAAATAGCAATACAAAAAGCTCATGGACAATATTTAAAACAAAACTAGGTTACAGATACCCCTACAAAACACAAAATGTGGGCATAAAAACCAACAACTACAAGGGCTGCACAGTACCATAACAGAGGGAAATAAAGAGAGGCAAAATGCAGCTGATTGACCTGAGAAGCCAAAAAAAGCCAACAGATGTTCACTGAAAAGTTCAAGAGGTCAATTTAAGAATAGCAGCTGAAACTCGGAGGGGTTTTACACACTCTAACATCAGGGATCCATATTAAGGTCTGAAGGGAATGGAGCAATCTTGACCATTATCTTTCAAATCTAACCAGCTAAAGAATCTCTCAAGTATAGCCCCACACTGAGGAAAACATCTGAGATAAGAACCAAATTGAGCAGCATAATGACAGTAGGGGCAAAGAAAAGAGAAGATTCAGGTAAAAATTGGGGAGGGGAATACAATACAGAGAGCTCAAAAAATAAGCCATCATGTTTTTTTAACACTTCACAAGCATAAAAGAGAAGGAAACTCTAGAACAAAGAAATTAGAAAACTCAGCCTGCAATAGCCTACTTTAAAAGGTCAGGTAGGGGGCTGCCTGGTGGCTCAGTGGGTTAAAGCCTCTGCCTTTCACTCAGGTCATGATCTCAGGGTCCTAGGATGGAGCCCCGCATTGGGCTCTCTGCTCAGCGGGTAGCCTGCTTCCCCCTATCTCTCTGCCTACTTGTGATCTCTTTCCTCTCTGTCAAATAAATAAATAAATAATCTTTTAAAAAAATAAAAATGAATAAAAGATCAGACAGATGAATTTGCCCCTCCCCCCACGCTTTCACACTTTCTCTAAAATAATCTTCAAAAAAATAAAAATAAAGAAATTAAAAAGGAAATAAATATGATTAATAAATGAACAAATAAAGAAAGCAAAGACTTATTACATACCTATTACAGGAATCACCAAAGAACAAAACCAAAGAGAAAAAACAAATACTAAAATATATGTTTTTAAAAATTTTTCCTGAAATTAAAAAAAAGAAAAAAATTTGAAATACATCATGAGAGGACATAATATCTGAGAAAAATTGACCCAGGATGTCCAATATCAAGAAATACTTGGGGCGCCTGGGTGGCTCAGTCAGTTAAGCATCTGCCTTCAGCATGATCCTGGGGTCCTGGGATTGTCAAGCTCTCTGCTCAGTGTGGAGCCTGCTTCTCCCTCTCCCTCTGCCTCTGCCACTCCCCCCACTCATGCTCTCTCTCTCTCCCTCTGTTAAATAAGTAAATAAAATCTTAAAAAAAAAAAATACTGAAAGGGTGGTCTTTAAAATGATGACATAGAAGGCTCCTGGAGTCCCATCCTCCCCATGGAAACACCAAATGCACAGCTATACATGCAGAAATTCCCTCTGAAAGAAATCCAGAAACTAGCTGAGGGACTCTTACACATTGGGTGAAGAGAATATATCCACAATAAAATGGGTAGGAAAAGCTGAGAAACACTCTCACCATAAAACACACAGCAAGTAAGACGCTCTATCCCATCAACATATCGCTTCCCCCTGGGGAGCAAAGGGTTTAGACCTTATATCTAGCACCACAGTATTTAAGACTCCCCCTAAAAGAACAAAAAACACTTTTTGTTTTGAAAACCAATAGGGCTTGCATATGGGAGGCCCATAAGACTGTAGCAAACAAAAAAGCAATTCTTAATGGGCACACAGCACTCACCACAACTCAGCAAGAAGGAAGAGGCAAAATCATCCATCTCCTAGTCCATTCCTGGGTGGGTTTTATGTACATACTTTAAAAGATGATGCCTAAGGGGTGCCTGGGTGGCTCAGTCGTTAAGTGTCTGTCTTCAGCTTGGGTCATGATCCTGGGGTCCTGGGATCGAGCCCCATATCGGGGCGGGGGGGTCCCTGCTCAGCGGGGAGCCTGCTTCTCTCTCCCACTCCCCCTGCTTGTGTTCCCTCTCTCGCTATCTCTGTCATAAATAAATTAAAAATCTTTAAAAAAAATTTTTTTAATAGTAAATAAATAAATAAAAGATGATACCTAAGGATCAGGCTTCTAATTTAACTTACATCAAGTGACTGACTAAAATCCTCCATGGACACCAAGGAAGCTGGTGGACACCTCCCCTACTCTCTCCCTCTAACCTACTCCAAGTGATCATTATTCCTGGAAAAAGCGTGACACACACCTGGCACCCCAGCTTTTGCAGCTGCCACGTGAGGGACGAGTCACCAGACTGCCTGGTTTTTAGGCAACAGGGCTTCTTTTCAGCTTTCCCACAAAACTTTAGCAAATAAAGAAGTTCTTAACAGGCTCAGGAGCACCTTTAGTAACTATACACCCAGGTCCAGTGAGTGCAAGGGAGCAGGAAAATGCCCACTTCCTGGTTTCTCCCTAGAAGGACCCATCTACATACCTTCCCAGCTGTTGCCTGACGTTCCAGCTTCTCACTAACCTGCATCTAGCTGCCGATGTAATCCTCCCCTCTGGGACTCTGACAGCTCTTGGTACACCCTCAACTACTGGGAGTCGCCAAAAACAAAGAAGGTATCTTGGACAATCAAAGTTTGAAAGACAACCAGGAGCAAGGGCCAGGCTAAATGATAAAGTTCATCTCCTACATGAGACCACTCTGTTAAGACTGTGAGTGGTGGCTGCTTTATAATGTAAACAAAAACCACACAGAGACTTAAGGAAAGTAAAGAAACAGAGGAGTATGTTCCAAACAAAAGAATCAGCTATAACTTCAGCAACAGATCTTACTGAAACAGAGATAAGTGCTTTATTGATAGTTCAAAATAATGTTCATAAAGATGCTCACCAAGGCCAAGAGAACAATGCTGAAAAAAAGTGAAAATTTCAACAAAGAGCAAGAAAATATTAAAAAGTACCAAACACCCACAGCTAATATCATCCTCAATGGGGAAAAACTGAGAGTTTTTCCACTATGGTCAGTAACAAGACAGAGATTTCCACTCTCACCTTTGTTATTTAACACAGTACTGGAAGTCCTATCCTCAGCAATTGTACAACAAAAAGGAATCAAAAGCATCCAAATCAGCAAGAAAGATGTCAAACTTCCACTATTTGCAGATGACATGATACTCTATGTAGAAAACCTGACTCTACCAAAAAATTGCTAGAACTGATACACGAATACAGTAAAGTCACAGGATACAAAATCAACATACAGAAATCTGTTGCATTTCTATATACCAATAATGAAGCAGCAGAAAGAGAAATCCAGGAACCAATCCCATGTACAATTGCACCAAAATCCATAAGATACCTAGGAATAAACGTGTAACCAAAGAGGTAAAAGATCTGTACTCTGAAAACTATAGAACACTTATGAAAGAAATTGAAGATGATGCAAAGAAATGGAAAAACATCCCATGCTCATGAATTGGAAGAACAAACACTGTTAAAATGTCCATACTACCCAAAGCAATCTACATATTTAATGCAATCCCTATCAAAATACCAATAGCATTTTTCACAGAGCTAAAACAAACAATCCAAAAATTTGTATGGAAGCACAGAAGACCCCAAATAGCCAAAGCAACTTTGAAAAAGAAAAACAAAGTTGGAGGCATCATAATTCCAGACTTTAAAAATGACAAAGCTACAGGGAAACCAAAGCAGGTTCTGCCCTGAGCATGGAGCCCAAGGGGGGACTTGATCTCACAACCCCAAGATCCCCACCTGAGCCGAAACCAGGAGTCGGAGGCTTAACCGACGAAGTCACCCAGGTGCCTCTCTTGTCGTTGTCTTAACATTTTCTTTTCTCTAGCTCTATAGTAAAAATTCAGTATATATTACATATATAAAAAAAAATGACAAAGCTACAATCATCAAGACTGTACGGTACTGGCACAAAAACAGATACATAGATCAATAGGACAGACTAGAAAACCCAGAAATGAACCCAGAGCTACATGGTCAATTAAACTTCAACAAAGCAGGAAAGAATACCCAGTAGAAAAAGACAGTCTCTTCAACAAATGGTTTTGGGAAAACTAGAGAGCAACATGCAAAAGAATGAAACTGGACCACTTTCTTAAACCATACACAAAAATAAATTCAAAATGGATGAAAGACCTAAATATGGACAGAAAACCATCTCCCACAGAACACAGGCAATAACATCTTTGACATCACCATAGCAACTTCTTACTAGACATATCTCCTGCAGCAAGGGAAACAAACTCAAAAATAAACCATTAGGGGGCAGGGGCACCTGGGTGGCGGCTCAGTCAGTCATGCGTCTGCCTTCAGCTCAGGTCATAATCCTAGGATCCTGGGATCGAGCCCCAAGTCAGGTTTCCTGCTCAGTAGGGAGCCTGCTTCTCCTTCTGTCTTTGCAGCTCCCCCCACGCTGCCCCGTGCACCTCTCTGCCAAATAAATAAATATAATTTTTTAAAGAAATTTATTTATTTATTTAGTTAGTTAGTTATTTTATAGGGAGAGAGAGAGAGAACACAAGCTGGGGGAGCAACAAGCAGAGGGAGAGGGAAAATCAGGCTCCCAGCTGAGCAGGCAGCCAGACACGGGGCTCGATCCCAAGACCCTGGGATCATGACTAGAACTGAAAGCAGACACTTAACAGACTGAACCACCCAGGCGCCCCATAATAAAATCTTTAAAAAAAAATAAATAATCGGGCACCTGGGTAGCTCAGTTGGTTGAGCAACTGCCTTCGGCTCAGGTCATGATCCTTGAGTTCCGGGATCAAGTCCCACATCGGGCTCCCAGCTCCACAGGGAGTCTGCTTCTTCCTCTAACCTTCTCTCCTCTCATGCTCTCTCTCACTTTCTCTGTTTCTCTAATAAATAAATAAAATCTTAAAAAATAAAAAAATAAAAATAATAATTAATTAATTAATTAATTAAGAAATAAACAAAGGAACATCTGCCTTCAGCTCGGGTCATGATCCCAGGACGCTGGTATGGAGCCTTGCATCAGGCTCCCTGCTTACAGGGAGGCCTGCTTTCCCTCTCCCACTTCCCCCACTTGTGTCCCCTCTCTCACTATCTCTCTCTCTGTCAAAAAAATAAATAAAATCTTTAAAAAATAAGTAAACTATTGGGACTTTATCAAGATAAAACTTCCGGGGGCACCTGGGTGGCTCAGTTGGTTAAGCAACTGCCTTCAGCTCAGGT
Source organism: Nasua narica (assembly GCA_028533885.1). NCBI lineage: Eukaryota > Metazoa > Chordata > Mammalia > Carnivora > Procyonidae > Nasua > Nasua narica. The sequence goes on from CM052802.1 coordinate 65,538,805, forward strand.
CATGATCCTAGAGTTCCAGGATCGAGTCCCACATCAGGCTTCCTGCTCAGCAGGGAGTCTGTGTCTCCCTCTGATCCCTCCCCTCTCATGCACCCTCTCTCTTATTCTCTCTCTCTCTCTCTCAAATAAAGAAATGAAATCTTTAAAAAAAAAAAAAAAAAGAGGGGCGCCTGGGTGGCTCAGTTGGTTGGGCGACTGCCTTCGGCTTGGGCCATGGTCCCGGAGTCCTGGGATCGAGTCCCATATCGGACTCCCGGCTCTGCGGGAAGTCTGCTTCTCCCTCTGACCTTCTCCCCTCTCATTCTCAGTCTCTCTCTCTCTAATAAATAAATAAAATCTTTAAAAAAAAAAGATAAAACTTCTGCACAGCAAAGGAAGTAACCAACAAAACTAAAAGGCAACATTTGGAATGAGAGAAGATATTTGCAGATGACAAATCTGATAAAGGATTAGTATCTAAAATCTATAAAAAAACTTATCAAACTCAACCCAAAAACCAAATAATCCAGTTAAGAAATGGGCAGAAGACGTGAACAGACATTTCTCCAAAGACATATAAATATCCAACAGACACATTAAAAAATGCTCCACATCACTTGGCATCAGAGAACTACAAATCAAACCCACAATGAGATACCACCTCATATCAGTCAGAATGGCTAAAATGAACAACACAGGAAGCAACAGACGTTGGTGAGGATGTGGAGAAAGGGGGACGCTCTTACACTGTTGGTGGGAATGCAAACTGGTACGGCCACTCTGGAAAACAATATGGAGGTTCCTCAAAAAGTTAAAACTAGAACTACCCTACAATACAGTAATTGCACTACTAGGTATTTACCCAAAGGATACAAAAACATTGACTCAAAGGGATACATGCACCCCAATGTGTATAGCAGCATTATCAACAATAGCCAAATCATCAACAATAGCCTGATGTTTATAGCAGCATTATCAGCAATAGCCATCAACTGATAAATGGACAAAGATGTGGGATACACACACACACACACACACACATACACACACATACACATACTCACACACAAAGTGGAGTATTACTCCACCATCAAAAAGAATGAAATCTTGCCATTTGCAATGATGTCAGTGGAGTTAAACACCATTATGCTGTGTTATGTGCAACCAATGAATGATTGAACATTATATCAAAAACTAATGATGTGGGGTGCCTGGGTGGCTCGGTGGGTTAAAGCTTCTGCCTTCGGCTCAGGTCATGATCTCAGGGTCCTGGGATCAAGCCCTCCACCAAGCTCTCTGCTCAGCAAGAAACCTGCTTCCTCCTCTCTCTCTGCCTGCTTCTCTGACTACTTCTGATCTCTCTCTGTCAAATAAATAAATAAAATCTTTAAAAAAAAGATTAAAAAAATTTTAAAACACTAATAATGTACTATATGTTGGCTAATTGAATTTATATTTTAAAAAGACTATTATGCTAAGTGAAATAAGTCAGTCAGAGAAAGATAAATACCATATGATTTCATTCATATGTGTGGAATTTAAGAAACAAAATAAACATGGGGAGAAATACACATTAAAAAAATGAAGATTATAAATCATATGATTATTCCAATAGATGCAGAAAATCTTTTAACAAAATTGAATACACATTCATAATTAAAAAAAAACAAGGAAAAAATTCTCGACAAACTCTGTAAGAGGGAATGTACCTCGAAATAATAATAAAGGCCATCTATGACAAGTCCACAGCTGACATCATACTCACTGGTGAAAAGCTAAAGGCTTTTCCTCTAGGATCAAGAACTAAACAAAGATCCCCACTCTTGCCACTTCTATTTAACATAGTATTGGAAGTCTTAGCCACAGCAATTAGAACAATAAATAAAAGTTATCCAAATCAGAAAAGAAAAAGTAAAATTATCTCTATTTGCATATAATATTATATATAAAAAACCCTTAAGACTGCAAAAAAACTATTAGAAAAGTTACAGGATATAAAGTAAATATGCAAAAATCAGTTGCATCTCTATACACTAACAATAAAATATCAGAAAGAGAAATCAACAGCTCCATTTATGACTGCATCAAAAGTAATAAAATACTTAGGAATAAATGTAACCAAGGAAGTAAAAGATCTATACACTGAAAACTGTAATATGTTAATGAAAGAAACTGAAGAAGACACAAATAAATAAAAAGATACTCTGTGCTCATGGATTTGAAGAATTAATATTAAAATGTCCACACTATGCAGATTCAATGCAATGCCTATCAAAATTCTGATGGCATTATTCACAGAAATAGAAAAACGATCCTAAAATTTGTATAGAACCAAAAGACCCCGAATAGTCAAAGAAATCCTGAAAAATAAGAACAAAGCTGGAGGTATCATACTTCCTGATTTCAAACTATATTACAAAGCTACAATAATCAAAACAGTACAGTATTCTCGCCACTCTTGTTCAACATAGTACTAGAAGTCCTAGCAACAGCAATCAGACAACAAAAAGAAATAAAAGGTATTCAAATCGGTAATGAAGAAAGTCAAACTCTCTCTTAGCAGATGACATGATACTGTATATGGAAAACCCAAAAGACTCCACCCCCAAACTACTCGAACTCATACAGCAATTCAGTAATGTGTCAGGATACAAAATCAATGCACAGATATCAGTTGCTTTCCTATACACTAACAATGAAAATATGGAAAGGGAAATTAGAAAATCGATTCCATTTACTGTAGCACTAAGAACCATAACATACCTGGGAATAAACCTAACCAAAGAGGTAAAGGATCTGTACTCTAGGAACTAAAGAATACTCATGAAACGGATTCCCTGGGGAATTCTACCAAACATTCAAGGAAGAAATAATACCTATTCTCCTGAAACTGTTTCAAAAAATAGAAACAGAAGGAAAACTTCCAGACTCTTTCTATGAAGCCAGCGTTACCCTGATCCCCAAACCAGGTAAAGACCCCATCCAAAAGGAGAAATTCAGACCAATATCCCTCATGAATATGGATGCCAAGATTCTCAACAAGATCCTAGCTAATAGGATCCAACAGCACATTAAAAAGATTATTCATCATGACCAGGTGGGATTTATCCCTGGGATGCAAGGGTGGTTCAACATTCGCAAATCAATCCATGTGATAGAACAAATCAACAAGAGAAGAGAGAAGAACCACA